>SJYT01032938.1:87754-122368 GCA_006410635.1 Cephalophus harveyi
GAAACTCCAGTACTTTGGCCACCTCATGCGAAGAGTTGACTCATTGGAAAAGACTCTGATGCTGGGAGGGATTGGGGGCAGTAGGAGAAGGGGACGACAGAGGATGAGATGGCTGGATGGCATCACTGACTCGATGGATGTGAGTCTGAGTGATCTCCGAGAGATGGTGATGAACAGGGAGGCCTGGCGTGCTGCGATTCGTGGGGTCGCAAAGAGTCGGACACGACTGAGCAACTGAACTGAACTGAAACGAGTTCAGTCTCTAGGTTGGGAAGATCCCCTGGAGGAGGGCTTGGCAATCCACTCCAGTGTCTTGCTTGGAGAATCCCATGGACAGAGGAATCTGATGGGCTACAGTCCATAGGGTTGTACAGAGTTGGATACAATTGAAGTGACTTTGCACACACACAAATACTTATTAAAGGAAAAACAAACTAATTTTACTTATAGCCATATCTCTTTTTGTCATCTTCTCCACAGGAATATAATTTTATCACAATGTCTTGTTTAAATCATTGTGTATATTATTGGCCCTTTTAATAAATATATAATAGAAATCTTGCTAAGGAAGAAATAATTTGAATTGGACATGATCTTTCTTAATGGGTTATGAGTCAAGTGTTAAGTAAATTTAAGGGAGTTTATAAACTCCCTGAAATTGTTTGCAAAATTTTGTTTGTTTGCATATACATATTTTGAGAAGATAGCTATCCATCCTATATTTCAGTTATGCATCTAATGTTTGGGGGCAAATATATCCATAGCTTGAATCAGAATTCTGAAAGGGTTTCTTATCATTCAGGAAAAGTTATCAACCTTGGAGTGAGTGGTGCTCACACACTTTTCTTTCACAGTTGGGTCCTGCGTGGAATTTAAGTTCATGCTGAGTGTACCTTACCCCCTTTGAAAACTAGAATCACATTCACTGTCTTCAGTGCTTTGGGACTTTCATGTTTCCACAGTTCTCTAAAGATTACCTAAAGCAGTCTATCACCCTGAAATGAAAGTCTATGCTCACACACTTTTCTTTCACAGTTGGGTCCTGCGTGGAATTTAAGTTCATGCTGAGTGTACCTTACCCCCTTTGAAAACTAGAATCACATTCACTGTCTTCAGTGCTTTGGGACTTTCATGTTTCCACAGTTCTCTAAAGATTACCTAAAGCAGTCTATCACCCTGAAATGAAAGTCTGTTCAATAACCTGAAATATAGTTCTCTGGTCAAGAGATTTGAACTTATTTACAGCCTATAGATATCCCCTTACAAGCCCTTCCCTCATTTTGAGCTTCATTTCCCAGGTAACCAATTGTTTCTTCTACTCATTTTAGTCTAAATGTCTTTTCCTTTACAGTGAGTACAAACGCAAAACAAGAGCTGAGGAGTTCAGTTTTCTTTTTGTTCTTTATCAACAACAAACCATCAGTTTCAAACAGCAGGTAGACTCCTCCTTTCATTGTAGGGTTTCTTTCATTGAAGAAACTTACATTTGTAGGTGGCACACTAAGAAGTATGTGAGTGAGGCTGAACAGGAGAGGGT
Source organism: Cephalophus harveyi (assembly GCA_006410635.1). NCBI lineage: Eukaryota > Metazoa > Chordata > Mammalia > Artiodactyla > Bovidae > Cephalophus > Cephalophus harveyi. The sequence continues at coordinate 89,292 of SJYT01032938.1, forward strand.
GACAAAGCAATGCTGTTGTGGTTGTATGTGAGAGCCTCTCTGGGGTAAATGATCCTGGGATGTGTTGGCGTGTTCCTTACCCAGGTCACAGAACTGGGACAGAGACAAGATGTGCCAGAAGTGGAGGCAGGGGGTGGGTGTTAGCCATTCAGATGGCTCTTACCAGATCACCATCAATTATCACTACCCTTCAGATTGTAAATTACTCAACAAACTAGGAAGGAAACCTCTGAGGGTTTGAGAACGTTGCTCATGTTTCCCTGTTCTAGATTCTTCTGCTTCTTAGGGGGTTCATTCTGTGCTTTCTGGGTGGTATGTTTGTTTTCCATGACATCTTCTTGCATCAGTGGACAGATATATAAATGTGGGTATCTGACTTTGATCCCTTCACAACCATATATGCCCTGTGAATCTTTTGCATCAGAGTTCACCCACCCCATTGTGATGAAAGTCTTCAACAAAACGAATGGAATTTCAGTGTTTTCTTCCCAGCTAAGTTAGTGCAGAATCAGTTCCCTATATCTAAGGAGACAAGTGTGCTACTGTGAGGAATATTTCTTAAATGCTGGATAAGTTTAATGACTTTAAACACAATTTAAAGTATAGCACTTTAAATAAGTCTTGAACATGAATGCCCTAGTTTGCCATAAGAAAGCAAACTCACCAACCAAATCCAGCTACTTAACTAACCAAATAAACCAGCCAACAAACAAAAGACAGTGAAAAAAATGGAAAGAAATTAGAGAAAGAAGCTGAAAGAAAATTATTTTCACCCATAACTCTTTTCTGATCAGCACAGATTTGATGATAGAAGATTTGTATGTTTAGGGATTATTTGGAATACATTTAATTAAGAAGAGGCTTGTTTGGAAGTCTGATGACTTTGGGAGTAGATAAGGCCCTGGTGATAGATATGAATGTAAGAAAAACCGATGCTACAGTAGTTTGTTGAAGATTTGCTGAGTGTGTTGGATATATGACCTTTTGGAAAGTGAGGAACACAGAAACAGCTATTTTGGATTTTTTGTTTATATTGTTTGAAAATACAGCAATTCACACACACACACACACACACACACACACACACACACACACCCCACTTACTCTTCTCTTTCCTCTTTGGAGGCTCTGTGATTTTCATAAACACATTTTTCCTGCAAAGATCTTGAAATGAATTTTATAGGAATCTGCAGTGGAAAACATTAACACGCTTCAGAGTATGACTGAATTTGGCACCTGTAATAAATTTCCAGTGTCATTCTCTGAACCTGATAGGCCTTGCTAGAATTTTAATAGCTTCTCCACAAACCTGTAAATACAACTAAAGTGTCTGTCACCTTTAGAAAATAATCATTCTGACATGCTTTATTCAGTTACAACTCATTTGACACATTTTCAGTTACATTTAAATGTGAGCTTCATTTAGTTCCTCATTTCACATAGCAAAGGTTAGCTATTCATTACATAAGTTGTTTCCAGAGATAGAAAGACCCAGATCAACAGAATTAGAATACAATGTGAATATGGTATTCTTGTTAAATCTTCTGTGTTCAAAATATATTTGCAATTAATTACAAATGTCTCTAATGGGATTTCAGGCTAATGGAAATATCAGTATTGATTGTTTCACTACACACTTGCTTTCTCCCCTCAAAAGCATCATTTCTTTTTCCCGTTAAGGAATATTTTATATTTGAAGACTTGCAGTTTGCGGAAAGGAAGAAGAGAGCTGAATCATTATTCTGATCTTGCATTTGAAATCTTCAGTTTGAAATATTTTTCTTTCCATTTCAATTTGTGAAGGCATAGAAAGACTTCACATGTTGAAGGCATTAGGTAAATCATTTCAGAGCTAAAATGATTTGGCAATCTATTGAAGACACAGATGAACCAGGATCTCAACTTTCCCCTTCTTATTTGGGGCTGAGGGAAACTCAGAAAGAAGACAAAAGCTCACAAATTGGCTAGCTTTTCACTTAGTGATTAGTTTACCACTGCCAAACTCCAGTCTCTTGAAGACTAATGTTCCTTCTTGCCACCAGACCCCTGATGCATGTCTTGGCAGATGGTTTGGATGCTGTAATACTGAGGTCTACTTGCTGGGCAGCTCTGTGACTGGGGATTATGGCTGACAATCAACTTACAGTATCTAGGTGGACACAAAGAGTGATTTCAGCTTCCTCCAGGTAGAGCATGATGTTTTGAAGAGGGCTCAGAATAGGATCTTGTTCACTCTCAAGCACAGGTGGCCAGGCTCTTTGCTAAATAGGTGTGTAGATTGTTAAATTAAACAAGGGGGCTGTTAGACTGAGGTGGTTCTAATATCTTAGCGTGTAGGTCAGCGAACCAAAACCTAAGCCTGAAAATCCTCAAGGTTAAGAAATTAAACCTGAGAAGAAGGAACACGCTATGACTCACCAAAGGTTTCCTTGCTTTACTTCTGCCTTTTCTCTATAAAAGTCTTTCCCAGAATCCCTGTTGGTGGAGAGCTTTCAACTACTTCTGGTTTTGGTGCTGCCCTATTCAAGTTGATTTTTGCTGTAATCAAACTCTTAAACTGAAACATATTAAAATTTTATCTTTTAACAAAATGTATTATTTTCCTAAGGCTTCTCTCAGCCATTTGCAGAAAAGGGAAGGGGAGAGGGGAAAAGAGGAAAATGTAGGGTTGGGGGGCTCTTAATCTTATACAATTGCTCTGCAGAGAATGGCAATCAGAGCACATCAGCCTCAGCTTCACAAGAAAATGCTCTGTAGATTGAATGTTTATATGAGGAAAAGTCCTCCAAAAAGTAAGGGGATGATTCTTCCTCCTAGGCACCGTGTAGGAAAGGAACTTAAAGGAAGATTGTTCATTATAGAGTGATGCTTGTTAAACTACATTTGAACTGGCCTTTGGATTTTCCAAAGTGCTTTTATTTTTTTCATAATTCCCATTTGTCCTGTAAAACAGCTCTGTGAAGTAAGGAAAAGGCAGGTGTTTTTCTCAGACGTGGAAAGAGAACTCTGAAACACCAAAGTAGGCTTTCTGAAGCTTATTTCCTCGCTTCCTGGAGGAGCTGTGAAAGAGAAAGCTAAAATGCTCTCATGGTGAACACAGTAGGACCACATCACTTATTCCTTTATTTCAGATACTGGCTGTATTTTCTTACTTCTGCCATCATTCTCCCCACCAATTACTCTGGCACACACACTTCAAACAGCATGCCATGTGAACAGTTGGGCATCCATATGCAAAAACAAAACAACCCTCCAAACCCCCCAAACCTAGACACACAATATTTAACCAAAATGGGTCATAGACACAAATATGAAATGCAGAATTATGCAACTTCTAGAAGAAAATATAGGATAAAATATCTATGTGATTTGGGGTCTGCAAATGAGTTTTTAGATGGAACACCAAAAGTTTGTTCCATGAAATCAAAATTTGATTTATTAGATATTATTAAAATTAAAACCTTGTGAAAGACACTGTCAAGAGAATGAAAAGATAAGTCAGTGACTAGGAGAGAATAAAAAGATGTCAATGACTAGGAGAAAATATTTACGAACCACATATCTGATCAAAGACTTATAGTCAAAACATACAAAACTCCTAAATTCAACAGTAAGAAAACAAAAAAGCCCAATTAAAATTGGCATAAGAGCTGAATATACACCTCACCAAAGAAGATATACAGGTGGAAATAAATGTGTGAAAAGATGCTTTACATTATTTGTGTGTTTAAAGAGCAATGAGATAACACTACACATATATTAGAGTGTTAATATCCAAAAGCCAATAATACCAGTTATTCCTGCAGAGCAGCAGGAACTCATGTTCATTGTTGGTAGGAATACAAAATGATATAGCCATTTTGGAATATGATTTGGCAATTTCTTACAAAGCCAAACTTGGTCTTGGCACACCATCTAGCAGTTGGGATCTTAAGTGTTTACCTAGTTGATCTGAAATTTTATGTCCACATAAAAATTTGCATTGTGAGTGTTTGTAGTAGTTTTATTTTGTATTTTTTTGTTTGTTTTAAAATTTAATAGTTAAACTTATTTATTTTTAATTGAATAATAATTGCTTTACAATATTATATTGGTATCTGCCATCAGTTCAGTTCAGTTCAGTTGCTCAGTCGTGTCTGACTCTTTGTGACCCCACGAATCGCAGCACGCCAGGCCTCCCTGTCCATCACCATCTCCCGGAGTTCACTCAGACTCACGTCCATCGAGTCCGTGATGCCATCCAGCCATCTCATCCTCGGTCGTCCCCTTCTTCTCCTGCCCCCAATCCCACCCAGCATCAGAGTCTTTTCCAATGAGTCAACTCTTCGCTTGAGGTGCCCAAAGTATTGGAGTTTCAGCTTTAGCATCATTCCTTCCAAAGAAATCCCAGGGCTTATCTCCTTCAGAATGGACTGGTTGGATCTCCTTGCAGTCCAAGGGACTCTCAAGAGTCTTCTCCAACACCACAGTTCAAAAGCATCAATTCTTCGGCCATCAGCCTTCTTCACAGTCCAACTCTCACATCCATACATGACCACAGGAAAAACCATAGCCTTGACTAGACGGACCTTAGTCGGCAAAGTAATGTCTCTGCTTTTGAATATACTGTCTAAGTTGGTCATAACTTTTCTTCCAAGGAGTAAGCATCTTTTAATCTCATGGCTGCAGTCACCATCTGCAGTGATTTTGGAGCCCCCAAAAATAAAGTCTCTGACACTGTTTCCACTGTTTCCCCATCTATTTCCCATGAAGTGATGGGACAGGATGCCATACATCAACATAAATCACCATAAGTATACATATATCCCCTTCCTCTTGAGCCTTCCTCTCACCTCCTGCCCCATCCCACCCCTTGAGGTTGTTACAGAGCCCTGGTTTGAGTTCCCTGAATCATAGAGGAAATTTCCATGGCCTATCTATTTTACATATGGTAGTGTATAGGTTTCCATGTTACTCTCTCCATTTGTCCCATTCCCTCCTTCTTCCAGGATGTCTGACTCTAGGTGGGTGATCACAGCATCATGGTTATCTGGGTCATGAAGATCTTTTTTGTATAGTTCTGTGTATTCTTGCTATTTCTTCTTAATATCTTCTGCTTCTGTTAAAGTGAAGTCGCTCAGTTGTGTCCGACTCTTTGCGACCCCATGGACTGTAGCCTATCAGGCTCCTCCATCCATGGGATTNCTCAACTGGAATTCCATCACCTCCACTAGCTTTGTTCGTAGTGATGCTTTCTAAGGCCCACTTGACTTCACATTCCAAGATGTCTGGCTCTAGATGAGTGATCACATCATCATGATTATCTGGGTCGTGAAGATCTTTTTTGTACAGTTCTTCTGTGTATTCTTGCCACCTCTTCTTAATATCTTCTGCTTCTGTTAGGTCCATACCATTTCTGTCCTTTATCGAGCCCATCCTTGCATGAAATGTTCCCTTGGTATCTCTAATTTTCTTGAAGAGATCTCTAGTCTTTCCCATTCTGTTGTTTTCCTCTATTTCTTTGCATTGATCACTGAGGAAGGCTTTCTTAATCTCCTTGCTATTCTTTGGAACTCTGCATTCAAATATATATATATCTTTCCTTTCCTCCTTTGCCTTTAGCTTCTCTTCTTTTCATAGCTGTTTGTAAAGCCTCCTCAGACAACCATTTTGCCTTTCTTTTTCTTGGGGTTGGTCTTGATCACTGCCTCCTGTACAATGTCATGAGCCTCCATCCATAGTTCTTCAGGTATTCTATCAGATCTAATCCCTTGAATCTATTTGCCACTTCTACTGTATAATCATAAGGGATTTTATTTAGGTAATACCTGAATGGTCTAGTGGTTTTCCCTACTTTCTTCAATTTAAATCTGAATTTGGCAATAAGGAGTTCATGATCTGAGCCAAAATCAGCTCTCTTTATTTATTTATTTTTAGGAGTGGGGGAGGGTCTCCAAAATCACTGAAGATGGTGCTTGCAGCCATGAAATTAAAAGATGCTTGCTCCTTGGAAGAAAGGCTATGACCAACCTAGACAGCATATTAAAAAGCACAGACATTACTTTGCCAAAAAAGGTCTGTCTAGTCAAAGCTATGGTTTTTCCAGTAGTAAAATATAGAAGTGAGAGTTGGACTATAAAGAAAGCTGAGCACCAAAGAATTGATGCCTTCTGAACTATGGTGTTGGAGAAGACTCTTGAGAGTCAGTTGGACAGCAAGGAGATCCAACCAGTGATTCCTAAAGGAAATCAGTCCTGAATATTCATTGGAAGGACTGATGCTGAAGCTGAAATTCCAATACTTTGGTCATCTGATGTGAAGAACTGACTCATTTGAAAAGGCCCTGGTGCTGGGAAAGATTGAAGGTGGGAGGAGAAGGGGATGACAGAGGATGAGATGGTTGGATGGCATCACTGACTCAATGGACATGAGTTTGAGAAAGCTCTGGGAGTTGGTGCAGGACAGGGAAGCCTGGTGTGCTACAGTCCATGGGTTTGCAAAGAGTTGGACATGACTGAGTGATAGAACTGAACAGAACTGAACTCTTTCCCACCCCCACCCCTGTGTCTGTTAAGTCTCTTCTTTATATCTGTGTCTCCATTGTGTAACAACTTTATTTTGAATCACCAAACCCACAAGCAACCGGGAGGGTTTTCCATAGATAATTAGATAAACTTTGATACATTGATAATGTGAATTAGTATTCAGTGATAACATGAAAGAACTATCAAGTTATGCAAAAGCATGAATAAATCTTTACTGCATACTGCTTAGTAGATAGAAGCCTGTCTGGAAAGACTGTATGTCGTATGATTCCATTGTATACTGACACTGTGGAAAAAATGAAACTTTGGAGTTAGTATGTCAGTGGTTGCTGGCAATTTGGGAAGTAGAGGAGGATTAAGTAGTGAATTATAAGGAGTTTTTTAAGATGATGAAACTATTTTGTATGATATAATGGTGAATTCATACCATTTGGGGTCTTAATACCATGGAACTTTATAGCACAATGAGTGAACTTTGTGTAAATTAAAAATTATTTAAGAGGTTGAGGGATCCCAGGATGGAATGCAGAGTATGATGAAAATTTTTAAAATTTTGAAAATATTAAAAATGTATAAAGTAACCTCACAGATGGGAGTGGGAAGAAAGCTGCTGACCTAAGTAACTTTGGAAGAGTAAAGACTAAAACTAATGGCAAATGGAAGTATACATGTACTCTAGTTGATAAAGTCATTTCCCTCTGAGGCATGGGTGAAAAATGCTGAAACCACTACGCGTGTATACTGAAACTGAACAATGGCAGATGTTAGAAACAAGGTTTTTTTTTTTTTTTTTTCCCACTGTTGGAGTTAGAGGTTATAGACAAGCACGGGGAGAAAGCTAGAATGATCCATGAAATATCGAATCAGATGAGCCTTGAATCTTACAGTGCTGGAAGGTAAAGAAGTGCTAAGAGAAAACAAACCTAAAAGCCCCTAAATGATGGAAGGATGTTAGAATGACACCAGTGTTAACTGAAAGAGCTCCTGCTGGCCAAAACTGAAACAATTTAAGCAACACAATAAAGTAGATTAGATAATAACTCAGAGTATAAAATAACTATCCATGAATCTATAGCGATATGAACAAATGCTTGAATAAATACATTGGGAGAATAGACAGATCTGTGCAGAAGAATTCTCAGTAATTTGTATAGATGCTATATTATCAGGGAGGAGGCTCTTGCTTATCATTCAGCTCTCCTTAGCTGTGGTGTGCATAATGACTTTCTTCCAAACAATGCCTACAGTATGTTTGGGGCAGGGGGTGGAAACAGCTTGACAGTGGAGAAACCTCACACACCCTCCATTCAATGGGCTAGGTTAATGTCAACAGTCATAAATCATGTGGGCTGTGTGTATTCTTGATATGATCCGATGAGAAAGGTACTTTATCTCTGTGGCTTTCTTTTTTTTTTCTTTCTGAAACTCTAAAACTCCAGTTAATCTTGAGAAAAACATCAGACAAATCCCAATGAAGGGACATTCTACTAAATTCCTGACCAGTACTCCTCAAAAATGTCAAGGAAAATATGAGAAACTGCTAACAGACAGGAGGAGCAAAAGGAGATATGATAGACGGTTAAATATAATGTGAAATCCTGGGTAAGCTCCTCAAACAGGAAAAGGGCACTAGGTAAAAATTAAAGAAATAGGCACAAATTATGAACTGTAGTAAGTAATAATGTATCTATATTGGTTCATGAGTTGTGATCAATGTGCCTTACTAATATTAGGTGTTATCAGTTGGAGAAATTGGGTGTGAGATACATGGGGACTCCCTATATGATTTTTGTATATTTTCTGTAAATCTAAAACTTCTAAAATTAAAAAAAATAAGAACCTTGAAAACTCCTAAAAGAAAAGAAAAAAAGGTGAGAATACTTTGAAATTCTCTACAAACCCCCAATGGCTGTCAAGATTTGAGAGTTATCATAGCAGCAGAAAGTTCTAAATAATCAGAAGTCTGCATTATTTTAAAGTCATTTCATTATTCTGGCTAGGTGATTCTTAAACTTTGATATGAGTAGTAATTACTATTCAGAGTTGTTGACCAAAATCATGTATCCTGTACTTTATACTTGATGTAAAGAAACTTCGAGGGTAATTCAATTCCTGTGACTTTGGCTTTGTACACTGACTTTGTAATATAACCCTGGAATAAGTTCCTGTTTTTCTATAACTCATCTTGATCAAGGAACTTTGGATCCTTTGGTGTAGACCAGTAAGAATGTTGTGTTATGAACAAAGGATTATGATGGATCCTATTATCTTGCACCTTCTTTTATTTTTTTTTTAAACCAACAGAAAGAAAAGGAGAAAAACACCAACCCTTATATTTTTCTTTCAAGGCCAAATTTAAGGGTGTCCTCTGAGCTTGTCTTGATTTCCAGAGTGAAATAAACCATTCTGTACCTCCAAAGAGGAGGCATGGCAATCCACTCCAGTATTTTTGCCTGGAGAAGCCTCATGGACAGAGGTGGCAGATCTGACAGCATGACAGGCATAAGCATCTGCTTCAAATGTTGAGGCTCAGCACCCTTGTCTGAGACTTCTAGGTGGAGTCTCGGGTGGCGGATCCTTGTATCTGTAGGGTATGCTACAATGGAGACTGAAAGAAAGCTGAGTGGAGTGTGCATTTATGCATGCCCCATTTTTCTAATCTCTCCTTTGGGATGTCTGGTGGTGAGACTGAGCTTTCTAATAGCAAATATTCTCTAACCCTTTACTTTTATTAAGCAAAATTATGGATAATAAAACCTATGGTACAACTTTTTTTTTTTTAAAAAAGCAGGAGCTAACCTGGAATTTAAGAGAAATATAAAATGAAAGTAAGTTAAAATACTGTACATTTCACTACAAGCTGAGCACTGAAGAACTGATGCTTTTGAACTGTGGTGTTGGAAAAGACTCTTGAGAGTCCCTTGGACTGCAAGGAGATCCAACCAGTCCATCCTAAAGGACACTGGTCTTGTGTGTTCATTGGAGGGACTGATGTTGAAACTGAAACTCCAATACTTTGGCCACCTGATGCGAAAAGCTGACTCATTTGAAAAGACCCTGATGCTGGGAAAGATTGAGGGCAGGAGGAGAAGGGGATGGCAGAGGATGAGATGGTTGGATGGCATCACTGACACAATGGGAAATGGGTTTTGGTGGACTCTGGGAGTTGGTGATGGACAGGGAGCCCTGGCATGCTGCAATTCATGGGGTCACAAAGAGTTGGACATGACTGAGCAATTGAACTGACTGACTGACATTTCACTATATAATACATAGGCATAGTTATACTGGAAGGTCAGAAAAATGAAGAAAATCATGAATTTCTAAAATATTCTTAAGGTGGGACATTAATGTTGCATTTGCATGTGTGCTAAGTCAATTCAGATATCCCATGTCCAAGGGAAAAGGAGAAGCCCCAGCAAGATGGTAGGAGGGGCGAAATCATGTTTAGAATCAAACCCCATACCCATCAGAGACACTCTGAGGGCTCTAGCATACCTTGTGTGCACCAGGACCCAGACACCCCACAGAGACTAAGACAGAACTGTATTTGGGTGTCTCCTGAGGAGGTGTGGGTCAGCAGTGGACTGCTGCAGGGGCAGGGTCTCCGGGTGCAGTAGACCTGGGTATGGCATAAGCCCTTTCGGAGAGGTCACCATTAACCCACTAGAGCAGGACTGGGGAAACAGACTCTGGGAGCGCACAAACAGAACCTTGTGTGCACCAGGATCCTGGAGAAAGGAGCAATGACCCCACAAGAGATTGAACCGGACTTGCCCATGAATGTCCAGGAGTTTCTGGCAGAGGTGTGGGTTGGCGTTGGCCTGCTGCAGAGTTGGGGGCACTGAGTGTAGCAATGCATGCATGGGACAATGCATGTAGCAATGCATGCATTAGCAATGCATGAAGGAGGTTGCCATTATCTTCATTACCTCCACCATATTTAGGCCTCAGGTCAAATAATGGGGAGGGAACACAACCCCTCCCTTCAACAGAAAATTAGATTAAAGATTTACTGAGCATGCCCCCCCCCCCCCACCCCATCAAAACAAACCCAGTTTCCCCCTCAGTCAGTCTTTCCCATCAGGAAGCTTACGTTAGCTTCATATCCTTTTCCATCAGAGAGCAGACAGACTGAAAACCCCAATCACAGAAAACTAACCAATCTGATCAGATGGGCCTCAGCTTTGTCTAACTCAATGAAACTATGAGCCATGCCATGTAGGGCGAACCAAGACTGATGGGTCATGGTGGAGAGTTCTGACAAACATGGTCCACTGGAGAAGGCAATGGCAAACCACTTCAGTATTCTTGCCATGAGAACCCCATGAACAGTATGAAAAGGCAAAAAGAATACTGAAAGATGAACTCCCCAGGTTGGTAGATGTCCAATATACTACTGGAGATCAGTGGAGAACTAACTCCAGAAAGAATGAAAAGGTGGAGCCAAAGCAAAAAAATAACACCCAATTGTGGATGTGACTGGTGATAGAAGTAAAGTCCAATGCTGTAAAGAGCAATATTGCATAGAAATCTGGAATGATAGGTCCATTAATCAAAGCAAGTTGGAAGTGGTCAAACAGGAGATGGCAAGAGTGAACATTGGCATTTTAGGAATCAGCGAAACAAAATGGACTGGAATGAGTGAATTTAACTCATATGACCATTATATCTACTACTGTGGGCAAGAATCCCTTAGAAGAAATGGAGTAGCCGTGCTAGTCAACAAGAGTCCAAAATGCAGTACTTGGATGCAATCTCAAAAACAACAGAATGATCTCTGTTTGTTTCCAAGGCACACCATTCAATATGACAGTAATCCAAGTCTATGCTCTGACCAACAATGCTGAAGAAGCTAAAGTTGAATGGTTCTATGAAGACCTACAAGAACTTCTAGAACTAACACCCCCCAAAAATGTCCTTTTCATTATAGGGGAATGTAAAAGTAGGAAGTCAAGCAATACCTGGAGTAACAGGCAAATTTGGCCTTGGAGTACAGAATGAAGCAAGGAAAAGGCTAACAGGGTTTTGCCAAGAGAATGCATTGGTCATAGCAAACACTTGCTTTCAACAGCACAAGAGGAGACTCTACACATGGACATCACCAGGTGGTCAATACCAAAATCAGATTGATGATATTCTTTGCAGCCAAAGATGGAGAAGCTCTATACACTCAACAAAAACAAGACTGGGAGCTGACTGGGGCTCATGAACTCCTTATTACCAAATTGAGGCTGAAATTGAAGAAAGTAGGGAAAACCACTAGATCATTCAGCTATGACCTAAATCAAATTCCTTAGAACTATACAGTGGAAGTGACAACTAGATTCAAGGGGTTAGATCTGATAGAGTGCCTGAATAACTATGGTTGGAGTTTTGTGATGTTGTACAGGAGACAGGGATCAAGACCTTATCCAAGAGAAAGAAATGCAAAAAAGGCAAAATGGTTATCTGAGGAGACCTTACAAACAGCTATGAGAAGAAGAGAAGCTAAAGGCAAAGGAGAAAAGATATCCATTTGAATGCAGAGTTCCAAAGAATAGCAAGGAGAGTTAAAAAAAAAAAAAAAAAGCCTTCCTCAGTGATCAATGCAAAGAAATAGAGGAAAACAATAGAATGGGAGAGACTAGAGTTCTCTTCAAGAAAATTAGAGATACCAAGGGAACATTTCATGCAAAGATGGGCCCAATAAAGGACAAAAATAGTATGGACCTAAGAGAAGCGGAAGATATTAAGAAGAAATAGCAAGAATACACAGAACTATACAAAAAAGAACTTCATGACCCAGATAACCATGATGGTGTGATCAACCACCTAGAGACAGACACCGTGGAATGTGAAGTCAAGTGGGTCTTAGGAAGCATCACTATGAACAAAGCTAGTGGAGGTGATGGAATTCCAGTTGAGCTGTTTCAAATCCTAAAAGATGATGCTGTGAAAGTGTTGACTCAACATGCCAGCAAATTTAGAAAACTCAGCAGTGGCCACAGGACTGGAAAAGGTTGGTTTTCATTTCAATCCCAAAGAAAGGCAATGCCAAAGAATGCCCAAACTGCTAAAGAATGCACAAAAGCACCATCTCACATGCTGGTAAAGAAATGCTCAAAATTCTCCAAGCCAGACTTCAACAGTATGTGAACCGTGAACTTCCAGATGTTTAAGCTGGATTTAGAAAAGGCAGAGGAACCAGAGATTAAATTGTCAACATCTGTAGGATCATCGAAAAAGCAAGAGAGTTCCAGAAGAACATTTCCTTCTGCTTTATTGACTATACCAAAGCCTTTGACTGTGTGGATCATAACAAACTGTGGAAAATTCTTCGAGAGATGGGAAAAGCAGACCACCTGACCTGCCTCCTGAGAAATCTGTTTGCAGGTCAAGAAGCAACAGTTAGAACTGGACATAGAACAACAGACTGGTTCCAAATCAGGAAAGGAGTTCATCAAAGCTATATTATGTCACCCTGCTTATTTAACTTATATGCAGAGTACATCATGAATAATGCTGGATGGGATAAAGCACAAGCTGAAATCAAGATTCCCGGGAGAAGTATCAATAACGTCAGATATAAAGATGGCACTACCCTTATGGCAGAAAGTGAAGAAGAACTAAAGAGCTTCTTGAGGAAAGTGAAAGAGGAGAGTGAAAAAGTTGGCATAAAACTCAGCATTCAGAAAACTAAGATCATGGCATCTGGTCCCATCACTTTGTGGCAAATAGACAGGGAAACAATGGAAACAGTGGCAGACTTTATTATTTTGGGGCTCCAAAATCACTGCAGATGGTGACAGCAGCCATGAAATTAAAAGATGCTTGTTCCTTGGAAGAAAAGTTATGACCAACCTAGACAGCATATTAAAAAGCAGAGACATTATTTTGTCAACAAATATCTGTCTAGTCAAGGTATGGTTTTTCCAGTGGTCATGTATGGATGTGAGAGTTGGACTATAAAGAAAACTGAGCACCAAAGAGTTGATGCTTTTGGACTGTGGGGTTGGAGAAGACCCTTGAGAGTCTCTTGGAAAGCAAAGAGATCCAACCAGTGAATCCTAAAGGAAATCAGTCCTGAATATTCATTGGAAGGATTGATACTGAAAGTGAAACTCCAAACTTTGGTCTTCTGGTGCAAAGAACTGACTCATTTGAAAAGACCCTGATGCTGGGAAAGATTGAAGGCAGGAGGAGGATAGGACAACAGAGGATGAGATGGCTGGATGGTATCACTGATGCTATGGACATGTGTTTAAGTAAACTCTGGGAGGTGGTGATGGACAGAGAGGCCTGGAGTGCTGCAGTCTATGGGGTTGCAAAGAGTTGGACATGATGGAGCGACTGAACTGAACTAAATCAATTCAGTCGTGTCTGACTGTTTGTGACCCCATGGATGGTAGCCTGCCAGGCTCCTCTGTCCATGTGGATTCTCCAGGCAAGAATGAAGTAAGTTGCCATGCCTCCTCCAGGGGATTGTCCTGACCCAGGGATCGAATATGCATCTCTTATTTCTCCTGCTTTGGCAGGTGGGTTCTTTACCACTAGTGCCACCTGGGAACCCCAGTGTCCCATTTAGGACATTGAAGAACCTTATGACTGAGAAAGCTGTAAGTCTAAGTATTTTAAAAATATCGTTGAGATTTGATGCCCCTCCTATTTCTTCCTAGATTGTATACGAGATGTTCAGACATCTTGGTTGATGTCATCATTCTGCTTGTTTTTTCCATGAAGACCAAGCTTCATCGCATTTAATTTGCTATTTACTGAGTACCAGGTTGGTCCTAGGCTAAATTAGTAAGTGAAACCTTTGGTGCTTCCTTGTATTAACCAGTGCCCATCTCAGGTCTTTGCTCTAGAGCCAAGTGTCTCTTTTTCTCTCTACTTCCCAAAGCCTTCCCACATCCCACCGTAGTCAGTTGCACTTTGCCTCATTTCTGAAGTCTGTGCTGGTATCTGACTAGCCTCTCAGTCTTACTGAATATCAGAGTTGGAATGGTCATCTGTTTACTCATTAAGTCAATACATTTTTTTTTAAGGTCATACTGTCAAATAGTGAAGTGAAAGTTGCTCAGTTGTGTCCAACCCTTTGCAACCCCCACATGGACTTTACAGTCCATGGAATTCTTCAGGCCAGAATACTGGGGTGGATAGCTTTTCACTTCTCCAGGGTATCTTCTGAACCCAGGGATTGAACCCAGGTCTCCCACATTACAGGCAGATTCTTTACCAGCTGAGACACAAGGGAAGCCCAAGAATACTGGAGTGGGTAGCCTATCCTTTCTGTAGTGGATCTTCCCGACCCAGGAATTGAACCAAGGTCTCCTGCATTGTAGGTGGATTCTTTACCAACTGAGCTATCAGGGAAGCCCTACTGTCAAATATGTCCTAGGTACTGGGCCTATGGAGGTGAATGAAAGATGGTTTCTTACCTGCAAAGCATTTAAAAATCATGGATTGCTGTGCGGCAGGATAAATGCTTGGTACAGGTGAGCCTGAAAGTCTTCTTGCAGAAGTGTTCACTAAAATTTGAAAGATAATTAAGATTAGAAACTTGGGGGAAAAAAAAAGGCCAAGATGTCATTATATATTCACACCACTCCCCTGCCCCCAAGGACTGTGTTTTTGCATGAGAAAACATCCTGTACCACAAAATTCACACTGTCTTGCACTATTTCCTTAAGACATTTTCGTGAGTATAGTAATTTCTGAGAGATCTCAGTGCACAGTCAGGATTTTCCTGAAGGATTCTTACTCGTTACTGAAATGATCCTGCTCCTGTGTGCCATGAAATGCTGAAGTGTGGGTAGATTGTTGTGTGCGCCCAGTCAGCAGCCTTGGGCTGACTCCATCCAATGGTTTAAAAATAGTCATAATGATGCTGCTGTTTGTTTTGCCTGCAGCATTTCCTCACAGCTGTTATTTTCCACTCTTCTAGATACAGGGATGCCCTGTGAAGATCAGTGATGTTTCAGGATAAATCCTTTGAAAGCCTAGACTGTGGCAGTTCATTGAGGTTAATTATACTTCCTGGTGAGCATTTCTGTGGGCTTTTCTGAGCTGCTGTGAGTAACCAGAGTCCTGAGTCTTCCTTCTTAGTTTTGAAATGGGAATATTCTGTATTATCTACTGCCAGTACTTTCACCAGGTGGCCCAGGTCATACTTCTGAGAGTGTATTTCATCCAGGTTCTGATTATTGCTGTCCATATATTTCATATCATGGCCAAAACCTGTACACACACCTGAGTAACCTGAGGGAAGTAGCAAATCCTGTATTTCAAAAACAAAAGTATCCAGGCAGTCCCAAGACGGTGGAGGAATAGGATAGGGAGACCACTTTCTCCCCCACGAATTCATTAAAAGAATATTTGCATGCTGAATTATTTCCACAAAACAATTTCTGAATGCTGGCAGAGGACACCAGGCACCCAGAAAGGCAGTCCATTCTCTTCAAAAGGAGGTAGGACAAAATATAAAAGACAAAAAGAGAGAAAAAAGTTAGCGGTGGAGACCCATCCTGGGGAGGGAGTCGTGAAGGAGGAGAAGTTTCCAACCAGTAGGAAACCCTCTCACAGCCGGGTCTGTGGGGAGTTTTGGAATCTCAGAGGGCAACATAACCAGGAGGGAAAAAAGAAGAAAGAAAGAAAGAAAAACAAACAAACAAACACAGAAGACATGCCTAACGGCAACTACCAGCAGAGAAGTAGCCCAGACACTCATGTCCAGCATCAGTGAGCGGGGCCTGGACAGGGAGGCCTGGGCTGCATCATCGGTGCTTAGGGTAAGGACTGGCCCTGAATGCCCTGAAGACAATCTGAGGGAGCTAACTTGATGTAGTAACCCAAACTGTGGGATTGCCAGAGAGAAAAAAAAGAGAACTTTCCCAGGAAAGGCTCTAATGTGCAGCCTGGCCGGCTCACAGAACAAAGGATTGAGTGAATATCAAATGAGAGTTAGATGGCTTCATACAGGCTCCCTCCCCTCGCCCTCCCCCCCTCCACCGCCCCCACTGGAGGCAGAGAGTCAGGCATGCAACAGTCAGAGCCGAAAGACAATGGGCAATTTTAGCTCAGAAAAAGGCATCCTCCACCAAACTGAGCAGGCTCCTTGTTGCTAACTATGTCTTCCTGGGATCCTAGACGGTTGACCTCTGCCAGGAGGGTCACAGCCTGAGATGAGCTCCCCAGAGGAGACACATGGCATACCTGAGATGGTGCTCTCCTGGCACACCGGGGACACGGCCTACCTGGGACAGTGTCCCTGGCAAGCACCTGGTCACCTGAGCTGCTTGGACCTGGGAAAGGCACAAAATACACACCCAACCAAGTCTATGCCCATGCAGAGTACCCGAGAACCTGAACCTGAGCAGCTTAGACCTGGGAAGTGCATGAACGCAGGGTCTGCTTTGGACAGTACCCCTGCAGAGCAACCTGGAGCCTGAGCAGTGTAGACCGGGAAAGCACATGCCACCGCCGTGAGCTGGGGCAAAACTAGCGTGGTCCATCCACTGTGTGCACTACCCCGACACACCGGTGATATTTGTTTGCAGTGTTCCTTCCTCCCCACAACACAACTGAACAAGTGAGCCTAAATAAGTGACCACTTTCACCCCCTTATGTCAGGGCAGAGATTAGACACTGAAGAGACTTGCAAACAGAGGAAGTCAAAATAAAAGGGAACCTGCTCTGCAAGTGACAGGTGCGACAGATTAAAACCCTGTAGTTAACATTGATTAAGCATTGGAAGGGACCTGTAGACCTTGAGAAGTACAAGCTAGAACAAAGAACTATCTGAAACTGGACTGACCCCACACTGCCCTCAACAGCTCCAGAGAAATTTCTAGATATATTTTTACTATTATCATTAAAAAAATGTTTTTAAGTTCTTTATTACTCATTTAATTTTCATTTTTATAACCTACTCTTACATTGCAAAAAAAGACCCTATTTTTAAAGCAAATTTCATGTATATATATTTTATAATTTTTGTAATTTACTTTGTTTTTTGTTTTGAATATTGTATTTTTGAGAGTCTAACTTCCACTCTAGATTTTTAATCTTTGCTATTTGGTATTTGTTATCAATTTTGTACCTTTAAGAATCTAATCTTCAGTATCCATTTTCACTTTAGGGGTGTGATTACTGGCTTGATTGCTCTCTCCTCTTTTGACTCTCCCTTTTCTTCCCCAGGTCACCTCTATCTCCTTCCTCCCCCTTCTCTTTTCTACTTACCTCTGTGAATCTCTCAGGGTGTTCTGGGCTGTGGAGAACATTTAGCGAACTGATTACTGGCCTGATTGGTCTCTCCCCTTTTGACTCCCCCTCTTCTCCTCCTGGTCACCAATAGTTCCCTCCTCCCTCTTCTCTTCTCTTTATGTAACTCCATGAACCTCTCTGGGTGTTCCAGACTGTGGAGAGCACATAGGGAATTGATTACTGGCTAGATTGCTTTCTCCCATTTTGACACCCCCTCTTCTCCTCCTGGTCACCTCTATCTCCCTCTTCCCTCTTCTCTTCTCCATGTAACTCTGTGAACCTCTCTGGGTGTCCCTCACTGTGGAGAATTTTTTTTACCATTAACCTAGATGTTTTATCATCTATGCTGTATGGATGGGGAAGTCTTGGGGCTACTATAAGAATAAGACTGAAAACCAGAGGCAGGAGGCTTAACTCCAAAATTTGAGGGTACTGGAATACTCCTGATTCCAGGGAACATTAATTGATAGGAGCTCATCCCACAGTCTCCATACCTACATTGAAATCAAGCTCCACCCAAAAGCTAACAAGTTCCAGAGCAACACATACCATGTTAATTTTCCAGCAACTCAGGAACACAGCAGTGAGCATTAAAATACAGGCTATCCAAAGCCATGCCAAACTCAGACACCCAAAACTCACTACTGGACACTTCATTGCACTCCAGAGAGAAGAGATCCAGCTCCACCCACCAAAACACAGATGCAAGCTCCCCTAACCAGGAAACCTTGACAAGCCACTAGTCCAACCCTACCCACAGGGAGCATGGTCCACAATAAAGAGGAACCACAAACTTCCAGCCTACAAAAAAGGCCACCCCAAACAGAGCAATCTAAACAAAATGAAAAGGCAGAGAAATAGTCAGCAGGTAAAGGAACATTATAAACGCCCTCCAAACCAAACAAAAGAGGAAGACATAGGGAGTCTACCTGAAAAAGAAGTCAGAATAATGATAGTAAAGATGATCCAAAATCTTGAAAACAAAATGGAGTTACAGATAAATAGCCTGGAGACAAGGATTGAGAAGATGCAAGAAATGTTTAACAAGGACATAGAAGAAATAAAGAAGAGTCAATCAATAATGAATAATGTAATAACTGCGATAGAAAGTACTCTGGAGGAAACCAACAGTAGAATAACTGAGGCAGAAGATAGGATAAGTGAGGTGGAAGATAGAATTTTGTAAATAAATGAAGGAGAGAGGAAAAAAGAATTTAAAAACATGAGGACAACATCAGAGACTTCTGGGACAATGTTAAATGCCCCAACATTCGAATCACAGGTGTCCCAGAAGAAGAAGACAAAAAGGCCATGAGAAAATACTTGAGGCAATAATAGTTGAAAATTTCCCTAAAATGGGGAAGGAAATAGTCACCCAAGTCCACGAAACACAGAGTCCCAAACAGGATAAACCCAAGGCAAAACACCCCAAGACACATATTAATCAAACTAAAGAAGATCAAACACACAGGGCAGATATTAAAAGCAGGAAAGGAAAAGCAACACGTAACGCTCAAGGGGATCCCCATAAGGATAACAGCTGATTTTTCAATAGAAACTCTTCAGGCCAGAAGGGAATGGCAGGACATATTTAAAGTGATGAAAGAGAAAAACCTACAACCCAGATTACTGTACCCAGCAAGGATCTCATTCAAATATGAAGGAGAAATCAAAAGCTTTACAGACAAGCAACAGCTGAGAGAATTCAGCACCACCAAAGCAGCTCATCAACAAATGTTAAAGGATCTTCTCTAGACAAGAAACACCGAAAAGGTTTATAAAATTGAACCCAAAACAACAAAGTAAATGGCAACAGAATCAACCTTATCAATAATTGCCTATATGTAAATAGGTTGAATGCCCCAACCAAAAGACAAAGACTGGCTGAATGGATACAAAAACAAGACCTCTATATGCTGTCTACAAGAGACTCACCCAAACCAAGGGACACATTCAGACCGAAAGTGAAGGGCTGTAAAAAGATATTTCAGACAAATGGAGATCAAAAAAAAGCAGGAATAGCAATATTCAGATAAAATAGACTTTGAAATAAAGGCCGTGAAAAAAAAAAAACAACAACAACAACAAAGAAGGACACTACAAAATGATCAAAGGATCAATCTAAGAAGAAGATATAATAATTATAAGTATATATGCACCCAACATAGGAGCACCTCAATATGTAAGGCAATGCTAACAGGTATGAAAGGGGAAGTTAACAGTAGCACAATAATAGTGGGAGACTTTAATACCCCACTCACACCTGTGGATATGTCAACCAAACAGAAAATTAGCAGGGAAACACAAACTTGAAATAACACACTTTACCAGACAGACCTAATTGATATCTATAGAATGTTTCACCTTTTCCTCAAGTGCACATGGAATATTCTCCAGGATAGATCACATCCTGGGCCATAAATCTAGCCTTAGTATTTTCAAAAAAACTGAAATCATTTCAAGCATCTTTTCTGATAACAATGCAGTAATATTAGATGTCAACTACAGGGAAAAAACTGTTAAAAATACAAACATATGGAGGCTAAACAACACACTTCTGAATAACCAACAAGTCATGGAAGAAATAAAAAAGGAAATAAAAATATGCATAGAAAGAAATGAAAATGAAAACATGACCATCCAAAGCCTATGTGGTTGAGTAAAAGCAGTGCTCAGGGGAAGGTTGATAACAACACAATCTTACCTCAAGAAATAAGAGAAAAATCAAATAAGTAACCTAACTTTACATCTAAAGCAACTAGAAAAAGAAGAAATGAAGAACCCCAGGGTTAGTAAAGGAAATAAATCATAAAAATTATGGCAGAAATAAATGGAAAAGAAACACAGGTGACTATAGCAAAAATCAACAAAACTAAAAGCTGGTTCTTTGAGAAGATAAATAAAATAGACAAACCATTAGCCAGACTCATCAAGAAAAAAAAAAAGGAATTAGCCAAATTAGAAATGAAAATGGAGAAATCACAACAGACAACACAGAAATACAAAGGATCATAAGAGACTACTATCAGCAACTATATGCCAATGAAATTGACAACGTGGAAGAAATGGACAAATTCATAGAAAAGTATAACCTTCCAAAACTGAACCAGCAAGAAATAGAAAAACTTAACAGACCCATCACAAGCATGGAAATTGTACCTGTAATAAAAAATCTTCCAATAAATAAAAGCCCAGGACCAGATGGCCTCACAGGTGAATTCTACCAAAAATTTAGAGAAGAGCTAACACCTATCCTACTCAAACTCTTCCAGAAAATTGCAGAGGTAGGTAAACTCCCAAACTCATACTATGAGGCCACCATCACCCTAATACCAAAACCAGACAAAGATGTCACAAAAAAAGAAAACTACAGGCCAATATCACTGATGAACATAGATGCAAAAGTCCTCAACAAACTTCTAGCAAATAGAATCCAACAACATATTAAAAAGATCATACATCATGACCAAGTGGGCTTTATCCCAGGGATGCAAGGATTCTTCAATATTCACAAATCAATCAATGTGATACAACACATTAACAAACTGAAAGATAAAAACCATATGATTATCTCAATAATGCAGACGAAATCTTTGACAAAATTCAACACCCATTTATGGTAAAAACTCTCCAGAAACCAGGCATAGAACAAAGATACCTCAACATAATAAAGCCATATATGATAAACCCACAGCAAACATTATCCTCAATGATGAAAAATTGAAAGCGTTTCCCCTAAAGTCAGGAACAAGACAAGGGTGCCCACTCTTACCACTACTATTCAACATAGTTTTGGAAGTTTTAGCCACAGCAATCAGAGAAGAAAAAGAAATAAAAGGAATCCAGATTGGAAAAGAAGAAGTAAAACTCTCACTGTTTGCAGATGACACGATCCTCTACATAGAAAACCCTCAAGACACCACCAGAAAATTACTAGAGCTAATCAATGAATATAGTAAAGTTGCAGGATATAAAATTAACACACAGAAATCCCTTGCATTCTTATACACTAACAATGAGAAAACAGAAAGAGAAATTAAGGAAACAATCCCATTCACCATTGTGACGAAAAGAATAAAATGCTTAGGAATAAATCAACCTAAAGAAACAAAAGACTTATATATAGAAAAGTATAAAACACCGATGAAAGAAATCAAAGATGACACAAATAGGTGGGGAAATAGACCATGTTCATAGATCAGAAGACTCAATATAGTGAAAATGAATATACTACTCAAAACAATCTATAGATTCAATGCAATTCCCATCAAACTACCAATGGTATTTTTCAGAGAACTAGAACAAATAATTTCACAATTTGTATGGAAATACAAAAAAACCTTGAATAGCCAAGGCAATCTTGAGGAAAAAAGAATAGAATGGCAGGAATCAAGCTGCCTGACTTCAGACTATATTACAAAGCTACAGTCATCAAGACAGTATGGTACTGGCACAGAGACAGAAATATAGATCAATGGAACAAAATAGCCCAGAGATAAATCCACACACCTATGGACACCTTATCTTTGACAAAGGAGGCAAGACTATGCAATGGAGAAAAGTCAATCTCTTTAACAAGTGGTGCTGGGAAAACTGGTCAAGCACCTGCAAAGGAATCAAACTAGAACAATTTCTAACACCATACACAAAAATAAACTCAAAATGGATTAAAGCTGTAAATGTAAGACCAGAAACTATAAAACTCCTAAAGGAAAACATAGGCAGAACACTCACTGACATAAATCACAGCAGGATCCTCTATGATCCACCTCCCAGAATACTGGAAATAAAAGCAAAAATAAACAAATGGGACCTAATTAAACTTAAAAGCTTTTGCACAACAAAGGAAACTATAAGCAAGGGGAAAAGACAGCCTTCAGAATGGAAGAGAATAATAGCAAATGGAGCTACTGACAAAGAATGAATCTCCAGAATGTACAAGCAGCTCATGCAGCTCAATTCCAGAAAAATAAATCACCCAATCAAAAAATGGGCCAAAGAACTAAACAGACATTTCTCCAAAGAAGACATACAGATGGCTAACAAACACATGAAAAGATGCTCAACATCACTCATTATCAGAGAAATGTAAATCAAAACCACAATGAGGTACCATTTCACACCAGTCAGATTGGCTGCTATCCAAAAGTCTACAAACAATAAATGCTGGAGAGGGTGTGGAGAAAAGGGAACCCTCTTACACTGTTGGTGGGAATGCAAACTAGTACAGCCACTGTGGAGAACAGTGTGGAGATTCCTTAAAAAACTGGAAATAGAACTGCCATACTACCCAGAAACCCTACTTCTGGGCATACATATCGAGGAAACCAGAATTGAAAGAGACACGTGTCCCCCAATGTTCATCGCAGCACTGTTTACAATAGCTAGGACATGGAAACAACCTAGATGTCCATTGGCAGAGAAATGGATAAGAAAGCTGTAGAATATTATTCAATGGAATATTACTCAGCTCTTAAAAAGACTGCATTTGAATAAGTTCTAATGAGGTGGATAAAACTGGAGCCTACTATACAGAGTGAAGTAAGTCAGAAAGAAAAATACCAACACAGTATACTAACACATATATATGGAATTTAGAAAGATGGTAATGATGACCCTATATGCCAGACAGCAAAAGAGACACAGATATAAAGAACAGACCTTTGGACTCTGTGGGAGAATGCAAGGGTGTGATGATTTGAGAGAATAGCATTGAAACATGTATATTACCATATGTGAAATAGATGAAAAGTCCAAGTTTGATGCATGAAACAGGGCACTCAAAGCGGTGCACTGGGACAACCCAGGGGGATGGGATGGGGGGGTGATGGGAGTGGGGTTTGGGTTGGGGGACACATGTACACCCATTGCTGATTCATGTCAATGTATGTCAAAAACCATCAAAATATTGTAAAGTGATTAGCTTCCAATTAAAATAAATAAATTAATAAAAACAATAAGAACAAAAGTATCATATGTCTGTGCTATGCAGTCAATCTGATTTGAAATGCAAATTTATAGTTAAAAGTATTGTCATCTTTGAAGTGATTAAAAAGTATTTGGAGAGGAGTTGGGAAGTGGCTGTTAGCTGAAAGGACTGAAAAAAGATGAGAGTTTCTGGAATATATGTAAAAATTACATTTTGTGCATGATTTAGGTTTGTTTCTACTTCACATGCATTGCAGTTTTTGAACACTTATGTGATAAAATGACTTGATCAATTATTATGATAATGACACTTGAGTCAAATTATGAGTTTAATTATAATTATCATCTTTATACAGAGTTAATTAATCATAAAAGAGTACATTATATAATCTTTCTGTTTAATGAAATTCATTATAGAGGCTCCCAAAGGACTAAATATAGTTTAAAACAAATTAAACCTGTGACTGGGGTTATGACTATTAATGCAAATGTGGTCTGGATTAGTCACTAAAAAGGACTGAATAAGACATTAGGCCCCAAAACGTTAAAGCATCAGACCCTGATGATGCATCTTTTCCCTCTGGTAAGCAGAACACATCATTTAGTGACTTTCTGAGTAGTCTTGAAATTTACTGATAAAGCTGAGACTGTATAATTTAACTAGCATAGATAATACAAATGGCTGTGTTCAACTGTGACTGTAAAGAGCTACATTTTAAAGAGTTGGAGTCATTTACACGTATTGAAAGAGGAATCTATTAGAGGATATAAGCTTTGCACCACTGACTATCAAACCCTCATGTTCAGAGAAGCAATAAATAACAGTAATGTTCGTGGTACTATACAGGTATCAAGACAGAAAATGTGCAGAGAACAAAAGAAAGAGTAGAGACCTATGTTCCTGGGAGAACCAAACCCTGCTGCTCTGTGCACAGACGAAATCCTGCATTTTTGGGAGTTTCTAATTGGGATTTGTGCCAATATATTCCTCTGTATAGCTGAACGAATTAGCCTTGGTTCCAGGATTGAAGTGAAATGAGTCACAGCTAAAATAAATCGGAGCCTTGGATGAGACAGAAGCACAGTAGTAGGTAGATCCTAGAGAGACAGTGGGACCCTGTCTGTT
The DNA here is from genome assembly GCA_006410635.1 of Cephalophus harveyi. Lineage (NCBI taxonomy): Eukaryota > Metazoa > Chordata > Mammalia > Artiodactyla > Bovidae > Cephalophus > Cephalophus harveyi. The sequence continues at coordinate 114,114 of SJYT01032938.1, forward strand.
CAGAAACAGAAAAGTCTTGAAAAGTCTGAAAATGGCACACAACATGTCAAATATTTCCTCCATGGTTTGACCTGTGTTCTACTCTCTGGGTGGGCTTCCCTGACTCAGTTTCAATCCCTGGGTCAGGAAGATCCCCTGGAAAAGGAAACGGCAACCCACTCCAGTATTCTTGCCTGGAAAATCCCATGGACAGAGGAGTCTGGTGGGCTACAGTCCATAGGGTCGCAAAAGAGATGGACACAACTAAACAGCAATAATTATTCTCTGGGTTGACCCTTGTTTAGTATTGTATTTTGGGACAGTGTCATTAATAGGTTTGCCAATATTTATGGTTCTCTCTCTTCATATAGTTTTATTTTTGCATTTTTAAAATAACCATTTTATGATTTGGGTAGGAACTCTTTACTCATTTTGTAGTGACTTTATGGACCTTCTGTTTTTTTTTTTTTAAAATTGTAGTAGGCTTTATATTGATTCTAAAAATAATAATTCACTCTAGAAAAAATAGAAAATAAAAATGAAGATAAATGAGTAATAATGAACACCAATATGCTGTTTACTATGGTGCCAGGTATTATTTCTAAGGGCTATAATATTCTGAATCATTTATTCTACAAAGTTCAAAGTAGTTTCCAAAGGCTTTTAGTCCCTTTACCCATTTGAGGGGAAGTACAGGATAGATGCTGAACAAATACTTAGTGAATGTTGGTCGAATAAAACCAGCACTTTAAGACAGCTGGTATATATATGCTCCAGACTTTGATTACAAAAATGGGATCACACTGGGAAAGGGAGGAGTAGTGAGCTATTTAGTGGAAACAAAGTTTATGTTTAGGATGATGGAAAAATTCTGGAAATGGATTGTATGACATTATGGATGTACTTAATGCCACTGAATTGAATACTTAAAAATGACCAAAATTGTTTATGGCTATTTTACCACAAAAACACTAAAAAAGAAATTTAGGACCCCATGATACAAAGCGTTTGGAAACTTATATTTTCCAAAAAGTGAACACATTTTAAACACATTCTAAGGTCACTAAGTAGACAAGATAGATGAGAATCTATAGGAATCATTGTCACTTTCTCCATTCCCTCTAACATACTTGAGGATTTTTGCAGTGATTTGAAAAGAGTGCTTCCATTAAGTCATGGTTTTCCTGTGGTCAGGAGAAGGTGGGTGGAGGTGCTGGAGCCCTCCCATTAGTGATTCTGATAGGGCCATCTTAGTTGAGAGTCACTTGTCTATGATATTCACTTAATATAGACCATAAATTATTTTGATTATTGCCATGTTCCATGTGTTCTTTTCCTGAATTTGGGGGAAACATAGGGTTTTAAGTAATAATACACTATCCCATGTAGAAGATTATTTAATATTGCTTGGCTGGTGCTGCATACAGTGAAATGCCAGAAAAGTGTAGGAGTAACCACTGGATAGAAAGGCTTTCTCATGGAAAGATATACAAAGTTTGAGGGGAAAGAAACCAGGATTCTATTTCCATCTATTCTGATAACACTCTGCTGCCTCTTATTTAACTGATTCACTGCTATGGCCTAAATGTTCATTTTCTCCCGAATTCATGAGTTGAAATTCTAACCCTCAAGGTGATGGTATTGGTAGGAATTTCGGGAGGTAATTAGGTCATGAGGGCAACGCCTTCATGAATGGGATTAGTGTTCACTTAAAAGAGGCCAGAGTTTCCTATCTTCTTTCATCTTGTAAAGATACAGCAGAAAAGCACCATCTACGAAGCAAGAAGCATGTTCTCACCAGATGCTGAATCTGCTAACACCATGATCTTGGACTTCCAGCCTCAGAACTGTCAGAAGTAAATGCTTGCTGTTTGTAAGTCGTCCAGTTTTTGGTTTTATTGTAGCAGCCTGAATGGACTGAGACATCCCCATATAGAGAGTTAAGTGTTGCTGAAACTCAGTCTCTGTTCTCTGGTGCCAAATAGAAACATGGAGATGAAGTTTTGGGTGAAGTAGAAAAGAGTAGCTTTGATTCTTTTGCCAGGCAAGAGGTGCCACAGTGGACTAATACCCTGAAGACCATGTGACCCACCCCAGAGTGGGTAGTGAGGAGTTTTATGTGAAAGGAGCAGGCCATGATCAGCTTGTGGACAGTTCTTGGATTGGTTGGCATGGTGAAGTTTCAAGCCTGATCAACCTTCTGGTTTCAGCCAATCTAGGGCCTATGTTTTAGTGCTCAGCAGTTTTCATCTTCCTATTTAAAAAATTAGGAATGTATGTCAGGCCTTTATCTATATTTTGGGGGGAACTGGGAGCTCAGTGATGCTGTTATGTGGCAGAATAAATTGTTACCAGTTCCTTAGTCCAACAGCTATTCTTTGTTTCTAACCTTTACATTTTCCAATCATTAATTCTTGAGTCAACATTTTACTTCAAAAGACAAGGACACAGGGGCTTGTACATAGTTTCATAAGTTTCTGAGTCTCTCTGATTTTTGAAAACATAGAAGAGGCATGTGTCATCATGATGATGGGATAATACAGGAAAGACTGGTATTTAACAGTGTTTTGAGCTATGAAAGTTTCTATAAAAGCCAAATATGAGACATGATTTCACCTAAATTGGTAATACTGGTGAGAGATAGAAGGTTGATAAGACATCCTAAAATTCAGCTAGCTAGAATTAGAAAGTAAAGGTATCAATTTTAGTAAAAATTTGTAGTAATGGTATTTGAGTATTTACGAAGTAGGTCACCTCCTGTATTAGGACTGCCATAAGAAATTAGTATAAACTGGGTGGATTAGAACAACAGAAATTTATTGTCTCACAGTCTTGGAGTTTTTAAGTCCAAAATCATGGAGTTGGAGTTGGCAGGGCTAGACTCCCTCTGAAACCTGTAGGGGAGAATCTTTCTGTGCCTCTTCTAATAATAGCTTCTGGTGTTTGCTGGCATTCCTTAACATTCCTTGGCTTTAAGGGCATCACTCCAACCTCTGCCTCCATCACATGGCTATCTTCTCCCATGGTGCCTTTGTCTGTGTCTCTTCTCCTCTTTTTAGAAAGATACTAGTCATATTGCGTTAAGGGTTCCTTCTATTCAGTATGACTTTATCTTAACTAATTGTGTCTAGTCACGTTCTATGATATCGGAGGTTAGGATTTCATACCTTTTGGGGAGGATACAATTCAACCCATAGCATATGTTAAGTTGGTTCTCAAATACAGGGTCACAGACTTTTAGCTATATTAATTTAATAGAAGTAATCTAACTTTTATAGAGGTTTAACTGAGATACAGAGAACTAAAGTGAATAGGCATGGCCAGGTAACCTCTTAAAGGCAGATAAGATGCTCACAGAGAGTTGTGTTCTTCTTTGGGACAAAATGTATGTCAGTATCCATTGAATTCTGGGAAATGGGGAGGCTCTAAGTGTAAACTCCTGTATGTAATTTTGTATGTGTAAGCATCATATATGTATGTCAGTGTAAGATTATCTGAGTACAAAGGTATGTGGTAAGGCAAAATCTGTTTACCTATTTATGAAATCTGTCTGACAAGATGATTTCCAGATGGCAATGTTTTGTTTCCTTCTGTACAGACTGATGACAGTGTGATTAAATAGGAAGTGCTGGTTGGGAGTAAGTTTGAGATTTTGCAATGCTGCTAATTTGCTGAATGGTATTAAAATGCAGAGACATTACTTTGCCAACAAAGCAATGTTGGACAAAATTAGTAATTAGACAAAATTACTTTGTTTAGTCAAAGCTTTGGTTTTTCCAGTAGTCATGTATGGATGTGAGAGTTGGGCTATAAAGAAAGCTGAGCGCTAAAGAACTGATGCTTTTTACCTGTGGTGTTAGGTAACCTCTTAAAGGCAGATAAGATGCTCACAGAGAGTTGTGTTCTTCTTTGGGACAAAATGTATGTCAGTATCCATTGAATTCTGGGAAATGGGGAGGCTCTAAGTGTAAACTCCTGTATGTAATTTTGTATGTGTAAGCATCATATATGTATGTCAGTGTAAGATTATCTGAGTACAAAGGTATGTGGTAAGGCAAAATCTGTTTACCTATTTATGAAATCTGTCTGACAAGATGATTTCCAGATGGCAATGTTTTGTTTCCTTCTGTACAGACTGATGACAGTGTGATTAAATAGGAAGTGCTGGTTGGGAGTAAGTTTGAGATTTTGCAATGCTGCTAATTTGCTGAATGGTATTAAAATGCAGAGACATTACTTTGCCAACAAAGCAATGTTGGACAAAATTAGTAATTAGACAAAATTACTTTGTTTAGTCAAAGCTTTGGTTTTTCCAGTAGTCATGTATGGATGTGAGAGTTGGGCTATAAAGAAAGCTGAGCGCTAAAGAACTGATGCTTTTGACCTGTGGTGTGGGAGAGGACTCTTGAGAGTCCCTTGGACTGCAAGGAGATCCAACCAGTCCATCCTAAAGGAAATCAGTCCTGAATATTCATTGGAAGGACTGATGCTGAAGCTGAAACCCCAATACTTTGGCCACCTGATTTGGAGAACTGATTCATTGGAAAAGACCCTGATGCTGGGAATGATTGAAGGCGGGAGGAGAACGAGACAACAGAGGATGAGACGGTTGGATGGCATAACCAACTCAATAGGCATGAGTTTGAGTAAGCTCCAGATGTTGGTGATGGACATGGAAGCCTGGCATGCTGCAGTCCATGGGGTCACAAAGAGTTGGACATGACTGAGTGACTGACTGAAGTGATAGGTAGACCTAAAACTCATCATAACAACTTGGACATTTTTGGAAGTGAAAGAGGGTGCCATTAATAATTATGCCATCAGAAAAATAAGCAGAAATCAGGAATGTCCAGGCAAATTAAAAAGTGTGACATAAGTTAATTGACCTCCCTGGGCCTTACAAACTAAGACTTTCACCTCTAAAACTGTCATTAATTCCAGACTTCAGTTAAGACTTATACCTCATTTATGGGTATTAGTGAGCCAATGTTTAACTGGGTTTGGGTCTTTGATGAGAAATGAATTTAACTGTTTTTTGTTTGTTTGTTTGCTTTAATCTGCTTTATTGAAGTACAATATAAAAAGTTAAGTAATTTCAATGAGTTTTTTGTTTTTTCAGTTTTAATTTATGACAGTAAATATTAATAATTATAACCAACATAAATCTTTGAACCTTCAACTTCTCTTTATTAGCCTAACAAATCTGCTCTCTTGGCTCTTTTGCTTTTTAGCCATCTCACTATTTTCCATCCTTAGGAATGCTTCTTTGTTTTCTGCTTCTCAGACAGAGTTTGTCCACCTCGCCAAAATTAGTGTGGAGACCATATCTCTTCTAGAAGCCTTCCTAGATGCCCACTTGGCTCTAGTTCCCCTGACTTCAAGTTTCTTGTTGATAATAATGGATTTAAAAACTTGTGTATGGAGCGTCTCTGGCAACTCAGTGGTAAAGACTCTGCCTGCCAGTGCAGGAGACACAGATTTGATCCCTGTGTTGGAAAGATCCCCTGGAGGAGGGCACAACAACTCCCTCCAGTATTTTTTGCCTGGGGAATCCCATGAACAGAGGAGTCTGGTGGGCTACAGTCCATGGGATCACAGAGAGTTGGATACGATTTAGCAACTAAACAACAGAACACTTACTGTGTAACAGACCTTCTGCTAAACTCTTGATGTACAGTTGGAAACTACAGAATTTCCATCTAGCGGGTTAGGAGAACAGGATACAAACAACAACAGAAAAACATAATTGCAAATTGTGATAAATTTCTGATATAGGTAATGTGGGTGAGGAGTGGACTTAAAACTGTTCTGAAAGGTAGAACTTCAACTGATATATGAATAGTGAGTAGGTACTAGGTAGAACAGTGGTCTTTGCCCTCCCAGGAGAAAGAACAGCAGATACACAACCCACAGCCTTCTGTTTAGTTAAAAGGCGCAAAGCCTCTTAAGAGAGGTGGGAGATGGGATTGGAGATATCAACAGGTGTCCAGTCAGGGCCAGCAGTGGAGGCCATGATGGGGGTTGATTTCAGTCTGAGTGGAGACATCTTAGTGCAGATGACTGAAGAAAGGAAATGGTCAACATCTTAAGAAGATGGCTGGGTGGGTTGAGGATGGGTACTGGGGAAGGAGTAAGTCTCAAAGTATTGGGGCTGTCTCTTATACACATCTAGATGTGTATAAGAGACAGCTCAGAAACGAATGAATAGATGGAGAAGTAGAAAGATATAGTAGACCTGAAAAGCACTATGAACCAATTTATCATGATTAGATTTATACAATTTTCACACAACACTAGGATACAAATTCTATTCAAGTTCCCATAGACTGCAAACTAGGAGACATGGGAACATATCCAGGAACGTAAAGCAAGGTACAAAAATTTCATGGTCTAAAGGTATTTAAATCATACAGAGTCTGTTCTCTTATTATTGTGGAATTATGTTAGAAATCAATATCAAAAGATATTGGGAAATAACTCACATATTTTCAAGTGGAGTGTGATATTTACCAAGAGAGATCTTCAACTTAGCCATCGAAAGCCTCAGTAAAGTTAGACTGAAAAAAAAAAACAAAAAAAAAAACACAGAGGATGATTGCAGAGAACAAAGTATTTAAATGAAAAATTAGTATCAAAATGAGAAATTAATATTAAAAATATTTTAAACAAAATCCAATGCATTTGGATATTAAATGTCCACCTTTAAATGAGGGTGTACATAACACTAAGAAGCCATAACACAGAAAATTAGGATTTATTTGTAGTACAATACAAATGAAAAGAGAATTTATCAGAATTTGTTGCATGCAGCTGAAGCTGCTCAATGCAATTAAATATGGTGTGGAGCCTTGAATAAGATAAGATGTGAAAACAAATAATGGACACTGGCATAAAATTTTGTGAAATTTGAACAAGATCTGTACTTTAGTTAATAATACTATATCATTGTTAATTTCCTTTTTTTCTTTTTTTACAACATAGTATTTCTTCATATTCTCAAAATTGGATTAGAAGTTTCAAGCCTCATTCAAATTTCTAAAAATTCACTAAGATAATAAATTTTCTGGACTTTTAGCAGTAATATTAGATGACAAAATACATGGAACTATATCAAAGTTTTGAGTAAATATAAATTAGAAATCTAAGATTCTACTCAGTATCTAAGTCAAAAAAGTGGAATTAAAATGTCATAACTTTTTTAGCTAGGCAAAAATTCATATATTTTCTAAAATATGTTATACATACTATATATATGTGTGTGTGTGTGTGCGTATAGAAAAGTTTTTCTACTACGCTTGATAAAGGCTCAGTGAGTTTTAACAGATGTATACAGTTGTCTAACTACCGAAATGACTTAGAACATTTCTGTCACCCATAATTTTCTCTGCGCACCTTTGTAGTGAATGCTAATCCTATTCTTGGCCTGGGACGCCAATTTATTTTCAGTAACCATAGTTTTGCCTTTTGTAGAGCTCAATTTAAAAGGAATAAAAAAGTAGGTAGCCATTTGTGTCTGGTTTCTTTTCCATAGCATAATGCTTTAAAAATTCATCTACATTGTTGCATATTAAAGTCTCAGTGTGATACCATTAAATACTCAGGAAACACCAATAATAAAACACCTTTTTATTATTGAATAGTATTCCGTCATATTTACATAACACAATTTGTTTATCCAGTCAAACAATAGACATTGGGATTTTTTCTAATATTTTACCTAATACAAATAAAACTTCCTTGTATATTCCAGTACAAGCCTTGTGTAGACAAATGTTTTAATTTCTCTTGGACAAATAGCTAAGAGTGAGGTGTCTAGATTGTATAAAAGTGTGTTAAGTGTTATAAGACATTGTCAAACTACTTTCTAAAGTTGCTGTACCTTTTTACTTTCCCACCAGAAATGTGTAAGCATTATAATGCTTCATGATTTATGCTAACATTTGATTGATTATTGTCAATCTTAAAAATTTTAAAATGGTGTTTCCTGAGTGTTTAATGGTATCACACTGAGACTTTAATTTGCATTTCTCTAACAACTGTAGATATTCAGTTTCTTTTTCTGTATTTCTCCATCATTTGTATATCTTCCATGGTAAAGTGCCTATCCAAATCATTTACTCGTTTTTTAGAAAACTGAGTTGGTTTTAACATTTATGTTCTGGTGACAAATCCTTTAGTATTTATTTTATAAATATAATAAGCATGACTTACTTATTTTAAAAGTTTCTAAAGAATGCCTTTTGAAGAGCAAAAAATTTAAATTTTGATGAAGTTCA
>SJYT01032938.1:135273-145568 GCA_006410635.1 Cephalophus harveyi
CCAGCGTTTCTCATGATGTACTCTGCAGAGAAGTTAAATAAGCAGGGTGGCAATATACAGCCTTGACGTACTCCTTCTCCTATTTGAAACCAGTCTGTTGTTCCATGTCCAGTTCTAACTGCTGCTTCCTGACCCGCATACAGATTTCTCAAGAGGCAGGTTAGGTGGTCTGGTATTCCCATCTCTTTCAGAATTTCCCACAGTTTATTGTGATCCACACAGTCAAAGGCTTTGGCATAGTCAATAAAGCAGAAATAGATGTTTTTCTGGAACTCTCTTGCTTTTTCCATGATCCAGCGGATGTTGGCAATTTGTTCTCTGGTTCCTCTGCCTTTTCTAAAACCAGCTTGAACATCAGGGAGTTCACAGTCCATGTATTGCTGAAGCCTGGCTTGGAGAATTTTGAGCATTACTTTACTAGCACGTGGACTTATTGAAATCATTCCTTTCATGTGCATCTCAGTTATCTGGGGCCAGTACCCTGCATTTTTTAAATCTCTCCCTGACTTCCCTGGTGACTAAAATAGTTAAGAATCTTCCTGCAGTTCAGGAGGCACAGGAGACTTGAGTTTGATCCCTAGGTTGGGAAGATCCCCTGGAGTAGGAAATGGCAACCCACCTCAGTATTCTTGCCTGGAAAATCCCATGGACAGAGAAGCCAGGTGGGCTATAGTCCATGGGGTCGCAAAGAGTCAGACAGGACTGGGAAAGCACATATGCACAGCCCACCCCACCACCACTCTACCCCTCAGACCCCCAGCTCCTCAGTGCTCACCAAGGTGAGGGCTCAAGGCTGCTGAATAACAGGTATTGTTCTTTCTGGATGCTCCAGGCTCAGAAATTCATATTGTGAGGGGTGGAATCACAGATGGCTGTGACATCCCTATTTATAGATATGAGATAAATATTCCAGTTCTCAATATTCATTTAATACTTAAACAACAAACATTAGACATCTACTATGTACCAGACATTTTACTTTTTCTAGGGGATATAAGCATGGAAAAGATGAAGCCCTCATGAAGAGTTTATGATTACTCAGAAATACACAAACACATGGATATTTATGAATAAGCACCAAGTGTTATCTATGCAGCATTATAGCAGGCATGGTACTCAAAGGGCTCAGGGACTTCTGGGGAAAGTGACAGTTAGGCTGATCATACTGGAGCAGTTAGATTTGGTTTGTTAGGGGAATGGGAATAAAATAGGTGAGAAAAACAATGAGCCAAGGATTGGAGAGGAGGACAGCATGGTATGCACAGGGCACAGATCAGGCTGTAGAGATGGATCAGGACCTGGTCATGGAGGCTTCTGAACATGGAGGCTTGGTAAGCAGCCTGCCCTTATCTCTGAACTGTCTAGAGCACTTGAGGGGCGACTGCGGCCGGTGCACTAAGCACGGCTGAGAGGAGCTACGCCACGTCCGAGGTCAGGGGCAGCGGCCTAGAGTGCCAGGCTGCGATGGCACAGGAACGGCCAAGAGGAGCTACCCTGCGTCCGAGGCCAGGGGCAGTGGCTAGGAGGAGCAACCCCATGTGAAAGGAGCAATGGCTGCATGGGCTCAGGAGGGCCTAGAGGAGCCATCCCACGTTGAAGGTCAGGAAGGGTGGCGGTAAGGAGATACCCGTCATCCAAGGTAAGGAACAGCGGCTGCACTTTGCTGGAGCAGCCGTGAAGAGATACCCCAAGCCCAAGGTAAGAGAAACCCAAGTAAGATGGTAGGTGTTGCAAGAGGGCATCGGAGGGCAGACACACTGAAACCATACTCACAGAAATCTAGTCAATCTAATCACACTAGGACCACAGCCTTGTCTGCTGCTGCTGCTGCTGCTAAGTCGCTTCAGTCGTGTCCGACTCTGTGCGACCCCACTCGGCAGCCCACTGGGCTCCCCCATCCCTGGGATTCTCCAGGCAAGAATACTGGAGTGGGTTGCCATGTCCTTCTCCAATGCATGAAAGTGAAAAGTGAAAGTGAAGTCGCTCAGTCGTGTCCGACTCTCAGTGACCCCATGGACTACAGCCCACCAGGCTCCTCTGTCCATGGGATTTTCCAGGCAAGAGTACTGGGATGGGGTGCCATTGCCTTCCCCCCAGCCTTGTCTAACTCAATGAAACTAAGCCATGCCCGTGGGGCAACCCAAGATGGGTGGGTCATGGTGGAGAGGTCTGATAGAATGTGGTCCACTGGAGAAGGGGATGGCAAACCTCTTCAGTATTCTTGCCTTGAGAACCCCATGAACAGTGTGAAAAGGCAAAATGATAGGATACTGAAAGAGGAACTCCCCAGGTCAGTAGGTACCCAATATGCTACTGGAGATCAGTGGAGAAATAACTCTAGAAAGAATGAAGGGATGGAGGCAAAGCAAAAACAGTACCCAGCTGTGGATGTGACTGGTGATAGAAGCAAGGTCCAATGCTGTAAAGAGCAATATTGCATAGAAACCTGGAATGTCAGGTCCATGAATCAAGGCAAATTGGAAGTGGTCAAACAGGAGATGGCAAGAGTGAACATCGACATTCTAGAAATCAGCGAACTAAAATGGACTGGAATGGGTGAATTTAACTCAGATGACCATTATATCTACTACTGTGGGCAGGAATCCCTCAGAAGAAATGGAGTAGCCATCATGGTCAACAAAAGAGTCTGAAATGCAGTACTTGGATGCAATCTCAAAAACGACAGAATGATCTCTGTTCGTCTCCAAGGCAAACCACTCAATATCACAATTATCCAAGTCTATGCCCCAACCAGTAACGCTGAAGAAGCTGAAGTTGAAAGGTTCTATGAAGACCTACAAGACATTTTAGAACTAACACCCCAAAAAGATGTCCTTTTCATTATAGGGGACTGGAATGCAAAAGTAGGAAGTCAAGAAACACCTGGAGTCACAGGCAAATTTGGTCTTGGAATGCGGAATGAAGGAGGGCAAAGACAGCAGGCCAGGCCTTCCTGTCCATCACCAACTCCCGGAGTCCACCCAAACCCATGTCCACTGAGTCGCTAATGCCTTCCATCTCATCCTCTGTCATCCCCTTCTCCTCCCACCTTCAATCTTTCCCAGCATCAGCGTCTTTTCCAATGAGTCAGTTCTTCACGTCAGGTGGCCAAAGTATTAGAGTTTCAGTTTTAGCATCAGTCTTTCCAGTGAAAATTCAGACTTGATTTCCTTTAGGAATGACTGGTTGGATCCCCTTGCAGTCCAAGGGATTCTCAAGAGGCTTTCTCTAATACCACAGTCAAAAGCATTACTTCTGTGGTGCTCAGCTTTCTTTATAGTACAATTAATTTCTCATGTTAGTATCTAACATTACAGCATGCCGTGGCATCATTTCATAATAAAGAAATTTATATGTGTAACTGCGCATATTACACAGTAAAAATGACAGAATAAAGGTGGTGGGGAATTATTGTAAAGATAAAATGAAGTTTTACAGATGCAGGCACTGAATTGTTGCTGTACCTCTGGGAACCAGCTCCAAGGAACCATTGAGAATTGATGTCCCAATCTCTCTGCCTCTCAAGATTGCATGGTCTCTCTTATTTCTCATTTCTGTGCTTCTTCCTTTCTCCACCATCCCTCTTAATCTGCTTATATGACATATAAATGTCAGTGATAACTACCATGATCACCATCAGTCTCCTTGAATGTTAACTCAAATTTTTGAGACAAATTGTGAATGAAATTGACTTCTAGCTAGTTAGGAACTGGCTTCCTACTCTGCTGTGGCCGGGAGTATGAGGTCATGTGGTAAAGCAAGGCCTCTGATTCTGTCCCATGGCCTGGGGCTGTGGACAGGGGAAGTTTCTAGAAGGTATGATTCCAAATGATGCAGGCAGTGACCATCCTGTATAAGTAATCAGTGTATATCTGGATGCTGGTATTCCTATGAATAACTTTTATTCTTTTTGCTTTTAAAATCTTTTCTAAATCATATGAAATAAAAGCATATCATTTTTTCTAATAAAATTTTATCAAACAAAAATTAGTGGGAGGATATAGGGGAAAGTGCAGAGAAGGAAAAGAAGGTTAGGGGGTGAAGATGGGTTAGAAATAATCAGCGTCAAGTATGTTTGATAAAATTTGTTTGTGAATACTGGATTGAGGATCCCAGGTGATTGGGTTTTGGGGCTGATGAAGCTGTATTGGGATTCCTAAAAAGTGACCTGGGGTTTGCTTAGGGTGAGGACTTGCAGGATTTTGGAGGAGGGCCTTCTCCTTATATTTTACTAATAAAGATTATTTGTCTCATGAAGATTCCTGAAGTCAACTAAAACTAATAAAACAAAGTCTTGCCCATATACATACATTCTCATTTTAAAACATTTTATTTTATATCATTCTCAATCAGATGTTTTCAAAATCAAATGTTTGTTTCTGCAAAATAAGAAAATAGACTTAAAAATCTGAGTATTTTTAAAATCAGGATCTGTGATGATGCATCATTTGGGGTCATAGATTTTTTTTGATGAGAGTTACATCATTGGTTCACTTACTTCTGCTGTGGTGACTACGCAGATTTAGCTGTGATGTTCCTGTGTGTGAAACATCACTCAGGTGAGGAACATTTGTAAGAAGTAAAGTTAGAATGATCTAATCAGTTAAGCAGAATAATTGCAGGATTATACCATACTGAGAATTTGAAAAGGAATGCTAGCATTCTGAGTGGTTGGAAAGAGATGCCTTTGGAACCATAACGAATGCTCGAATACTATTTAACATGTTGCAAAGTATTTTAAAATTAAGATTTTAAAACTTTGTATTTTACCTTGTATGTCATCAGCTAAAGGAAGAATGCAAGGTTATATTTTCATCTGAAAGAATAAATGCACAGGTCAAATATTATGTAATATTTTTGCATAGGCAATGTAGAGTATTTATATATGAACTCCTCCTTTGGGGTGAATACTCACATGTAATTCCTGTGCAACATAATTTTATTGATTGTCCTGAGTGATCAGATCTCTATCTACCTATGTGCTATTTCTTGGATATTTATTTATTCCAACTAAGTCTATTAGTCTTCTGCTTCATTATTAATTCACCATCAAGAAGCATGTATTAAACATCTTTTAAACATATGGTTTGCATTGGGTTGCCCAATTAGATGGTACAGAAAAACCTAAATGAACTTTTTGGCCAACCCAGAACTTGGTTCTCAGGAAGCAAAGATACATCTTTTATTTCTTAGACATACGAACCTAGCAAGGGAAATAATATAAGGATTGTTGTTGTTATTTAGTCACCAAGTTGTGCCTGACTCTTTTGTGATCCCATGGGCTATAGCCCACCAGGCTTCTCTGTCCAAGGCATTTCCCAGGCAATAGTATTGGAGTGGGTAGCCAGCCATTCTCTTCTTCAGGGGATCTTCCCGACCCAGGGATCCAGCCCTGGTACCCTGCTTGGCAGGCAGATTCTTTACCACTGAACCACCTGGGAAGCCCAAAGATAAGAATACCCACACTACAATGTGAAATTGCTAAATAAAGGTACATTTCTGGTAGTAAAGGGAGTACAGAGGAAGGAGCAACTGATTTATCTTGGAAAACAAAGGAATCATTACAGTCTTCTCTACTGGCTCTTAAATAGGTGTGTGTGTGCTCAATCAGTCGTGTCCAACTCTTTGTGACTCTATGGACTGTAGCCTGCCAGGCTTCTCTGTCAATGGGCTTTCCCAGGCAAGAATATTGGAGTGGGTTGCCATTTCCTCCTCCAGGGCATCTTCCCAATCCAGGGGTCAAGCCTGTGTCTCTAATGCCTCCTGCACTGAAAGGTGGGTTCTTTACCACTAGCACCACCTGGGAAGCTCTTACATAAGGTAACTGTATTTCCTGATTTGCCTGTTGTTAGTCATTTATGCTTGCTTTCCTAGGGTGAATATTAATAGCTCTCTCTTTCACAATCAATAGTACCCTGATACGCATAACACAGTCATTAGGTCATCCTACTCTTAAAGACTGAAACTAAAAATATTATCTGGATCCAAGTTACCAAAACCCATGTATCCCTAGGTAAGTGATTTGACTTGTTGCCCACAGGTTTTGGGAATCCTGGGTGTCGGCAGGAAGTTGTATTAGAAAGATGGCTCTGCTGGCAATGTGGAGAATGCAGTGGAGGAGAAAGCTTGAAAAAAAAAAAAAAGTTAGGTGGTTATTGTAATTGTCTGTATATCAGGAAATTAGATCCTGAAATAAACAGTGATCCTGGGGATAGAAAAGAGGAAATCAGAATAAAAGAAACTAGAGATAAACACTCTGTTTGTTGTAATATTACACTAATGTATGCAGTTTACTGTGATTCAGAATGAATACTTTTGCTTTCCTAAATTATAATTAATGTTATATACAACCATCACTTTTGAATGCTTATAACTATTAGAGACAATTTTGAAATAGCTGACAGTAAACTTTGCAGGTTTCTTTGGTGGAAGACAGAATTCAACTCAATACAACAATTAAAAAAATTACATGTAGAAGCTTTATGATTTTTAACTCTTGGGATAAACCAGTGGTTTATAAGAGAATGACCCAAATATTTTAAAATATTTAATTTATATCTTAAAGTTTGAAGATTTATCAACTTATTCATTTTCCTTCCCACATACTTGTATATAAAGGTCTCACCATTTACCACTCAACAGTATTCATTGGCAGTGAGTAGGCAGCTGTTCAACACATTTATGGGTGTCATAAATCCAGCTGTTTTCATTTTCCATTACCCAGGTTCCTATAGTAACCAGTGACATTCAGGGCTGACTTAACAATTCACATGGCACTAAAACTGCTTCTGCTTTCACTCAGATGAGTTTCAGTTGCTTAATACACCCTAATTTCCTACCTTTCACATCTTTTCATTCCATGTCTATCCTGTTCCAATCCATCCTCCAACATGTTTCTTAGCTTGAAAATGTAGCAATCACAGTTTTTCTCAAAGCAATCACTGGATTCAGATATAGTGTTGACATTCAGCAAGCAGATGAGTAGATTTTAGAAACTTCAGCTTCTAATGGGTTAACCAGAGGAATTTCTCATAACTGGAGTGATACTTTAGGGTTTTAACGTTTTGGTCACAGAAAATTTAATTGAGCTCTGTTGTGAACCAGATGTTCATATATCGTATTTGAAAACTTCCTTATTTACTTTGGAATACGATTTGAACTTCCTTAGGCATAATCTCTTATTACTATTTCATAAAAATAGGAAATGTCTTTTCCATTTGTCGAATTTGAGCATCAAGGGTATGATATCACCATTATATATGCCAGTACAAAAATCACTAGACTAGGTGATTTTTCGCTTTTACCACCTTCTTAAAAATTTTTGGCCTACCCTCTCTAACCTACTTTGTGGGAGTGACAGTCAATAAAATGACAGAATCTTTTTATCTGGCGAAATAGGTTGAATGAGACAGGCATGATTTGAATGTGGGCTTTGCCACTTACCACCTTGTGAACAGAGTATGTGAAAACTTACTGAACTCTGTACTCTGAAGGAGACAAAACAAACCCATAGCTTGTAAGGTCCTATATAACCTGGCTTTACTGGCTTCTCACAGCTTGTCTGATGGTACCCCCACCCCCAGAACTCCCTTGCTTATTCCATGTACCTCAGTGAAGCCTGTTTCTTGAACATGCCAAGTTAATTCAGCTGGCTTTGCTTTTGACCCTCCCTCTGTCCAAAACCTTCCTTTTGGGTCCTCCAAGCTGGGTTCTTTCTCATCGCTTATATCTGATCTCAAATAGTTTCTTTTAAGAGAGATTTTTTCCTAAATTAGCCTCTCACATCCTCCATACCTTAAGCCTGCATTTTTTCTTTATAATACTCATCATTAGCCAAAATTATCTCGTTAACTTGTGTCTTGCCTGCTTCTTCCCATGAAATTTTCCATGAAGGGAAGGACCTTCATTGCTTTCTTTACAGCTGAATCTCCAATGCTCAACCAACACCTGACAAATGGTAGGGGCTCACCAAATGTTTTCTGAATGAATGAATGAATGAATATATATTGGTTTTTACAGGGATATTATAAATGCAGTGCAAAGATAGAGGAAAACAATAGATTGGGAAAGACTAGAGATCTCTACAAGAAAATTAGAGATACTAAGGGAACATTTCATAAAAAAAATGGGCACAATAAAGGACAGAAATGATATGGACCTAACAGAAGCAGGATATATTAAGAAGAGGTGGCAAGAATACACAGAAGAACTGTACAAAAAAGATCTTCATGACTCAGATAATCACGATGGTATGATCACTCACCTAGAGCCAGACATCGTGGAATGTGAAGTCAAGTGGGCCTTAGAAAGCATCACTATGAACAAAGCTTATTTAACTTATATGCAGAGTACATCATGAGAAATGCTGGACTGGAAGAAACACAAGCTGGAATCAAGATTGCCGGGAGAAATATCAAAAACCTCAGATATGCAGATGACACCACCCTTATGGCAGAAAGTGAAGAGGAGCTAAAAAGCCTCTTGATGAAAGTGAAAGAGGAGAGCGAAAAAGTTGGCTTAAAGCTCAACATTCAGAAAACGAAGATCAACTCTATGTGACAGCCTGGTCAGACTGGGGCAGCCTGTGGTTCAGTCAAACACGCGTGTAGATGTTGCACTGGAGTGCACGACTGACGTGCAGGCGAGGAGACTGAAGCCTCCATAACGTGCGTAGACCTCATCCCGTCGGTTGAGGACCTCAAGAGCAGGCTTGCCCTGCAGAGCTGGACTTGCCAGCCCCCCCATCGTACAAGCCAGTTCCTCTAAATCAGTATCTCTGTCCCTGTCTGTCTGTCTGTCTGTCTGAAAGTCTGTCTCTGTTCTCTACCTGTTCTATTGGTTCTGTCTCTCAGGAGAACCCTGACCGATACAGAGATACCCTCACCAATGTGATACCTTTAATGGGGAAAAAAGCCTCACAAAATAATGTAATGTATATTCTGTGGGACTATGCAGGCACAGAGAAAGGCCTGGAAGGACTGCCATCAAGCTGTCGAGAGTGGTCACATATGACTGGGAATGGAAGGGCGGAGGGCGGCTTTACCCGTAATAGTTTAATTTTCATGCGTGGAATTATTCGTTCACTTGTTTTTAGAAGATCGCTAGTTCTATATCCCCACAGCCTTTCCTCTCTGAGGTTTTGAGAGAGAGAGTGAAGTCGCTCAGTCGTGTCCGACTCTTTGCAACCTCATGGACTGTAGCCCACCAGGCTCCTCTGTCCATGGGATTTTCCAGGCAAGAATCCTGGAGTGGGTCGTCATTTCCTTCTCCAGGGGATCTTCCCAACACAGGGACTGAACTTGGGTCTCCTGCATTGCAGGCAGACCCCTTATCATCTCAGCCACCAGGGAAGTGGGTAAGGTGTCTTTAGCTGTATTTATCGAACCATGTTATATACCTAAGGCTTTAGGTGTATTTATTTTCTCCTTGTGGAAAAGAAAGTAAAATAGGAATTGAGTAATTCCACCTTCTATTGTCTTACATGTATTTTTTCTTGTATAGCTTCTTGTTTTGAACAGAATTTTTTATTCAAGTAGATTTACAAGGTTTCAGGTATATAGCAAAGTGGTTCAATTATTTATGTTATATTCTTTTTCAGATTCTTTTCCATTGTAAGTCACTACAAGATATGAATACAGTTCCCTGTGCTGTGGAGTAGGACCTTGTTTATCTGTTTTAGACACAGTAATGTGCATCTGCTAATTCCAAACTCCTAATTTTTCCCTCTCTGTATGGTAGCCGTAAGTTTGTTTTCTACATCTGTGAATATATTTCTGTTTTGTAAATGGCTTCATTTGTACCATTTTTTAGGTTCCACATATAAGTGATATCATATGATATTGGCGTTGTCTGACTTCACTTGGCATAATAATTTTTGTGTCCACTCATGCAGCTGCGAACTGCATTACGTCATTCTTTATGGCTGAGGAGTGTTTCACTGGGCTTCCCTGGTGACTCAGTAAAGAATACACCTGCCAGTGCAGGAGAGGTGAGTTCAGGCCCCGGGCTGGAAAGATCCCCTGGAGAAGGACGTGCCAACCACCTCCAGGATTCTTGCCTGGGAAGTCCCATGGACAGAGCCTGGCGGGCTACAGCCCATGGGGCCACAAAAGAGTCTGACACAGCTTAGTGACTAAACAGCAAGTGTTCTGTTGTATATATGTCCCACATCTTTATCCGTTCTGTCTGTGGACCTTTAAGTTGCGTCCATGTCTTGCCCAGTGTAAATTGTGCTGCTGTAAACACTGGCATTGAACGTAATTTTAAAAGGTGCGTGTATGTGTGTATATATATAT
>SJYT01032943.1:0-10598 GCA_006410635.1 Cephalophus harveyi
TTTGATGGCTTTCTAACTTACCTGACCGATCTGCCCGGACTTTTACAACTTGTGGATTGTTTACAGCCCCCAACCGTGAGAGACACGAAGCTTAAAGCATCTTAAAGATATAGAGCCTTTTAGAGCTAAGAATTAGTTTGGTGAAGGGTTCCATTGTTGACTCAATGACTGCTGCCAGGCCTCCATATCCTTTATCTTTTAGGCACCTGGGAGGATATTAATCAATGTAATCGGGATGCGGAAAAAGGAATATAGTAGTTTTGATGTTAGCAACATTCAACTTTTGAGTTAATTACTTTTCTCTTTGTTATAAATCACTGTACTTCTTTCATTGTTATAAATAGTTGTGTCCTTGCTATGTAAGAATGTAACTTTAGTGCTTTCTGAGAGTGGCACCAGACTTTGGGAAGAACAACACAAATAAGTTCTCTGGTTGACAGACCCTTATCAGAAAAGGTCTGTAAAATATTAATTGGCATTCTGGCCAGAAGCTGATGTAAATCAGCTAAGACTTGTGTATACAACTAGGTATGCAGAGAGAAAGCCTGGTCTCAATAAGAGTCAGGGCTGCTGACACTGCATAATTTTTTATTATCCATTGATCTCTATGTACAATCAAAAGTATAAAAAGCATTTCCAGACAATAAAGGATGGACCAGTTTCTCAGACCAGCTTCTCGAACTGGTTTCTTGGAAATCTGGCTCCACCTGTGTCGGCTCTCTCTCTCTCTCTTTCTCCCTTTCCCTCCCTCTCCTTTTCAGGCTGAATTCCCATCTGGAACGTGGAGGCTCGCCAAGCCTACTTACTTGCCCTGGCTTCTAAGACCCACGCGAGAGGGAGCCTAAGGCGGGGCACCCTCCGCTATTCAAGAGGGCACCGGTGGCCTAATGTAGATGGTGCAAACCTCTTGTCCTGAGGTTTTATTAGTTCTCTGCATAAACCAAGTTATTCAGCCTCTTTTCTCCATTAAATTTTCCTACTATACTATTTTTCCTAATCTCTCTTATATTTCTAATTAAATAATTCTTTCTAAGATGCCACGCCATATCCCCTTCGAATTACCCTGGATCCACCAGGGCTGGACCCTGGCACAGGAGGAGAAGGGGACAACAGAGGATGAGATGGCTGGATGGCATCACTGACTCAATGGACGTGAGTGTGAGTGAACTCCGGGAGTTGGTGATGGACAGGGAGGCTTGGTGTGCTGCATTTCATGGGGTCGCAAAGAGTCGGACATGACTGAGTGAACTGAACTGAACTGAAGCCCCAAAAAATAAATTATGTCACTGTTTCCATTGTTTCCCCATCTATTTGAAGTGATCGGACCAGATTTCATTATCTTAGTTTTCTGATTGTTGAGCTTTAAGCCAACTTTTTCACTCTCCTCTTTCACTTTCATCAAGAGGCTTTGTAGTTCCTCTTCACTTTCTGCCATAAAGTTGGTGTCATCTGCATATCTGAGGTTATTGATATTTCTCTCAGCAATCTTGTTTCCAGCTTGTGCTTCATCTAGCCTGGCATTTCTCATGATGTACTCAGCATATAAGTTAAATAAGCATGGTGACAATATACAGCCTTGACATACTCCTTTCCCTATTTGGAACCAGCCTGTTGTTTCAAGTCCAGTTCTAACTATTGCTTCCTGATGTACATACAGATTTCTCAGGAGGCAGGTCAGGTAGTCTGGTATTCCCATTTCTTGAAGAATTTTCCACAGTTTGTTGTGATCCACAGAGTCAAAGGCTTTGGCATAGTCACTAAAGCAGAAATAGATGTTTTTCTGGAACTCTCTTGCTTTTTCGGTGATCCAATGATGTTGACAATTTGATCTCCGGTTCCTCTGCCTTTTCTAAAACCAGCTTGATCATCTGGAAGTTCATGGTTCACATACTATTGAAGTCTGGCTTGGAGAATTTTGAGCATTACTTTACTAGCGTGTGAGATGAGTGCAATTCTTTGGTGGTTTGAGCATCCTTTGGCATTGCCTTTCTTTGGGATTGGAATGAAAACTGACCTTTTCCAGTTCTGTGGCACTGCTGAGTTTTCCAAATTTGCTGGCATATTGAGTGCAGCACTTTCACAGCATCATCTTTTAGATGTGAAATAGCTCAATTGGAATTCCATCACCTCCACTAGCTTTGTTTGTAGTGATGCTTCCTAACACCTACTTGATAATTAAGGTTAAATGAAGTCATTGGAGTGGGCCCTAATCCAATATAACTGGTGACTTTACAAAAAGAGATTAGGACACAAATACACACAGAGAAGAGACTATGTGGAAACAAGGAGAAGAGAGCCATCTACAAGTTAAGGAGAGAGGCCTCAGAAGAAAGCAAGTCTAACACCACTTTGTCTTGGATCTTTAGTCTCCAGAATTGTAAGGAAATAAATTTCCATGGTTTAAAGCACCCAGTTTGTGGTACATTACTCTAGTAGCCCTAGCAAACCAGTACACTTCCTCAATTTGATTAAAAATCATACACATAAATGGAACTTATAGCTGCCAAAGGGAATAGTAGTGTGGGAGGGAGATAAATTAAGTTTGGGATAACATATACATAGTACTATATTAAAATCGGTAAACAATAGGGACCTACTGTATGGGCATTGAACTATATTCAATATCCTGAACCTATAATGGAAAAGAATCTGAAAAAGTATATATATACAGGTATATGAATATACATATATATGTATGTACATATATACATATCTACATACATATACATGACTATTAGATCATATGGTAACTCTACTTAGAGTTTTTAAGGAACCTCCATACCGTTCCCTTGTGGATTTCCCTTGTGGCTCAGCTGGTAAAGAATCCGCCTGCAATGCAGGAGACCTGGGTTTGATCCCTGGGTTGGGAAGATCTCCTGGAGAAGGGCATGGCAGCACACTCCAGTATTCTGGCCTAGAGAATTCCACGGACTGTATTGTTCATGGGGTCACAAAGAGTCGGACAGGACTGAGTGACTTTTCAGTTTCACTTTTCACTTTCTATACTGTTCTCCACAGTAGCTGTACCAATTTACATTCCTGCCAACAGTGTAGGAGGGTTCTTTTTTCTCCACACCCTCTCTAGCCCTTATTATTTATAGACTTTTTGTTGGTGGCCATTCTGACTAGTTTTTATTTGCATTTCTCTAATAATTAGCAAAGCTGGGCCTTCTTTCATATGGATGTTAGCCATCTCGATGTCTTCTTTGGAGAAATACCTATTTAGATCTTCTGCCCAGTTTTTGATTGATTGTTTCTTGATATTGAGCTATATGAGTTGTTTGTATATTTTGGAAATTAATCCCATTAGGTCACATTGCTTGCAAATATTTTCTCCCATTCTGTAGGTTGTCTTTTCATTTTCTTTGTGATTTCCTTTGGTGTGAAAGAACTTTTAAGCCTAATCAGGTACCACTTTTTAATTTTTGCATTTATTTCCATTACTCTAGGAAATGGATTAAAAAAAAAAATCACTGCAATTTATGCCAGAGATCTTCTGCTGATGTTTTCCTCTAGGAGTTTTACAGTGTCAGATCTTACATAGGTCTTTAATCCATTTTCAGTTTATTTTTGTATATGATGTTAGATAATGCTCTACTTCCATTCTTTTACATGTGAAAGTGAAAGTTGCTCAGTCATGTCTGACTGTTTGCAACCCCATACAGTCCATGGAATTCTCTAAGCCAGAATACTGGAATGGGTAGCCTTTCCCTTCTCCAGAGGATCTTTCCAACCCAGGAATCGAACCCAGATCTCCCGCATTGCAGGCGGATTCTTGACTAGCTGAGCCACAAGGGAAGCCCAAGAAAACTGGAGTGGGTAGAACATCCCTTCTGCAGCGGATCTTCCTGACCCAGGAATCAAACCAGGGTCTCCTGCATTGCAGGTGGATTCTTTAACAACTGAGCTATCAAGGAAATCCATCCTGTCGAGTTTTCCGAACACCATTTTTTGAAGATATTGTCTTTTCTTCACTGCATATTCTTGCCTCCTTTCTCATAGATTAATAGACCATAAGTGAGAGGGCTTCTGAGGTTTCTATTCTGTTGCATTGATCTTTGTCTATGTTTATGCCAGTACCATTCTGTTTTGATGAGTGTCAATTTGTAGTATAGTTTGAAGTCAGGGAGCCTGATTCCTCCAGCTCTGTTTTTCTTTCTCAAGATTGCTATGGCTATTCAATGGCTTTTGTGTTTCCATACAAATTTAAATATTTTGTTCCTCTATTCTTTGAAAAATTACCACTGGTAATTTGATAGGGGTTGCATCAACTTTGTGAGTTGCCTTGGATTGTATGTTAGCCTTAACAATATTGATTCTTAAAGAAAAAAAGAAAAACAAAATTCCTTAGCTGCTTTAAGGAAAATGAAACACTTAGATATAAAGCTAACAAAATATCTCCTGAATTTGTATATTGAAAGTAATAAAATCCTGATCAAAGAAATCAGGACCTAAGTAAATGTAAAGATACACTATATTTGCGGTGAAGATTCAACATGAAAAGATGTCAATTTTATTCAAATTAGCCCAGTGCTTTAATGTAAGGTGTATAAAAACCCCAGCAAATTATTTTACAGCTGAGACAAGCTTATCTTAAAATTTATATGGGATGATACAAGGCCTAGAAAAATCTAAAAATAAAATGTTTTGATAAGTGAGAATGAAGTGTAAGGAATCACTCTGTCTGGTATTAGGACTTATTAGCTAGTGACTGAGTATAGCATGGTGTTGGTAGAGGAGAGTCCCATAATGAAGCAGAATAGACAACTGAGACACAGACCCACAAATAAGTGCCTGAGACAATGAAAAAGCAATTCTACAAACTAAACTATTTTTTCAGTGATGAAGCAATTGGATATTTACAAACCAAAAAAAAAAAAAAAAGGCAGAAAAAAAAACATACTGTAATACAAAACTTAACTCAAAATGGATTATCAACTTACATACAACATTAAAACTATAGAATTTTTAGAAAAATACATGAAGAATTCTTTGGGACCTAGGGCTATGTGGCAAGTTCTTAGACTTGTTACCACAAACACAATTCAAAAAGAAAGGAAAAGCTGATAAATTGGACATCATCTAAAAATTGGATCTCACTTAAAACAAACAAACAAACTCTTCTCTGTAAAAAAATCTGTAAAGAGGGTAAAAATTAAGCTCCAAATGAGAAAAAATATTCCAAGTCATGTGTTTAAGATAATAATTATACCTAGAATATGTAAAGAGGTCTCTAGGGAGAAGGTGCAGAGAAGGCAATGGCACCCCACTCCAGTACTCTTGCCTGGAAAATCCCATGGATGGAGGAGCCTGGTAGGCTGCAGTCCATGGGGTAGCAAAGAGTTGGACATGACTGAGTGACTTCCCTTTCACTTTTCACTTTCATGCATTGGAGAAGGAAATGGCAACCCACTCCAGTGTTCTTGCCTGGAGAATCCCAGGGACGGGGGAGCCTGGTGGGCTGCTGTCTCTGGGGTCGCACAGAGTCGGACATGACTGAAGTGACTTAGCAGCAGGGAGAAAGTGAATGATACAGTTGGAAAATGGGCAGAAGACAAAATAGTTATTTATTAACTAACAGGTATCACATAAGTACATGAAAATATATTCAATTTTGTTAGTTATAAGGAAAATACAAATTAAAACTACAATATTATATACTACACACCATTAAGAACACCCTCTTCCAACAACACAAGAGATGACTCTACACATGGACATCACCAGATGGTCAATAACAAAATCAGATTGCTGACTCGATATAGTCAGCAGAAACAGCGAACTGACTGTTGCTCAGATCATGAATGACTTATTGCAAAATTCAGACTTAAATTGAAGAAAGTAGAGAAAACCACTAGACCATTCAGGTATGACCTAAGTCAAATCCCTTACAATTATACAGCAGAAGTGGCAAATAGATTCTAGGTATTAGATCTGGTAGGCAGATTGCCTGAGGAACTATGGACAGAGGTTGATAACACTGTACAGAGGGAGGTGATTAAAACCATCCCCAAGAAAAAGAAATGCAAAAAGGCAAAATGGTTATCTGAGAAGGCCTTACAAATAGCTGAGAAAAGAAGACAAGCTAAAGGCAGAGGAGAAAAGAAAAGATATACCCATCTGAATGCAGAGTTCCAAAGAATAGCAAGGAGAGATAAGAAAGCCTCTCTTAGTGATCAATGCAAAGAAATAGAGGAAAACAATAGAATGGGAAAGACTATAGAGATTTCTTCAAGAAAATTAGAGACACAAAGGAAACATTTCATGCAAAGATGGGCATAATAAAGGACAGAAATGGTAAGGACTTAACAGAAGCAGAAGATATTAAGAAGAGGTGGCAAGAATACACAGAGGAATTATACAAAAAAGATCTTAATGACCCAAATAACCACACTGATGTGATCACTCAACTAGAGAAAGACATCCTGGAATGCAAAGTCAAGTGGGGCTTAGGAAGCATCATTACAAAAAAAGCTAGTGTAGGTGATGGAATTCCAGTTGAGCTATTTCAAACCCTGAAAGATGATGCTGTGAAAATGTTGCACTCAATATGCCAACAAATTTGAAAAATTCATCAGTGGCCACAGTACTGGAAAAGGCCAGTTTTTATTGCAATCCCAAAGAAAGGCAATGCCAAGAATGTTGACTGAAGCACAATTGCACTCATCTCACATGCTAGTAAAGTACTGCTCAAAATTCTCCAAGCTAGGTTTCAATAGGAAGTGAGTCGAGAACTTCCAGAAGTTCAAGCTGTATTTAGATAAGGCTGAGGAACCAGAGATCAAATTGTCAAAATCCGCTGGATTACAGAAAAGGCAAGAGAGTTCCAGCAAAACATTCACTTCTGTTTCATTTACTATGCCAAAGACTTTGACTACGTGGATCACAACAAACTGTGGAAAATTCTTAAAGAGATGGGAATACAGGACCACCTTACCTGCCTCCTGAGAAACGTGTATGCAGATCAAGAAGCAACAGAGAATTAGACATGGGAAAACGGACTGGTTCAAAATTGTGAAAGGAGTACATACATCAAGGCTATATATTGTCACCCTGCTTATTAACTTATATGCAGAGTACATCATGAGAAATGCCAGACTGAATGAAACACAAGCTGGAATCAAGATTGCCAGGAGAAATATCACTAACCTCAGACATGCTGCTGATACCACCCTAATGGCAGAAAGCGAAGAGGAACTCAAGAGCCCCTTGATAAAAGTAAAAGACGAGAGTGAAAAAGCTAGTTAAAACTCAACATTCAAAAAACGAAGCTCATGGCATTCAGTCCCATCACTTCATGGTACATAAATGGAGAAACAATGGAAATAGTGACAGACTTTACTTTGGGGGGCTCCAAAATCACTGCAGATGTTGACTGCAGCCATGAAATTAAGACGCTTGCTCCTTGGAAGAAAAGCTATGGCCAACATAGACAGTGCATTAAAAAGCAGAGACATTACTTTGCCAACAAAGATCCAGCTAGTCAAAGCTATGGTTTTTCCAGTAGTCATGTATGGATGTGAGAGTTTGATCATAAAGAAGGCTGAGCACCAAAGGATTGATGCTTTTGAACTGTGGGTTGTAGAAACCTCTTGAGAGTCCCTTATTCTAAAGGATATAAATCCTGAATATTCATTGGAAGGACCAATTTTAAAGTTGAATCTTCAGTGCTTTGGCCACCTGATGCGAAGAACTGACTCATTAGAAAAGAATGTGATGTTGGGAAAGATTGAAGGCAGGAGGAGAAGGGAACGACAGAGGATGAGATACTTGGCTGCCATCACCGACTTGATGGACATGAGTTTGAGCAAGCTCTGGGAGTTGATGATGGACAGGTAGGCCTGGTTGCTGCAATCTCTGGGGTTGCAAAGAGTCAGACACGACTGAGTAACTGAACTGAACTGATAAGAATGGCTGAAATAAATCATAGCGATTACATCATATGCCATCAAAGATGCCCAGGAATTAAATCCCTCATACATTATTGGTGAGAATTAAAAATAGGATATCTATTTTGGAAAAAATATGACAATTAATTAAAAAACTAAACATTTGCTTTCCACATAAGATTAAGCAGTTACACTCTTGGAAGTGAAAATTTATGTTCAACCAAAATCTGTAGACAAATGTTCATTGTAGCTTTATTTTTAATGATCCAAATCTGGACACAATTGAATTATTTCAGTAGATGAAAAGGTAAATATAGTACTATAGTTACTCTATTCCATGGACTACTACTCAGTCTTAAAAAGGTAAAGATTATCCTTATATCTGAAATTTTGGATGGATCATAAAAGAATTATGCTGTTACAAAAAATTCCAAATTCTGTATCACTGTATTCATAAAATATCCTTTAAATAACAGAATTATAAAGATAGAAAAGAGATAAGTATTCTTATCTGTTATAATTAGGTATTATAGAGAAGGTGAGGGAGGGACAAAGCTCTCACCATTTACAGTAGGGAGAATAATCTTTAAAATGGAATTATCCTGTATCTTGACTATAGTCATTATCACACAAATATATGCATAGCTCTAAACATACACAAATGAATATATATATAAAACATGTAAAATCTGAATAAGGCCAGTGATGTATCAATGTCTATTTTTTGCTTCTGAATATTACAGCTAAAACAAGATGTTCAGATTTAGAGAAACTGAATAAAGTTTATATGGAATTTTTTGACTAGTTTCTTAAAACTAAATGTTAATCTACAATTACCAAATTAACCCCAAATAAAACTTTTTGAAAAAGCATTCTTAATAATAAGCAGAATTTAACTATCATGATCATAACATCTACTTACTAGACATTATATACAGTGCTAGGCTCTTGTAATATCATTTTTAAATTGTTGTGGAAACTCTATAACAGGCATAAGCTATTAAACCATACATTGATGTTTTGAAGGTTAATATAATTTTCCTAAAAGGATATAGCTTATGAGTAAGATAGGAAGTGATTTAAACTCATGTTTGGTTTGAGTGCAGAGCTCTTTACTAAAATGTTTTTTGTTATGAAAAAAGCAAGTTTATTATTTAATATGTCCTTTATATTTATATTTGGCATAATGGCTGGAAATAAGTCTATAAATATTTGTGAAGAAGGAACACAGTAATTAAACCATCACAGTTTATTCTCTGAAATCATAGGCATAATGGCATGAGTGAAACACCAGATTCCATGTTCCTTCAAGTCATGTAATTTGGAACTAAATGAAAATTGGAGCTTTAGTTTCTTGATTGCCTGACTAGAGAAATGGATGCTTCATATATCTTTTAGATCCTATCTTTCAAATATCAGATGTCTCAAGCAAGTTTTTGGCATCACAGTTAATTTATGATTGACATTTTTAATGAGTGTCTGAATGCCAATATTTTGTGTTGTTGATAAAACGATCCATATGCTTTACATTTCAGACACTCAGGCAGCTGAATTGACATTCTGTTGTGAAATGTTAAGTTCCTAATATGATTCCAAATCCAGGCAGTAGGCTAACCCATTTCCATAAGGAACTTAGAATATGCTCAAGGTTTTCTTCTTGTTTTCGTCTGAGACTAGGGATTTTGAAGTACCTAGAATGTGCAAAGACAAATGCTGCTATAGATTAATCTTAATCAAGAATGACAAATGCTCTGTAGAACAATTAACAATATTGTTTGTAAGCACAAGAGGTTGAGGCAGTAGTGTTATATTCGGAGAGCTCAGGAAACACTCACTAGCACTTCAACAAAAACTTATTGCTTAGGTGTCAACTATCCATATTAGGACTTCAGGAGGGCAGGGAGTTGGTGTGTTTCCATTGCCACACTATTCCCAATGCTTAGAATACTGCTTGGCACATACAGAGGGCTGCTCAAAAATCATGTAGTAAATATCTTAGGCAAGCACATTTGTATTTTTCCCCAAATACTGTATATTGTCCCAAATTTCTGTTTAATTCATCCCAGTTAGTCTTCTCTCTTTGAAAATTGAGATATAGTTGCTTTACAATATTATATAAATTTAAGGTACAACCTAGTCATAGCTAACTTTGTGCACATTATGAAAACAATCTACCAAATACTTCCTTTCTCTGTCTCATATCTCAATAAAGTTCATTTGCTAAATAGCATCAATAATGTTTCTTTTATATTACCAAGTCAGGTAGTATCACTTTTCTATTCAGAAACTTAACAGTGGCATAAATCAGATTTCAGCAAAATTTTCTGTAAAGATCAGTAAGGAAATATTTCAGCTTTTTGGGCAATAAGCATAACATGCAACTAAACTCTGCTATTTCAGGGTGCAAACAACTATGGAATATGTGACTAAAAGAATGGATGTGTCTGTGTTCCAAAAAAGCTTTGTTAAAAAAACATGGCAGTGGGCAGAATTTGACCTATCAGTTCAGTTCAGTCACTCAGTCGTGTCCAACTCTTTGCGACCCCATGAGTTGCAGCACACCAGGCCTCCCTGTTGATCACCAACTCCCGGAGTTCACTCAGACTCATGTCCATCAAGTCAGTGATGCCATCCAGCCATCTCATCCTCTGTTGTCCCCTTTTTCTCCTGGCCCCAATCCCTCCCAGCATCAGAATCTTTTCCAATGAG
>SJYT01032943.1:13773-74387 GCA_006410635.1 Cephalophus harveyi
GCATTCCAGTCCCCTATAATGAAAAGGACATCTTTTTTGGGTGTTAGTTCTAAAAGGTCTTGTAGGTCTTCATAGAACCATTCAACTTCAGCTTCTTCAGCGTTACTGGTTAGGGCATAGATTTGGATTACTGTGATATTTAATGGTTTGCCTTGGAAGCGAACAGAGATCATTCTGTCATTTTTGAGATTGCATCCAAGTACTGCATTTTGGACTCTTTTGTTGACCATAATGGCTACTCCATTTCTTCTAAGGGATTCCTGCCCACAGTAGTAGATATAATGGTCATCTGAGTTAAACTCACCCATTCCAGTCCATTTTAGTTCTCTGATTCCTAGAATGTCGGTGTTCACTCTTGCCATCTCCTGTTTGACCACTTCCAATTTGCCTTGATTCATGGACCTAATATTCCAGATTCCTATGCAATGTTGCTCTTTATAGCATCAGGCCTTGCTTCTATCACCAGTCACATCCACAACTGGGTATTGTTTTTGCTTTGGCTCCATCCCTTCATTCTTTCTGGACTTGTTTCTCCACTGATCTCCAGTAGCATATTGGGCACCTATTGACCTGGGAGTTCCTTTTTCAGTATCCTATCATTTTGCATTTTCATACTGTTCATCGGGTTCTCAAGGCAAGAATACTGAAGTGGTTTGCCAGTCCCTTCTCCAGTGGACCACATTCTGTCAGACCTCTCCACCAGGACCCGCCCGTCTTGGGTGGCCCCACACAGCATGGCTTAGTTTCATTGAGTTAGACAAGGCTGTGGTCTGTGTGATTAGAGTGACTAGTTTTCTGTGAGTATGGTTTCAGTGTGTCTGCCCTTTGATGCCCTCTTGCAACACCTACCGTCTTACTTGGGTTTCTCTTACCTTGGACATTGGGTATCTCTTCATGGCTGCTCCAGCAAAGCACAGCTGCTGCTCTTTACCTTGAGGTGGGGGGGAGGGTATCTCCTCACGGCCGCCCCGCCTGACCTTGAAAGTGGGGTAGCTCCTGTCGGCCCTCCTGCGACCACCAAGTATTTGACCTATACGCTTACCATTTGCCAACTCCTGGCCTAAAAATCTGGTTCTTTCTCTAATCTTAAAAACTAACTCACTTCCCTCACTCATTTCACTCTTAACCCTGAAACTTGCCAGGCACTCTTCAACCCCAGGTTCTTTGTACTTTCTGTCCCTTCATCCTGGGATGATCATTCTCCAGACACCTACAAGGCTCACTCTCTTACTTTATCTCATTCAATTGTCTCCTCAACACAAAGGGCATTCCTTATTGCCTTTCTCTGCTTTATTTTACTTCACAGCATTCATTACAACCTGATTTGTGTGTGTGTGTGTGTGTGTGTGTGTGTGTGTGACCACACCCTCTTTGCTAAAAGTAAATTACATAAGAGAAGGATGTATCTATTTTGGCTTAATGATGGCTCTAGTGGTAAAGAATCTGCCTGCAATGCAGGGGACCCAAGTTTGATCCCTTGGTCAGTAAGAGCCCCTGGAGAAGGGAATGGCTACCCACTCCAGTATTCCTGCCTGGAGAATTCCATGGACAGAGGAATCTGGCAAGCTACAGTGCAAGTGGTCACAGAAAGTTGGACACCATTGAGCGACTAACACTTTCATGCTTTCACCTATCTGTCTTATTCATTGTTGAATCTCTAGCACCAAGCACCGAGTTATCTCTCAGTAAATATTACAGAATAAAAGATTAAATTAATAACATAACATCTGCATCTAATGGTATATTGACATATACTTTGTAATTTATGAATCTATTAATAGTTTCTTATATTTCATTAACTATTTATTTTTAACCAAGATTCCATATTTCTAAATAACTTATCTTGATATACCTCATGGTTAACTCCAAATATGCCTTTGAATTACTCTTTATTCCAAGAAGCAAACTTTTTTGAGACTGTCTATGGCCAGCTTTAAAATTTGAATCACAATTTGTTTTACTCAAAACTATATGGAAATGGATTCACAGTCTTTGACACTTAATTTTGTCTGAAAATTCTCATATCTATCTTATTAGGCACCAAGTTGTTGTGAGTTTTTTCTTTTTTTCCTTTCTATTGTTTATTTTTTATATATTTCTGCATGAATAAGTATAGCTGTTGTTTCTGTTGTTATTCTTGAAGTTACTTAATATATTAAGATGTGAGTCTCTTTTCATCACTAGAATTTGTTAGAAGTGATTAGAGGAAAGGGCTCAGGGAAAAGCTCTGTGGGTTTGAATCCATGCTCTAACTTTCGTCATGCACTTCAATTTCTGCTTCTGCAAAGTGCTGATAACAGTACTCCTTTAATAAGCTTTTATAGGGTTAATAAGTTATGAACATTAAGTGAATTTATAGACATAGAGCACTTTAGAAGTTAATCATTATTGTTAGAGGCATAACTTATCTCATTGCTCTTCACCTTATTGTGCTTCACAGATACTATGTATTACAAACTGAAGGTTGTGGCAACTATGTTGTCAGAGGATTAGTTAGGGATTTTTTAACAATAAAGTGTTTTTAATTAGGTATGTATATTTTAAAGACATAATGTTACTGCATACTTAATAAACTACAGTATGATATAAACATAACTTGTATGCACTAGGAAACCAACAAATTCATGTGATTCACTTTATTGTGATTTGCAGTGGTTTGGAGCCAAATCCCAAATATCTCAGAGGTATGCCTGTACTTTAATGCTAGTTATCATCATTACCATTATTAATTTAATTATTGAATGTATCATGAATTCTTACATTAAAAAAGAAATTTTCTTAAACTTTTATAAAAATCTTATTTCCTTAGTATTGCTTCTCTTCCATTTTTTCATCCTGGCATTCTGTTTATAATATTATCTAAAATTGTTAATAAATATATCTTATTTCTTTATTTCATTTTTACCTCTATCATTTATTTTTAACTATGTGGGAAATTCTTGAACTTCTTTATTATTTTGATGCTGATATTTTCTATGTGAATAGCTCAATCTCATTTAAGGGCTTCCCTGGTCATTCAGACAGTAAAGAATCTGCCTGCAATGTGAGAGACCTGGGTTTGATCTCTGTGTTGGGAAGATTCACTGAAGGAGGGCATGGCAACCCACTCCAGTATTCTTGCCTGGAGAATCCATGGACTGAGGAGCCTGGCGGGCTATAGTCCATGGGGTTGCAAAGAGTCGGATATGACTGAGCAACTAAGCACAGTACAACACATATATTTATAAAATCAGAAATTCTCTCCCAAATACAACAAAATTCAAGTCAACAAATATTTATTGAGCTCCTACTATGTGCTATGCATTATTCCAAAGCTATGATCCTTTTTTGATCTTATATGTTTCCGTCTTTATGTCTTTTGCCTCTATTTTCCTATATAGAGCATGCTCTTGATTTTCTTAAGAATAAAATCTGTGAAAAGGGGATTATAACAAAAATTTACTATAATGTTAAAAATTACTTGTTATATGTAACACTCTTTAGAATTATTACTCACAACTCTTAGCGAGTTGTTCTAGAAGTAATATTAAACTTAATAAATTTAAGTACAGTTATACATTGTCTACATATTTTCTTGACTCTTTATAATTCTTTGTCATAGTGAGACATGTTTGTTTCTTAATATTGTGCTCTTTCCTTTGAACTGCAATATTTTTTCTTACGTCGGATAATTTTTCTCTTTGCTCCATGTTTAACAAGAAGAGAAATTAACTGTCATATTGTGAACTAAGATTCTGCCAGAGAATGTAGGAAACAGTCATCTCTTCTTTCAACTTGCTATGAAGGAGAACATTTAGATTTCCTACAGTCAATTTGGTTGTTAGACTTGACAATAGGCAAGATATTGAGAGAAGACGAACAGCAGAGGATGGGTGGCTTTCCTTTGTTGAGGAAGCATCTGGACTCTAAGCTGAAGACAACTGTTTATCACCTGGCATGGATGCAATAGCTGAACAGCAGCAAGGTCAGTGCTCATTCACTTTGCCTGTGACTAATATTGTGCTTTTGTCAGATACTGCAGATTGGAGTAATGAGCACATCAGGATCTCTGTTCAACATGGCCTCATGAACATCTGAGAAACATTCCTGGAAAGGCTACTGGTTTCCCTGACACGATCTAGTTCTTACCCCTTCAAATTATGAATTCCACTATCAATTTTAAAGTGATTTTTGGCGGATCATGTTCATCGTTCATCATTTTTCCTTTCATTCATCCGTTTTTACCTTTACTTTGCTGGCAGAAATGTCTTTATATTTTGACACATATATACAAGTGTTTTTTGTTTTTTTTTTTCCTGGTTTCCACTGCAGTTCTTTTTCCTGTTTCATAGCTATTTAATTATTTGAAGATGAATCTGGGTTATGGGCAACTTTGGAATGTATTCTCACATATTTCATATCACAAGTTTGATTCTTACTAGTATCAAAATTACATTTTGATGGAATGTCACTACACTTCACCATACTCAAATGTGAAAAAAACAATGATTTCTTTCCACATAAAAATGGAAAAAATTATTGAGAAATGATAGAGATTCAAGACAGAATTTTTTTAAAACTCAAATTCATGTATATATTCACCTTACACAGATTTTGTTGCATATATTTCATGTTAATGTGTTCATATGAAACTTAAAAGAATAAATCTGTCTGGCTTAAATGAAAGCAAAACTTTAAGTGTATTATTTTAATTATAAATGTTATTGGCCCACTGTTTTGAGAGAGTTTCTCTCCAGAGATACAAATAAGTAAGTACATCAAATTAAGTACAAGATTGACAAGAATTTTCCTTTATTTACCAGCAGCCCTCAGATAACTCATTCAGAATTAGAGATTCAAGTATTCTCAGTGACAGCAGGACTCTACTTTCTACTCATTCTGGCATTTCTATCTCTGTATAATAGAAATACTGGGACTGTGTGTGTGTGTGTGTGTGTGTGTGTGTGTGTAGTGAAAGTAACAAAAAAAGGAAATAATATACGTTGCTGTCCATTTCTCTCTGCAGGCAAAAGATTTTTAAAATTTTCATTTCTGAACATGTCATCTACAACTACATAGCTCAAAACCAAAGTTAGAGCTGTGTTCTTCATAATTTCAAAATAATGATTTGGTGTTCATATGAAAGGAATTTACATGAAAAAATGTGTTAATAAATGTTAAATAAGGCAGTTAATACTGAATATATTTAATTTGTAATATACTATAATATGGAGAAGGAAATGGCAACCCACTCCAGTATTCTTGCCTAGAGAATCCCAGGGACAGAGGCACCTGGTGGGCTGCCATCTACGGGGTTGCACAGAGTCGGACATGACTGAAGCAACTTAGCATGCATGCATGCATTGGAGAAGGAAATGGCAACCCACTCCAGTGTTCTTGCCTGGAGAATCCCAGGGACAGAGGAGCCTGGTGGGCTGCGGTCTATGGGGTTACAGAGAGTTGGACACGACTGAAGAAACTTAGCAGCAGCAGCATACTATAATATAGATAATATAATAATAGATATAATCTGAAATTAGGATAATATCATTTATGGTAAGAGAGTGACTGAACAAACCAATATAAAAACTTTCCAGAAAGCAACGGCTTGGTTGTTGTTGTTTAGTCACTAAGTGGTGTCTGACTCTTTGAAACCCCATGGATTGCAGCCTGCCAGGCTCCTCTGTTGATGGGATTTCCAAGGAAAAAATACAGGGGTGGGTTGCCATTTCTTTCTCCAGAAGACGTCCTGGCCAACAGATCAAATTCACGTCTCCTGCATCAGGCAGATTCTTTAC
The DNA here is from genome assembly GCA_006410635.1 of Cephalophus harveyi. NCBI lineage: Eukaryota > Metazoa > Chordata > Mammalia > Artiodactyla > Bovidae > Cephalophus > Cephalophus harveyi. The sequence continues at coordinate 19,551 of SJYT01032943.1, forward strand.
TTCGGAGCCAACAGAGAAGTCCGAGCAACAATTTAGTTTTCTAAAATTATAAAAATACAGTCTTAAAAGATAAACAGATTAATTTGCCTGTCTACCACTTAGCAAAGATGAATACTCAATATAAATAGGAAAAATTTTGACAGCTGGAATAATGTGCCTTAATGGTTCATTGACAGGCAGACTGGGTTTCAACCATCTGCATATTTATTTCCATTTCCATGATGGTCCAGATGCAAGTATTACCACATTTGATAATGCCTTCAATTAGATCTGCACTCTTAATGGATATCATTATTTTTGATAACCACTCTCAGATGGGTTTCATTCAAAGTATTCAACAGTAAAAATATATAAGCAGAGAATACAGTTAACATTCAGTAATTTTCATGTCTCATTTCATTACAGGAATGCCAAATATTGATAGATTTTAGAAAATTTATGGCTTTGTACTATTTCAACATATCTCAATTTGTCTCCCCAGTGATTTTTGCGAACAATCTTATATGACTTTTAAATTAAAATATATATTCATATATTTTACATGAAAAAATTAGGTCATACGTATTAGTGGACTCCTAAAGATCCATTCCTAGTTATTTTTCTTTACTTTGTGATTGATTCCTGCTTTCTTAATCAACTCTCTCTTTAAAATTATGGTAACACTCTAGTTCTCCATGAAGTAAGATGAAAGCTGAATTACAATTCATTTTTTCCTTAAGGCCTCAAACAATAAAGGTGGCTTCAGAAATCTGAAACATGCTGAGATTTAACTGAAAGCAAGGAGAGTCTTAAATCATCTCCACAACAGAAAAGCCTGCAGCAAGTAAGAAGGACAAATTAAAACATTCCAAGTCATTCCCAAAGGTTCCTTTAAGTTCCTTTAAGTCCTTTAATGTAAATTATCATTAGATTCATTGGGGAGTGAGCAGTGTTTTTGTGTATCAGGACTTATTTCTACCTTAATTTGGCTTTGTCCAAATAACCTTTGTCTGTGACAAAAGTCTTCTTTAACTCATAAGGCTAATTAGACTCTAGTATATAAGAACGGTGAGCTAACTTTATTTTGAAGTCCTTTGATAGCTATACTAAATGAATTCCTGTCCAAAATACATCTACCAGTTAAATAATTTCAAATTAATCCCCAGAGATAATCTTGAGTCATTTGGACTTTTTTTTTTATTATGGGAGTCAATATTATTATAAAATAGTTAATAGTCACTAACCAATAGGAAATGCTTTTTGATGACTCAAACATTTTGCTTTGTTTCTTACACAATCAGAGAGAGAGAGAAAAAAAAAAAAAGAAACAACCTTACATGTGGTTCTAGTTTATTACTTAAAGAAAAAAAAAAATCTGGTTAATTGATGGGCAGTATGTTACCATGACAACCCTGAACTAAGACCTCTGTTGTTAGAGTTTAACAGAAGTTTTAGAGTTTAATAGAATATGGGGTCACACAGAGTCAGACACGACTGAAGTGAATTAGCAGCAGCAGAATAACATATTGGACATCTATGCTACCTTCTTTTGGGTCCTTATATTCCAACTGTTTCTTTTTAAAACAGGACAATGAATCTACTTCTTGCCCATTATATAATTTGTGACAAAGAAATTTTAATGCACTACTAGTTTGAAGCTGAGCTTGGTGCTATAATTTAAAAGGCACATGCTTTAAAAAGAAACAAAAGTGAATTCAAATCCTGTTGCATTCTTTTGCCAGGTACATGGCCGGAGTTTCAAACTCCTCACTCTAAAAAGTAGATAGTGATCACAAATGTTCAGGGTTTGTGGAAAGGATTAGAATTTAATGTATATGGTGCACTTAATGCAGTGCCTGACAAAAACTGAATGTCTACTAATATATCTTACTGTTGTTATTATTATTAGAACTCTCCTTCTGTTAGGGTGTTTCAAATTATCTGATCACTTCTACATTAAGAATCCTACAAAGCCATGGAAATTTATTATGTCCTGCTATAGTATTATTTTGTATTTGGGGACATAATAGAGAATTAATGTCTCCTGGATATTTTCAACGTTGCAGCTTCAGAGTTATCCAGAATATTTTGTCAAAAGTTGTTTTCTGTAAATCAGGCTATGCTAAAGAGCATAGTTTAATTGTAAGCACATGGTGAACGTGGGCACATGGAAAACTGTCTCATTTGCGTCTTTCCATCTGCCAAATCATACAGAATCTACTAAAACAGTGAAGTGGAGAATGAGCCAACTCTGAGATATACTGGAGGAATGCAAAAACAGAAATAACCAGTAGTATAGCACAATCTCTCGCAAAGAGTGACATTTCCAAGTCTGGGCTAAATTTCATCAGTTCCTTAAGATGCAAGCCAGGAAGTGATTAGTATGTGACTCTTTATATGGCCTACTTAGGGTTTCTCTCAACTTTCAGCTATGAAAGTTAGACTTCCCTTAAACCTCAAAGGGTTTGGTTTTCTGGTAAATTAGGGTACATATGAAAGTGTATGATCAATAGAATTTGAAAGAATAATATTAGTGATTTTAGAAGCTTTCCTAGACCACAAGGTGAGGAGCGTAATAGAAGCTGAGGTCACCAAAACAAGTGCCCCGGACTGCACACTTGGGAGGTACTTCAGGTAAGAGAATTTGACATGATCTAAAGTGAAAGGCTTTTATACTCAAAGGAAAACGAGCAGTCATATTACACTTAGAGATGGATACTTTCCACAATAAGAAATAGCTTTATGGTTAGAAACATTTTGCATCAAAGAAGCTAAACTCAGATCATCACCATATGTGAGTAAAATACCAGTTACCAAAAGTTTCTGTTAATTTTTATAACCCACTGAAAGATGAGAGAGCATTCAGTGATTCCCCCGGTAATTGTAATCAGTTGTGTTGTATATAATGCTGTTCTCAGAACATCAATTGCTTAAAATTATAAGAGTTCCACTCTAGAAACATAGCCAATTATGTGTCTCTTTCATTTGTCACACCAGATTAGATTTCTGGCCCATCTAGTTAGGCAGATTGCCTCTGCCAGTGACCAATACAAGCAATGTTTCAATGTGAGGAAAAGAGAACACAAAAATATAAGAAGTAAAACAAATTAGCAAGTCTCATTGCCTGTGCTTCCTGAGAATATTAGCATGCCATCACATATCCTAGGCTTATTAACATATATAATACCAGTAAGTAATCTGATAAAAATATATATGATATATTTTGACATAAAAAAATCTTTAAGGGCATTTAAAACATCTTTCAAGAAATTTATTTTCTATCACTCTGTATATCAATCACAAAGCATTGTCATCCCTGTGGTTTAAAGGGGGAAAAAAAAAAAAAAAACTCAATTGTCTTAATAAAATGAAGGCATTGACCGAACTGAAATGTTTCACGTTAAGGCAGTACACAGACGGTCATGTTTACTGGGGATCTAGCTCTATTCCGCTGTCAGCTCTGTCTTCAGGCTAGCTCTCTTCATGGTGACTTGAAGTCTTCTCATAGTTCCTGTGGGCACATTGTCTGTTTGTTTGTTTGTTTGTTTTTTACATAAAAGTGATAGAGACCATTCTGTCCTACCACCAAACAACAAAAGAACTAAATTTACTCTAATTTGATAATTTTTAGCCATATATGTTAGAAAAAAACATCTATTTTCTTGGTTTCCCAGGTTTTTCAGTCCATTTTTGGGCTTCCCTGGTGGTGCAGAGGTTAAAGTGTCTGCCTGCAATGTGGGAGACCTGGGTTTGATCCCTGGGTCGGGAAGATCCCCTGGAGAAGGAAATGGCAGCCCACTCCAGTGTTCTTGCCTGGAGAATCCCATGGACGGAGAAGCTTGGTGGGCTACAGTCCACGGGTCACGAAGAGATGGACACGACTGAGCGACTTCACTTTCACTTTGCAAAAATAAACATTCTGGCCATTCTTTCCATATTTCCTCTCTCATTGTAACAGAGGAGGCATGTCCGGTCTAATGGGTAAGAGACTAGAGTTTTCCATTCTTTAGCCAATTCTTCCGGGGAAAAGGTGCTTTTTTTTCCTGTACTTGTAACTTCCTATGCTTATACTGTTGCAGCAAATATCATAGTCTCCTCTGGGATTTTCTCTCTTTCTTGGATGAAGCCTTCTCCAAGGCAAGAATGAAATATTTATCACTACATCTACTGCCTGTTTATAGCCCTGAATTCATAGTATATGTTCAATATGTGGTTGATGATGAATGCATTAAACTGAAGTTTAATTAAATAGTATCATAGCATGTTTTAGATATGCCTATATAAATTAAAAGGCATTTGCACCTCAGAAGGAAAGCTATGATAAATCTAGACAGCATATTAAAAAGCAGAGAAATCACTTTGCCAACAAAGGTCCATATAGTCAAAGCTATGGTTTTTTCACTAGTCATGTATACATGTGAGAGTTGAACCATAAAGCAGGCTGAGCACTGAAGAATTAATGCTTTTTGTGGTGCTAGGGAAGACTCTTGAGAGTCCCTTGGAAGCAAGGAGATCAAACCAGTCAATCAAAATAAATGCTGAATATTCACTGGAAGGATTGATGCTGAAGCTGAAGTTCTAATACTTTGGCCACCTGATAAAAAGTCAGTTGATTGGAAAAGATCCTGCTTCTGGGAAATTTTGAGGGCCAGAGGAGAAGAGGGCGGCAGAGGATGAAATGGTTAGGTAGCATCACTAACTCAATGAACATGAGTTTGAGCAAACTCTGGGAGGTAGCAAAGGACAGGGAAGCCTGGTATGCTGCAGTTCATGGGGTCGTAAAGAGCGGGACACAACTTATCGACTGAACAACAACAATAGAAATTCATACTGCATTTCTGTGCTGACTGCATCACTCCCTCCTACTACTTTCTTCAGTTTCAACTTGCTATCTGTAACGTCTTCCACTTGGGAAAGAAATATCATAGTGTCATAAGGATCCCTATTCATTTAAGCTGATTTTAGAGATATTTGCTTGAAGGCTGCTAACCTGGGTATTCCAGATTGAAACAAAAAGACAGATGTTTTCATGTAGGATTGAAATGCTTAGGTTTTATAGGCAAAGGATATATCCAAGTTCATGCATAATTACCTAATAAGAATATACCATTAACCATTGCATCTGTTTATCAGCTCTCTATCAGTATTCTGGATAATTAGTTTATAATGAATTTAGGGGCCATCTATAAAGTCTAATCATCAGTCTTACTTGGGGATTTCATGTGAAAGTAGAATTAATTCTAGGAAGAAGAGTAGAGAGTCAATGTGGAGAATAAATACACTATAAAATCCCTTGAGAAACTTCTTAATTGGTTAAAGGCCTTGCCTTGAGCTAGATAATCCAAATGTTGAGGTTTTGGTCTAGCACTACAGATAATCTTGTAGTTTGTACCATCTCCTACAGGTAGCCTGTGCTGTAGTTTTCTAGTAATATAGAAAGGGAGTGAGAGGCTTTGGTGCCCTTTCCACCATATTCCTTTGATCACAATCTCCAAAGCTGATAGAAAGTGAAAGTGAAAGTCACTCAATAGTGTCTGACTTTTTGTCTGACTCTATGGACTATACAGTTCATGGAATTCTCCAGGCCATAATACTGGAGTGGGTAGCCTTTTGCTTCTTCAGGGAATCTTCCCAACCTGGGGATCGAAGCCAGGTCTCCTGCATTGCAGGGGGATTCTTTATCAGCTGGCCGCTGATAGAACAAGGACATATTTATTGAGCACTTGCTTTTTTGGGCAGCTGAGAGGAGTTACCTCACGTCCGAGGTCAGGGGCAGAAGCCGGGAGGACCCCATGCCTGAAGGGCAGCAGCCAAGAGGAGTTACCCCATGTCCAAGGTCAGGGGCAGTGGGCAAGAGTGCCAGGCTGTGACGGTGCAGGAATGGCCGAGAGGAGCTACCCCGCATCCGAGGCCAGGAGCGGCGGCCTAGAGAAGCTACCCCGCATCCGAGGTCAGGGGCGGCGGCTGGGAGGAGCAACCCCACATCCAAGGAGCAGTGGCTGCACGGGTGCAGGAGGGCCTAGAGGAGCAATCCCACGTTGAAGGTCAGGAAGGGTGGCAGTGAGGAGATATCCCTCATCCAAGGTAAGGAGCAGTGGCTGCACTTAGCTGGAGCAGCCGTGAAGAGATACCTCATGCCCAAGGTAAGAGAAACTCAAGTAAGATGGTAGGTGGTGCAAGAGGGCATCAGAGGGCAGACACACTGAAACCATAATCACAGAAAACTAGTCAATCTAATCACACTAGGACAACAGCCTTGTATAACTCAATGAAACCAAGCCATGCCTACGGGTCAACCCAAGATGAGTGGTTCATGGTGGAGAGGTCTGACAGAATGTGGTCCACTGGAGAAGGGAATGGCAAACCACTTCAGTATTCTTTCCTTGAGAACCCCATGAACAGTATGAACAGGTAAAATCATAGGATACCAAAAGAGGAACTCCCCAGGTCAGTAGGTACCCAACACGCTACTGGAGATCAGTGGAGAAATAGCTCCAGAAAGAATGAAGGGATAGAGCCAAAGCAAAAACAATACCCAGCTGTGGATGTGACTGGTGATAGAAGCAAGGTCCGATGCTGTAAAGAGCAATATTGCATAGGAACCTGGAATGTCAGGTCCATGAATCAAGGCAAATTATTTGTTCTTGAAAAAAATCTTTGGCCAGTATGATTTTTTGTTTTCTCCTAAGTTACTTTTTTTTTTTTTTGGTTGGATGGTTAGATTTTCTGTCTGAATATATCTAGATTATTTTATATTTAAAAGTTAAGGAAAATATCCATATACCTATTTCAAAGGTGGAGATTTATTTTTACTTATTTTGAGAAATCTCAGTGAGTCATTACCATTTATGTTTTGGACATTTTGTTTTAATTTGATTATTGCTTCAATTCCACTATTTTGGTTATGTCTGAATGTTGGATAACCATTTCAAGATTTATAGCAACCTCTCACCTATCATTTTGATCTCCTTGATGTTTTCCTCTGTATTCAGTAGCCAGTTCTCAAGTTTTGTTTCAGTTCTTTGATATTACTTTCTGTAATATTCAGTTCTTTATGATATCTCAGTTTGATGTTAATGTTGCTTTAACCCTTTTAATTACCTCACAATATTTTTTTCCCACATGATCTTTTTATGAATTTTAATCACTTTCCTTTTCATTTCAGTTTGTTACCTTATCTCATTTTTATCATAATCTCTTTTGATACATTCTTAGGATATAAAGGTTTAGTAAGTTTATCCTGTTTCTCTTGTTGTATTGGACTCAAGTCTCCCTTTGCTTCACGGTGTGGGATCTTTTCACGTGCAGATCTATGAAGCTAGGTCCGTAGCCCACAGTGTGGCTTTTGTGGAGGCTGCTACCAAGTGTAGATGACAATAGCGAGCCAATCAGAACCTGCCCTGACTCCACCACTACCCAGGAATTTACATGTAAGTTTAAGAAAGACTTTCTGGTGATTTCAGAGGGAAGAAGTAGAGGATATTAGGAGAGATATGTGAGTTATATTAATACCAGGAAACTAGAATAAAGATTAAGAAACTGGGTTCATGCTTTCTTCAGAGGTTCAGGCATGAATCCAGTACCTTTATTTTATACCTGTTGCTTTTAGGAATAGCACTATTAATGACAACTAGTTATCCATGAAATTTCTTCTTATGTATCATGCCATCTACATTTTTATGACAAAAAATGTTTTATCTGTGTTTCCTAAGTCAGGTATAGTTTCTTGGTTATTTCTGCTTTTGGTATTATGTTTATAGGGACACTCTCAATTTCAAATCCAATAACACTGACATATTGTTTTTTCCTGTATGGTTTCAGGTTTTGCATTTTTCTTGTATCTATATTTATCTCACCACATGATAGGTGGTCAAGCTAAACCTTTTCTTCCTATTTAAATAATTTACACTTGCCACAGTCTTGTATATTAGTGCATTACACCTCATCATTTATATGCATTGTATATTAATGTTACTAATACTAACTGATTCCTTGAAAAGTGAACTCAAGACAAGGTTGAAGAAAGGGCATTGTATATTATTTTTTGCCATAGATTCTTCTGCTTAAGTGATGCAATTCTAGGGTCACAGTACTTAAAATAAATTCTTTCTGGTAGACTAAATATAATTTTTAGTTGTTGTACCTTCATACAATATCACTAATCAGAAGCCTGTCTCAGGTTTATACAAATGTGCTCTAAACATGCAGCTTTAACCTCCACTGATTCAAGGACTCTGTCATTATCCCATTTTCCAGGGTGAGGTGATTTCTAATTACTGCACATTCTGGTGCTTAATTTCGTGAGATAAACTTGAAACTAATAGATGAATGGCCCTGCTTATAATCTGAGGACAAAATAATTTGGATAGAATGGCAGGAAAGAAAGCACTTTAACAAATGACAAAGATGAATTTCCCAAAGCCAAACTCATTTTGTATGCTGGTTACCTACAATTTTACTGTCTGCAAAAGCAAAACAAAAGCCCTTATAATTTCGTGAGATAAACTTGAAACTAATAGATGAATGGCCCTGCTTATAATCTGAGGACAAAATAATTTGGATAGAATGGCAGGAAAGAAAGCACTTTAACAAATGACAAAGATGAATTTCCCAAAGCCAAACTCATTTTGTATGCTGGTTACCTACAATTTTACTGTCTGCAAAAACAAAACAAAAGCCCTTTTGCCCTTTCAGAAGCCATTAAAAAATAAATTAAAATGAAAAGGACAACCATTTTGCTGTTGGTTTACAAAGACTTTTTTAGAAAAAAACCATAGAAAATGGGTGTTTGTCGTTCAATATAATGGGACATATATGTGCTTTGTATCACATATTTAATGGTTTTTATTTTGTTTTTTGATTGTAGTGAGGCACTTAAAAATATTCAATGAGTATTCAACTCTATTTTACTATATCTCTTTTAGAAATGAATCTTTCAAAAATCATTACTTTCACTGCTCTAAATTTTAGAATACATATATAAAGATAATGTCTGCTGATGCTTAGGGTTAGGGTTAACTTTAAATATATGATCAGTGGTATAAATGTTCAGATATATCAGTAGTATAAGGTTAGAAAACATTCCTCTACCTTGTGCAGTATATACATTTGTGAAGTGGAGGTGTGCTTTTACACTGAAGGAGTCAGGGTGAGGTGAGATGCAAGCTGTTTAAAGAAATGCACATTATATTCAAGCATGGTTTGATATTCCCTGCTGTTCACTCTTTTGAGTGCAAAAAGTCGTTTTTGCTAACTCCAGTATGCTGCTCATGGAAAACTGAAAAATCAATAGCTGCAGGTTGATGAAACCTAAAGCCATTTGATTCTTTCCCACCACTGCCATTATGCAGACAGTCAAGTGTGATCTATTTAGTTCATGCAGTACTTATTACTCTCAAGCACAGCTTCTCATCAGGGAAAAATTAGACCAGATGAGAAGCAATCAAGAAATTCTAGAGAGGTTGCAAAGAGGTTCCTTTTAACTGCTTTTTTTTTTTTTCTCTTCTTCTTCTGTGTCTTTGAATCTCAGTCTTCTAGAAGAAGAAAAGTTCAAATCTCTATCAAAAAGCTCTAGAAAGTTCTGTAGAAATATTTTATGTCATTATATTCTCCAATATTTTTATTTAGTGACAGTTCTAACAATAAAGACTATAATCTGAATAAATATCAATTAAGAAATTTATCCTTATACTAGAGCTACCAGAGTTATCACTTTGACAGAACTGAACCAACAAAAAACTGCTTAAACTGATTTGGACATTTTCATTTTTTACCAAAAAGACCATGTAATGTATAGACAGATAATGAAAAGAGGCTGTATAATCCAGAGGTTCACAGCATGGACTGCTTTGGTTCAAAATACATTTCTGTTAATTACTGTCCTGGACAAGTTGTCATCTCTGTCAATTTTATCATGTATATAGGGAATCATAATAACATCAACCTCAAATTTTTGAGGAGAAAATAAGTAATCAATGTAAAGCATTTAACACAGCAAATATTCAATGAGTTAGTTGTTAATATTAATCCCTTATACAGCAATGACTGAGTTTGTAAATGCAACAGCTCTTTTCTATTTTAGTAATATTTTTGACTTCTGAATTGAGTATTATAGATATTTAACTGATGAAACCCCCTATATCACATTTCATAAATGAATCTGTTCAGTTCACTTCAGTTGCTCAGTCACGTCCGACTCTTTGTCACCCCATGAATTGCAGCACACCAGGCCTCCTGTCTATCACCAACTCTAGGAGTTCACTTAAACTCATGTCCATCGAGCTGGTGATACCATCCAGCCATTTCATCCTCTATTGTCCCCTTCTCTTCCTGCCCCCAATCCTTCCCAGCATCAGGGTCTTTTCCAACGAGTCAACTTTTCGCATGAGGTGGCCAAAATTTTGGAGTTTCAGCTTCAGCATCAGTCCTTCCAATGAACATCCAGGACTGATCTCCCTTAGGATGGACTGATTGGATCTCCTTGCAGTCCAAGGGACTCTCAAGAGTCTTCACCAACAGCACAGTTCAAAAGCATCAGTTCTTCAGCGCTCAGCTTTCTTCACAATCCAACTCTCACATCCATACACGACCACTAGAAAAACCATAGCCTTGACTAGACAGACCTTTGTTGACAAAGTAATATCTCTGCTTTTGAATATGCTATCTAGGTTGGTCATAACTTTTCTTCCAAGGAGTAAGCGTCTTTTAATTCACGGCTGCAGTCACCATCTGCAGTGATTTTGGAGCCCCCCAAAATAAAGTCTGACACTGTTTCCACTGTTTTCCCATCTATTTCCCATGAAGTGATGGGACCAGATGTCATGATCTTCGTTTTCTGAATGTTGAGCTTTAAGTCAACTTTTTCACTCTCCTCTTTTACTTTCATCAACAGGCTTTTTAGTTCCTCTTCACTTTCTGCCATAAGAGTGGTGTCATCTGCATATCTGAGGTTATTGATATTTCTCCTGGCAATCTTGCTTCCCACTTGTGCTTCTTCCAGTCCACCGTTTCTCATGATGTACTCTGCATAGAAGTTAAATAATCAGGATGACAATATACAGCTTTGATGTACTCCTTTCTCTATTTGGAACCAATCTGTTGTTCCATGTCCAGTTCTAACTGTTGCTTTCTGACCTGCATATAGGTTTCTCAAGAGGCAGGTCAGGTGGTCTGGTATCTCTTTCAGAATTTTCCACAGTTTATTGTGATCCACACAGTCAAAGGTTTTGGCATAGTCAATAAAGCAGAAATAGATGTTTTTCTGGAACTTTTGCTTTTTTGATGATCCATTGGATGTTGGCAATTTGAACTCTGGTTCCTCTGCCTTTTCTAAAACCAGCTTGAACATCTGGAATTTCATGGTTCACATATTGCTGAAGCCTGGCTTGGAGAATTTTGAGCATTACTTTACTAGCTGAATATATTTCTATCAATTATCAAATGATCATTTGGTCCAGCCTCCTGTTTTAGTAGCTAAAATTCTAAAATGACAGAGGTTCTAGTGATTTGCCTGAAAGTAAACATACATGCTTAGTGGAGATCCAAGACTAGAGCTTGGATGTCCTGACTTTCAGAACGGTCTCCAGCCTTTATACTCCCACTTGAGTCCACCTAGACTTGCTTTTCAGACATGGGTGTACAAGATAGGTTCCAGATTAGAGAAACCAGAATTTAAGCTGAACACTTAGTCACACGACTGAGCAAAAAGATTATCCTTACTAAAACTAATACAAGTAGCTGACTACTTGAGAAGAATTAAGAGCTAGCAAAACCATTGTCTTTATCGCCTTCCCAGGTAGCTCAGAGGTAGAGCCTACCAATGCAGAAGACAGAAGAGACATGGATTCTATCCCCGGGTTGGGAAGATCCCCTGGAACAGGAAATGACAACCACTCCAGTATTCTTGCCTGGAGAATCCCATGGAGAGAGAAGCCTGTTGGGCTACAGTTCATAGGGTTGCAAAGAGTCAGACACAACTGAGCACACATGCACGCATGGCACACTGTCTCTCTGATGCATGAAGGAAAAGCCATTGTGATAGGAAAAGCCAACTGTAAAATACTGGAACTGCCATAATCCTAATCCTAAAGGCAATGACACATCTCCGGAAGACATCAATCTACTTTCAAACTGTAAGAATGTTGACAATGAGGTCTCTACCAATTCGACTGTATAGGTTTTGCAGAATCTGGATGAACTGTAGCAAGCCAAGCCATAGTGGATTACATAATTGTAACCAGTTGTTAACTCCTATGACATTTGTAGTCCTAAAAGAGATATCTTTACCTAAATATGTCAGGAGTGCCTTAGAGAAATAGCATGCTGCTGTTACTATGAACTGGAACTGCCATAATCCTAATCCTAAAGGCAATGACACATCTCCGGAAGACATCAATCTACTTTCAAACTGTAAGAATGTTGACAATGAGGTCTCTACCAATTCGACTGTATAGGTTTTGCAGAATCTGGATGAACTGTAGCAAGCCAAGCCATAGTGGATTACATAATTGTAACCAGTTGTTAACTCCTATGACATTTGTAGTCCTAAAAGAGATATCTTTACCTAAATATGTCAGGAGTGCCTTAGAGAAATAGCATGCTGCTGTTACTATGATAAATACATTCATTTCATTCTCATCAGTTGGGAGGCTCCAAAACTCTGCCTTTTGTGGAAAGAACACAGGAATATACTATTTTGCCCTAAGGTTAGGTTAACACTACTTGTGTCTTCAAAAACAATCTGTATTGCCTTGATTATTTTGACATTCTGCAGAACATCACACTGGCTCACTATTTTAACTGCATCATAAAAATTGGACTCAGTGTCAGGAAATGGCATATATTTAGTACATAATGCTAAGACACATGGATGTCTGCTTGTGGGAAGGAAACTACAAAAATTCAGAGATATGCCATATTAATAAATTTTTAGATTGTTTAGCTAGGGAGGGCAGGAGTATGTCCAGTATTCCAAGGGATGCATTTGACTGCCTCTGGTTACTGTCATGCTTTTTTTGTGACTATAGCCTAAACAAGCACAAGGCAATAAAGATCTCAGAACTTCACGGGCTGCTTTAATGAAGAATCAGCCCACTATGAGAGCAATCTACTCCAGCTGAATTGATGATTAAGGCTGAGAAAAATCTAGAATGAACTGTGAGAAAAGGTAATTATGAATAATAACAACAATGGCAATTACAGGTTATTTCAATGACCACTGTGTATGATTAGTTGTATTATATACAGAAGATAGCTCCTTCCCAATTTGAAAACACAATGACAGAAAAGACCAAATTGGTTCAGGTGGTTGTCAGTATCAGATGGCCACATCTTCTTTGTTTTATATATAATACTAGCTGAGACCTTGTGGACAGTTCTACATGGGCTTTGTGACATCTAATGTCAGTAGTATCTTGTCTGTTTCAAGGATTCTCCAGAGCTGAAGACACAAATGGGAGTTACTCAAACATTCTCAATAGTAATCTGAAAACAAAGAGCAGTCAAGGTCCTTGAAAGAAAACCTCAACCAATGCTCTGATGGAAGCAGATGCATTAAATGCAGGTGGATACTTTCAAGAGGTGTATTATGTACCCTCCTTTGACTATCCCAGTTGAAACTGGGCCTCTGTTCATAGCAGTGAGTATTATTTCACACTCTATCTTTTCTTCCTTCCCTCAGTTCTCCAACTTTTTATCTCATTCTCAATGAGATTAACTCCTAAAATTCAGCTGCAGCTAAGTCCTTGTTTTGAGCTGATTCAAGGGCCTCCCCAGGCTAAGACATCCTCTGAAAGTAAACTTAATGTATTAAATTATGAAGGGTCATAAGAAAAATATATGTTTTGGTACAACAATTATATCACAAGTTCAATTGATGAATAAAAATAGTTCTTTCAATTGAGTACCACATTTTTTCTTATGAGTCTTTTCATATAACTATCCATAATCAATTTCATAAATGAACTTCTGTATATATGTATATACATATCCATATATCTATTTGAAAATTAAGCAAATTTATTGCATTTACTCCTTATTTATTCATCACTCATTTAACCAAGTTTGTTTCTTCTTTTGATCTAGTTACACACATCAGCTGCAGCTAAGTCCTTGTTTTGAGCTGATTCAAGGGCCTCCCCAGGCTAAGACATCCTCTGAAAGTAAACTTAATGTATTAAATTATGAAGGGTCATAAGAAAAATATATGTTTTGGTACAACAATTATATCACAATTTCAATTGATGAATAAAAATAGTTCTTTCAATTGAGTACCACATTTTTTCTTATGAGTCTTTTCATATAACTATCCATAATCAATTTCATAAATGAACTTCTGTATATATGTATATACATATCCATATATCTATTTGAAAATTAAGCAAATTTATTGCATTTACTCCTTATTTATTCATCACTCATTTAACCAAGTTTGTTTCTTCTTTTGATCTAGTTACACACAGACCTCTATTGCCTTTAGTTTTCAAACTTTGCGGCCTCTGAAATTTTAAAGAACTATATAATTTCATAAATGAGTTAGAGAAAAACAGAGAAAAGTCCTGTACTTACAAATGTAAGTTCAGAAATTGTGGGGAATTAGATAAAGGAATTCAAATGCTTCACTGTTTGAATAATATATTTGTAAAATATATTAAATTTAGTAGGTTTAAACGCCTAAGAGAATTGTTAAACTCATGCACAAATTGACTTTAGTTACCTCTTATAGTGTATTGTTCCTGGAAGCACTCTTATTATATTGCGAATCTCTGTAGCATGTATTCATTAGAGTCTTTTATTACATTTTGGAAAGTGAGAAATGCAATTCATATCAATTTGCTTTCCATACTTCTTAGGGAATTTGATTGAATATGAAAAAAAGTTCTTCTGAGTTCCTGTTTATATACTGGTAATTGGGACATATACGTGTACAAAATAGTGTATTGTTCCTGGAAGCACTCTTATTATATTGCGAATCTCTGTAGCATGTATTCATTAGAGTTTTTTATTACATTTTGGAAAGTGAGAAATGCAATTCATATCAATTTGCTTTCCATACTTCTTAGGGAATTTGACTGAATATGAAAAAAAGTTCTTCTGAGTTCCTGTTTATATACTGGTAATTGGGACATATACGTGTACAACTCACTTGTTAAAAAGTGTAATACTTGCAGATAATACACTGTTGAATGCAAAAGGCTACATCTCTGAATACACATACACACACACACACACACCTTGATTTTCTTTTATACATTTTTGCATTTGGTGAAGGAGAGGCATGGAGAATCAGAAAAGTGTAGGAAGGAAATTTTTCACATGATTCTTCAACAAGTCATTTACTGAGCTGTGTTTATTATATATTACTGAGCTGTGTATATTATATACCAGTCCTTAAAAGCTCTCTTTAAGGTAGCAGTAGGTTTTATTTTCTTATTCTTTTTTTTAAACAGGTGAAGATATATGTTGGTGCTTGGAGAGGCTAGACAGTTTGCTTAGGTTTCACAGCTAACAGGTGATAAAATAAAACTGAAATCGTTCTGCATTTGTTTTAAATTTTAATGTTTTCATAATCACTTAATCCTTTTTTGATGAATGTGTTAGGCTTTTGCTTTAAAATCTTACTTATTTAAGATTTAGGTATACAGCTATTGTGACTTGGTACCTTATATAATTTTATGTTATGCAATGTATTTCATTATCTCTTTACATCCTCAATGAAGACATTTATCAAATTATGTTAACAAAAGCTTTGGGTCATCTAAAACTTTTTCTAGACTATGTGTTCTTGGAAGGAAATGATTTCATAAATTGGATTACAATGGCATATGCGAAAGACATACTTTTTAATGATTAGTAGGAAAGGTATATGACTGTATCACTGTCTTCTATATTACTCTGTGAATTTGTTTCTTTAATATTGCTATTGGGGAAAAGATATTTGTATTATAGATATTATTATTTATACACTTGATGAGTTAAAGTACATAAGATATTCAAAAATAATTTGACCTTAAATACTGAAATGTCCAAGAATTTTCAAAAGATGCAAGAAAAAAGAATAAATTGCATATAATGAGAGATGATTTTGAATTACTGATTTGAGGAAAATAAAATACTGATCTATGAAATATGACTATATAACAGTCAGAGTAAAGCCTTTTTAATCCTGACTTAGGTAAATATCAATTTGCCTGGTGATTTTTCTGGTACCAATACATATGACACGGTAAAGACTCTTCTATTACAATCACTGCAGATGGTGACTGCAGCCATGAAATTAAAAGACGCTTACTCCTTAGAAGAAAAGTTATNAGTGAAAATTTGACTTAAAGCTCAACGTTCAGAAAACGAAGATCATGGCATCCGGTCCCATCATTTCATGGGAAATAGATGGGGAAACAGTGGAAACAGTGTCAGACTTTACTTTTTTGGGCTCCTAAATCACTGCAGGTGGTGATTGCAGCCATGAAATTAAAAGACGCCTACTCCTTGGAAGAAAAGTTATGACCAACCTAGATAGCATATTCAAAAGCAGAGACATTACTTTGCCGACTAAGGTCCATCTAGTCAAGGCTATGGTTTTTCCAGTGGTCATGTATGGATGTGAGAGTTGGACTGTGAAGAAGGCTGAGTGCCAAAGAATTGATGCTTTTGAACTGTGGTGTTGGAGAAGACTCTTGAGAGTCCCTTGGACTGCAAGGAGATCCAACCAATCCATTCTGAAGGAGATTAGCCCTGGGATTTCTTTGGAAGGCCTGATGCTGAAGCTGAAACTCCAGTGCTTTGGCCATCTCATGCAAAGAGTTGACTCACTGGAAAAGACTGTGGTGCTGGGAGGGATTGGGGGCAGGAGGAGAAGGGGACGACAGAGGATGAGATGGCTGGATGGCATCACTGACTCGATGGACGCAAGTCTGAGTGAACTCCAGGAGTTGGTGATGGACAGGGATGCCTGGCATGCTGTGATTCATGGGGTCACAAAGAGTCGGACAGAACTGAGTGACTGAATTGAACTGAACTATGAAAGAATATCCATATTTCATCACATGGACATACGGCAAAGACTTTAAAGCCTTCAAACTGTATACTTCACTTTGAGATAGAGATGACCAAAGAAGACATAGTGTAATATTAATTGCATCATATGTCTCTAACATTAGACCCCTCCTTGGACTCTTTGGGCTGGGAGTAAGTATGGGAACAGGTAAGTCCTATGAACATGAAGAAGACATTTGAACGATTAAACTTAGATAGTGGGTCTTGGGCTTTGACTCCACTCCAGGGCTTTAGCTGCAACAGATACCCATTATAACATTTTAATAGATTAATCATTTCAGTACAACCAATTTGGAAGTATACTTGTCACATTTCTGTCATGAGGACTGTGAATTCATAGGTATAGTTATCAGTGTTAGGTTATAGCAAAAAGTATCTTGGATTTCAGATTTAGGATGAAGTGGGCAATGCAACAGTCTGGTGTCTGATAAGACTAATAATACTCTGATCATATGTTTATGGCATTTTTTGTGTTCAGTTGAGTCACTCAGTCGTGTCCGACTCTTTGCGAACCCATGAACTGCAGCACCCCTCCCTGTCCATCACCAACTCCCGGAGTTCACTCAAACTTATGTCCATCGAGTTGGTGATGTCATCCAACCATCTCATCCTCTGTCGTCCCCTTTTCTTCCTGCCCCCAATCCCTCCCAGCATCAGAGTCTTTCCCAATGAGTCAACTCTTCGCATGAGCTGGCCAAAGTACTGGAGAAAGTAATGTCTCTGCTTTTTAATATGCTGTCTAGGTTGGCCATAACTTTCCTTCCAAGGAGTAAGCGTCTTTTAATTTCTTGGCTGCAGTCACCATCTGCAGTGATTTTGGAACCCCCCAAAACAAAGTCCGACACTGTTTCCACTATTTCCCCATCTATTTCCCATGAAGTGATGGTATCAGATGCCATGATCTTAGTTTTATGAATGTTGAATATTAAGCCAACTTATTTTTTGTATAGCGAATGCTTAATATTCATATAGTTTAATGGCATACCTAAGATTACCTGTGCATTTATGGATTTATTTATTTATGTTCTGGGTACCGTGGCTTCAGCAAAGACACTGCTACTCCAAGGAGGGCATCTTTTTTTAAAAAGAGAAATAAAAAAAGACACTATGAAAAAAATAATAGGTAGCTTACTTAAGAATGACAAAGTTTGCTGAATATTTTTATATTCAAAAAGGGCAATATAATCAGACCATTTGCTTTATAAATGTCTAAAAGAAAAAGCTGCCAAATATTTGGGAAGTAGGCAATCTCAACAATTCTTGGGCTATGAGGTAATAAACTACAGAATCTATCCTGAACCTCTCACACTGGAAGCTTTCCATGTTTTCACACTGAAGTGTCCAAGTACTGAGAGGCATATCTTTGGAAATGCATGTACTAGGCATACTTTTCTGACCTAAGCAATAATCAGTTGAGTTCAGTCACTCAGTCATGTCTGACTCTTTGCGACCCCATGGACTGCAGCGTGCCAGGCCTCTTTGTCCATCACCAACTCCAAGAGTTTACTCAAACTCAAGTCCATTGAGTCTGTTATGCCATCCAACCATCTCATCTCTGTCCCCTTCTCCTCCTGCCTTAAAACTTTCCCAGCATCACGGGCTTTTCAAATGAGTCAGTTCTTCGCATCAGGTGGCTGAAGTATTGGAGTTCAGCTTCAGCATCAGTTCTTCCAATGAATATTCAGGCCTGATTTCCTTCAGGATGGATGGGTTGGATTTCCTTGCAGTCCAAGGAACTCTCAAGAGTTTCCTCCAACACCACAGTTTAAAAGCATCAATTCTTCAGCAGTCATCTTTCTTTATAGTCCAACTCTGACATCCATACATAACTACTGGAAAAACCATAGCTTGACTAGACTGACCTTTTTTTGAAAAGTAATCTCTCTGCTGTCTAGGTTGGTTATAACTTTTCTTCCAAGGAGTAAGCATCTTTTAATTTCATGGCTGCAGTCACCATCTTCAGTGATTTTGAGGCCCAGAAAAATAAAGTCTGTCACTGTTTCCATTGTTTCCCCATCTATTTGATAGACTGACCTTTTTTTGAAAAGTAATCTCTCTGCTGTCTAGGTTGGTTATAACTTTTCTTCCAAGGAGTAAGCATCTTTTAATTTCATGGCTGCAGTCACCATCTTCAGTGATTTTGAGGCCCAGAAAAATAAAGTCTGTCACTGTTTCCATTGTTTCCCCATCTATTTGCCATAGTGATGGGACCAGATGC
This sequence comes from Cephalophus harveyi, assembly GCA_006410635.1. Taxonomy (NCBI): domain Eukaryota; kingdom Metazoa; phylum Chordata; class Mammalia; order Artiodactyla; family Bovidae; genus Cephalophus; species Cephalophus harveyi. The sequence continues at coordinate 38,800 of SJYT01032943.1, forward strand.
CATGAACTTAATTTTCTGAATGTTGAGGTTTAAGGCAACTTTTTCATTCTGCTTTTTTATGTTCAAAAGGCTCCAAGGGCAAAGGAAAAGCATGATGGCAGGAGGGGAGAAATCATGTTTAGAATCAAACCTCATACCCACCAGAGACACTCAGAGGGCTCAAACAAACCTTGTGCACACCAGGACTCAGAGATGCCACCCAGACTGAGACAGAACTGTGTTTGAGTGTCTCCTGTGGAGGTATGGGTCAGCAGTCGACTGCCACGGGGCAGGGCCTCTGGGTGCAGCAGATCTGGGTATGGAGTAAGCCCTCTTGGAGGAGGTCACCATTAATGCCAGCATAGAGCCACCAGAACTTACACAGGACTGGGGAATCAGACTGTTGGAGGGCACAAACAGAACTGTGTGCACAGCAGGACCCAGAAGAAAGGAGCAGTGACCCCACAAGAGATTGACCCAGACATACCCATGAGGGTCCAAGAGTCTGTGGCAGAGGCTCAGTGGTGGGTCAATGGTGGCCTGCTGCAGGGTTGGGGGGGCACTGAGTCTAGCTGAGTGTGCATGGGAACTTTTGAAGGAGGTTTCCATTATCTTCATTACCTCCACCATAGTTTAGCCCCAGGTAATTAACAGGGAGGGAACACAGCCCCACCCATTAACAGAAAATTGGATTAAAATTTACTGAGCAGGGTGTTGCCCATCAGAAAAATACCCAGTTTCCCTCTCAGTCAGTCTTTCCCATCAGGAAGCTTCCATAAGCCTCTTATCCTTCTCTATCAGAAGGTAGACAGATTAAAAACCATAATCACAGAAAACTAACCAATCTGATCACATGGACCACAGACTTGTCTAACTCAATGAAGCTATGAACCATGCCATGTAGGGTCCCCCAAGATGGACGGGCCATGGTGGAGAGTTCTGACAAAACGTGGTCCACTGGAGAAGGGAATGGCAAACCACTTCAGTATTCTTGCCCTGAGAACCCCATGAACAACTTATAAAAAGGCAAAAAACATAGGACACTGAAAAATGAACATCCCAGGTTGGTAGGTGTCGAAGATGCTACTAGAGATCAGTGAAGAAATAACTCCAGAAAGAATGAAGAGATGGAGCCAAAGCAAAAATATCACCCAGTTGTGGATGTGACTGCTGATGGAAGCAAGGTCTGATGCTGTAAAGAGCATTATTGCATAGGAACCTGGAATGTTAGGTCCATGAATTAAGGCAAATTGGAAGTGGTCAAACAGGAAATGGCAAGAGGGAACACCAACATTTTAGGAATCAGTGAACTAAAATTGACTGAAATGGGGGAATTTAATTCAGATGACCATTATATCTACTATGGGAAAGAATCCCTTTGAAGAAATGGAGTAGCCATAATAGTCAACAAAATGCAATACTTGGATGAAACCTCAAAAAGACAGAATGATCTCTGTTCGTTTCCAAGGCAAACCATTCAATATCACAGTAATCCAAGTCTATGCCCTGACCACTAATGCTGAAGAAGCTGAAGTTGAACAGTTCTATGAAGACCTACAAGATCTTCTAGAACAACACCCAAAGAAGATGTCCTTTTCATTATAGGGGACTGGAAAAGGACCCTATAGAAGTCAAGAAGTCTTGACTTCTTGAAAAATCAAGAAATACCTGGAAGCAGGAAGTCAAGAAATAACCTGGAGTAACAGGCAAATTTGGCCTTGGAGTACAGAATGATGCAGGGCAAAGGCCAATAGAGTTTGGCCAAGAGAACACACTGGTATACACACTCTTATGACCAGATGGTCAATACCAAAACCTGATTGATTATATTCTTTGCAGCCAAAGATGTAGAAGCTCTATCAGTTCAGTTCAGTTCAGTCGCTCAGTCGTGTCCGACTCTTTGCGACCCCATGAATCGCAGCACGCCAATGTGCTTTGCTGAAACAACCATGAAGAGATACCCCACACCCAAGGTAAGAGAAGCTCTATACAGTCAGCAAAAACATGACCAGGAGGTGACGGTGGCTCAGATCATGAAGTCCTTATTGCCAAATTCAGACTAAATTGAAGAAAGTAGGGAAAACCACTAGACAATCAGGTATGGCCTAAATCAAATCCCTTACGATTATACAGCGGAAGTAAGAAATAGATTTAAGGGACGAGATCTGATAAATAGAGTGACTGAAGAACTATTGACAGAGGTTCATGACATTGTACAGGAGGCAGGGTTCAAGACCATCCCCAAGAAAAAGAAGTGCATAAAGGCAAAATGGTTGTCTGAGGAGGCCTTAATAAAGCTGTGAAAAGAAAAGAAATGAAAGACAAAGGAGAAAAGGAAAGATATACCCATTTGAATGCAGAGTTTCAAAGAACAGCAAGGAGAGATAAGAAAGCTTTCCTCAGTGATCAGTGCAAAGAAATAGAGGGAAACAATAGAATGGGAACGACTAGAGATCTCTTCAAGAAAATTAGAGATGCCTAGGGGAACATTTCATGCAAAGATGGGCATAATAAAAAACAAATGGTATGGACCTAATAGAAAAAGTGAAAGTGAAGTCACTCAGTCATGTCCGACTCTGTGAACTCATGGAATGTAGCCTACCAGGCTTCTCTGTCTATGGGATTTTCCATGCAAGAGTACTGGATTGGGTTGCCTTTTCCTTCTCCAGGGGATCTTCCCAACCCAGGGATCGAACCCAGCTCTCCCACACTGCACACAGATACTTTGCCTTGTGAGCCAGCAGGGAAGCCTGGACCTAACAGAAGCAGGGGATATTAAGAAGAGGTGACAAGAATACACAGAAGAGCTATACAAAAAAGATCTTCACGACCCAGATAATCATGATGGTGTGATCACTCACCTAGAGCCAGACATCCTGGAATTTGAAGTCAAGTGGGCCTCAGGAAGCATCACTATGAACAAAGCTAGTGGAGGTGATGGAATCCCAGTTGAGCTATTTCAAATCCTGGAAGACAATGCTGTGAAAGTGCTGCACCCAATATGCCAGCAAATTTGGAAAACTCAGCAGTGGCCATAGGACTGGAAAAGTTCTGTTTTCATTCCAATCTCAAAGAGAGGCAATGCCAAAGAACACTCAAACTACCTCACAATTGCACTCATCTCACACGCTAGTAAAGTAAAACTCAAAATTCTCCAACCTATGCTTCAACAGTACATGAACAGTGAACTTCCAGATGTTCAAGCTGGATTTATAAAAGGCAGAGGTACCAGAGATCATATTGTCAACATCCCTTGGATCATTGAAAAAGTAATACAGTTCCAGAAGAAACATCTACTTCTGAGTTATTGACTATTCCAAAGGCTTTGACTGTGTGGACCACATTCTTTCATGTTTATCTGCTTTAAAACTACCATGACAGAATTGAGTCGTTACAACAAAGTCAATGATTTTCAAAACCTAAACTTTTTACTATCTGCTTCTTTATAGTAAAATACTTGTCAAACCCTCTTATGACATAAACTCACTCAAACTTCCATTTCATAGTAAAATGTTACAATCTTTCATAAAGATCTTAAATTCTGCATGGCCGTGCATTTTTCATAATTGAAACCAATTGTACCAATAGTACTGTTCCATGTTGTCATCTTTAATTTACATTTCTAAAGCATTTTTAATAGGTTATAGTCTAAGACGTCTTGGTGTTGTTAGAGAAGTCTTGATGTTTTGAATCAAACTAGTTACATGTTTTTATTTATGCCAGCATTCCTTAGTTAAATAAATAAGACACCCAATAAATTACCTTGGAGAAAAAAATGGATTAAGAGCATTTTTGATACTTCTTGAAAAAAGAGACATTTACTCTTTGTATTAATTTGCTACAAACTGAAATTTTTAAATGCTTTCAAAGCTACATGATATTTTTTTTTTTTCGTGCGGGTGGGGATTGAGGTGGGTAAAGGGTATATGGCCAGATCAGGAGATTTACAAATTCCAATTCTACTGACTTAGAATTACAGTAAGATATTACTTTGCTGATCCTCTTCCTTTCATGTTCTTTCTCTCCAGCCCTGGCAGGAGAATAATTTTTGAGATCAACAGACTTTAACTCTTGGAGAAACAGAGGCAGAATTGACAAGAATTGATTAATAAGGATGACTTTACTACACTGTTCTATCAGAGACTGAGACATGAGTGACAATACAAACAATACATGAAGGAATACTCCAGAAAGTCAAATACTTGTCAGAGGCAAGTAATTCTCACCAAGCATCTCAAGACACAGCGGTACAGTTAGTTCTTGTTTATTTCACCCCAGTTCAGTTCAGTTCAGTTGCTCAATCATGTCCGACTCTTTGCGACCCCATGAATCGCAGCACGCCAGGCCTCCCTGTCCATCACCAACTCCCGGAGTTCACTCAGATTCACGTCCATCGAGTCAGTGATGCCATCCAGGCATCTCATCCTTGATCGTCCCATTCTCCTCCTGCCCCCAATCCCTCCCAGCATCAAAGTCTTTTCCAACGAGTCAACTCTTCGCATGAGGTATTCTGAAATTAGGATCCTGCTTCTTGAAAATACCTTTTACAATGTTACAAAAGGTTACTCTTTTGTCCAGATCAAACTGAATCAGATAAATAAGCTCAAGTATTTTCTTAAACATATGCATACAAAACCTGCACTATCCTTACAGATACTGTCAAGACTATTGCATTGAGACAAAGGAGAAGAGAAATAGAGATCTCCTTGCTCCTGGTTTTTTCCATCACTATTCAAACATTAAAACGTTTTCATTAAAAAAGCCCTCATTAACCCAATCATTGTACAGCTGCTTCTTTATCTTTTCCATGACAAAAATAAATTTTTCCAATAACCTGTTAATCTCATAGTCCCCTTTTCCTCCATAAGTGATTGCATTATTAATAGTTTTCTGTGTTCATAATTCCTCTGAACCTGGGATCCAAAATCATTTGACTTGTTCACCTTAAATTCACTGAAGATACACATTTTTTTTTCTTTTCCGATTTACATATAAGTCACCTTTTGTTCCCTCCTTTTACTTCTATAAAGCTACAAAGCTATGTCTCAAATCACCCTACTCTCTTGTTTGCTAAAGATATATGTTCAATTGCCAATCGCACATGTATGTTTGAGGGTTTTCAGGACACATAATCCTTAATAATTGAACATCTAAATTCATCATCTCCCAAACTTGCCTCCTCCCCAATGTTCTCTTTTTAAGTAAATATTTTGATGTCTACCTGGTTGCCTAACATGGGAGATTGTGATGCTTCTCTGTTTTCAACTTCTTAATGGCTTCTATTTCCTTTAAGGAGGAAGGCTACACTCCTAAACCTGACTTACAAATGCCATCATCACTAGAAGGTCTGATCCCTTCTTTCTCCAATCTTGCCTCTTACACTAGTATTTTTACACTCTGTATTCCAGTAGCTATCACTGAATTTATTTATTTGGTCCCCTTGATGTTCCATGTTTCTCTCACCTAAATCTTGAAACATGCTCTGTCAAAAATATCTCCACTCTGTGTTATGAGTTCAGTGCAGAGGTGGGGAAATCATGTCTCTTGTGGCACCATTATATTCCTACCCCAAGACAGGGCTTGGCATTGAGTAGGCACTTATATAGACTGCACAGGAACACTCATATTTGCTATCAGTGGCTCTGTTGTGGATATTTTGAGTCTAAATATTTTTTAAACTGTGGTTATTATTATTTCTTTGCTTGCTTGCTTTAAGGAAGACTGACAAATTTTCCAATATGAATTTATAGAATTCTCAAAAATGACAGAATGATCTCTGTTCATTTTCAAGGTAAACCATTCAATATCACAGTAATCCAAGCCTATGCCCAAACCAAAAACACTGAAGAAGCTGAACAGTTCTATGAAGTCCTACAAGACCCCCAAAAGATGTCCTTTTCATTAGAGGAGACTGGAATGCAAAAGTAGGAAGTCAGGAAACACCTGGAGTAACAGGCAAACTTGGCCTTGGAGTACAGAATGAAGCAGGGCAAAGGACAATAGAGTTTTGCCAAGAGAACGCACTGGTCATAGCAAACACCCTCTTCCAACAACACAAGAGAAGACTACACATGGACATCACCAGACGGTCAACACCTAAATCAGATTGATTATATTCTTAGCAGCCAAAGATGGAGAAGCTCTATACAGGCAGCAAAAACAAGACCGGGAGCTGACTGTAGCCCAGATCGTGAACTCCTTATTGCCAAATTAGGACTTAAACAAAAGAAAGTAGGGAAAAGCACTAGACCATTCAGGTATGACCTAAATCAAATCCCTTATGATTAAACAGTGGAAGTGAGTAATAGGTTTAAGGGACTAGATCTGATAGACAGAGTGCCTGATGAACTATGGAATGAGGTTCATGACATGGTACAGGAGACAGGGATCAAGACCATCCCCATGGAAAAGAAATGCAAAAAAGCAAAATGGCTGTCTGAGGAGGCCTTACAAATAGCTGTGAAAAGAAGAGAAGTGAAAGGCAAAGGAGAAAAGGAAAGATACACCCATTTGAATGCAGAGTTCCAAAGAATAGCAAGGAGAGATAAGAAAAAAGAAAGTAGGGAAAAGCACTAGACCATTCAGGTATGACCTAAATCAAATCCCTTATGATTAAACAGTGGAAGTGAGTAATAGGTTTAAGGGACTAGATCTGATAGACAGAGTGCCTGATGAACTATGGAATGAGGTTCATGACATGGTACAGGAGACAGGGATCAAGACCATCCCCATGGAAAAGAAATGCAGAAAAGCAAGATGGCTATCTGAGGAGGCCTTACAAATAGCTGTGAAAAGAAGAGAAGTGAAAAGCAAACGACAAAAAGAAAGTTATTCCCATCTGAATGCAGAGTTCCAAAGAATAACAAGGAGAGATTTAAAAAAACCTTCCTTAGTGATCAGTGCAAAGAAATGAAGGAAAAGAACAGAATGGGAAAGACTAGAGATCTCTTCAAGAAAATTAGAGATACCAAGGGAACATTTCATGCACAGAGGGGCTCGATAAAGGGCAGAAATGGTATGGACCTAACAGAAGTAGAAGATGTTAAGAAGAGGTGGCAAGAATACACAGAAGAACTGTATAAAAAAGATCTTCACAACCCGGATAATCACGATGGTGTGATCACTCACCTACAGCCAGACATCCTGGAATGTGAAGTCAAGTGGGCCTTAGAAAGCATCACTATAGAAAGCATCACTATGAACAAAGCTAGTGGAGGTGATGGAATTCCAGTTGAGCTGTTTCAAATCTTGAAAGATGATGCTGTGAAAGTGCTGCACTCAATATGCCAACAAATTTGGAAAAGTCGACAGTGGCCACAGGACTGGAAAAGGTCAGTTTTCATTCCAATCCTAAAGAAAGGCAATGCCAAAGAATGCTCGAACTACCACGCAATTGCTCTTGTCTCACACACTAGTAAAGTAATGCTCAAAATTCTTAAAGCCAGGCTTCAGCAATATGTGAACCGTGAACTTCCAGATGTTCAAGCTGGTTTTAGAAAAGGCAGAGGAACCAGAGATCAACTTGCCAACATCTGCTGTATCATCAAAAAAGCAAGAGAGGTCCAGAAAAACATCTATCTCTGCTTTTTTGATGATTTCAAAGCCTTTGACTGTGTGGAAAATTCTGAAGGAGATGGGAATACCAGACCACCTGACCTGCCTCTTGAGAAACCTGTATGCAGGTCAGGAAGCAACAATTAGAACTGGACATGCAACAACAGGCTGGTTCCAAGTAGGCAAAGGAGTACGATAAGGCTGTATATTATCACCCTGCTTTTTAATTTATATTCAGAGTACATCATGAGAAGCGCTGGGCTGGAAGAAGCACAAGCTGGAATCAAGATTGCCGGGAGAAATATCAGTCACCTCAGATATGCAGATGGCACCACCCTTACGGCAGAAAGTGAAGAGGAACTAAAAAGCCTCCTGGTGAAAGTGAAGGAGGAGAGTGAAAAAGTTGGCCTAAAGCTCAACCTTGGGATCTGGTCCCATCACGTCATGGCAAATAGATGGGGAAACAATGGAAACAGTGTCAGACATATTTTTGGGGGCTCCAAAATTACTGTAGATGGTGATTGCAGCCAGAAAATTAAAAGACGCTTACTCTTTGGAAGAAAAGTTATGACCAACCTAGATAGCATATTGAAAAGCAGAGACATTACTTTGCCAGCAAAGGTCCATCTAGTCAAGGCTATGGTTTTTCCAGTGGTCATGTATGGATGTGAGAATTGGACGGTGAAGAAAGCTGAGTGCCAAAGAATTGATGCTTTTGAACTGTGGTGTTGGAGAAGACTCTTGAGAGTCTCTTGGACTGCAAGAAGATCCAAATAGTCCACCCTAAAGGAGATCAGTTCTGGGTGTTCATTGGAAGGAATGATGTTGAAGCTGGAACTCCAATACTTTGGCCACCTGATGCGAAGAACTGACTCACTGGAAAAGACCCTAATGCTGGCAAGTATTGGGGGCAGGAGGAGAAGGAAATGACAGAGGATGAGATGCCTGGATGGCATCACTGACTCGATTGACAGGGGTTTGGGTAGACCCTGGGGTTTGGTGATGGATAGAGAGGCCTGGTGTGCTGCAGCTCATGGAGTCGCAAAGAGTTTGATATGACTGAACAACTGAACTGAACTCAACTGAAAGCAGTTCGAGAAACAGCAGGTTCACAATTTATCATAAGTATGTTCTGAAAATTCTCCATGCTTTGATGGAAAGCAACAATCACATTTATGGGCATTAGAGTTTCAGTCACCTAGCTCCCCTATTGTAGGAGAGCCACTTTCCTAATGCGAGCTATCAGAAAAACCAGCTACCCTTAAGTGTTTCCACCATGGACCTGGTTCCTAACTTTTCTTTCAAATATGAATGGAATACGCAGGCTGTTTATGTCTAAGTTATGGAATACTTGGACAGGAAAAGTTATGTTTTCAATGACTTCATAAATGTTGCAAATATTTTATCATTTTCTCTCTCCCATTTTATTGGGAACATTTCATGTAAAGGTAGGCACAGTAAAGGATAAGAATGGAAAGAATATAACAGAAGCAGAAGAGATTAAGAAAAGGTGACAAGAATACACAGAAGAACTGTGCAAAAAAGCTCTTAATGACCCAGAAAACCACGATGGTGCAGTCAGTCACCTAGAGCCATATATCCTAGAGTGCAAAGTCAAATGGGCCTTAGGAAGCATTACTACGAACAAAGCTAATAGAGGTAGTGGAATTTCAGCAGAACTAGTTCAAATCCTAAAAGATGATGTTAAAGTGCTGCACTCATTATGCCAGCAAATTTGTAAACTCAGCAGTGGCCACAGGACTGGAAAAGTTCACTTTTCATTCCAATCCCAAAGAAAAGCAATGCCAAAGAAAATTCAAAATACCATACAACTGCACTCATTTCACATTTCGGCAAAATTATGCTAAAAATCCTTCAAGTAAAACTTCAGCAGTATGTGAATTGAGAACTTCCGGATGCTCAAGTTGGATTTAGAAAAGGCAGAGGAACCAGAGATCAAATTGCCAACATTCGCTGGATCATAGAAAAAGCAAAGACATTCTAAAAAGTAATCATAAATAAAATCTACTTCTGCTTCATTGGCTATGCTAAAGACTTTGACTATGTGGATCACAAAAAACTGTGGAAAATTCTTAAAGAGATGAGAATTCCAGGCCACATTACCTGCTTCCTAAGAAACCTGTATGCAAGACAAGAAGCAATGGCTAGAACTGGACATGGAGCCATGGACTGGTTCAAAACTGGGAAAGGAGTACATCGAGGCTGTATATTGTCACCCTGCTTATCTAACTTATATGCAGAGTACATCATGCAAAATACCAAACTGGATTAAGCACAAGCTGTAATCAAGTTTGCCAGGAGAAATATCAATAACCTCAGATATGTAGATGATACCACTTTAATGACAGAAAGTGAAGAGTAAGTAAAGAGCCCTTTAATGAAAATGTAAGAGGAAAGTAGAAAAACTGGCTTAAAACTCAACATTCAAAGAATGAAGCTTCATGGCATCTAGTCCTATGCATTCATAGCAAAAGATGGGGAAAATATGGATAGAGTGTAATATTTCATTTTCTTGGGCTCCAAAATCAATGTGGACAATGACTGCAGCCATGAAATTAAAAGACACTTGTTCCTTGGAAAATTAGCTATGGCCAACCTAAACAGTGTTTTAAAAAGCAGAGACATTACTTTGCTGACAAAAGTCCATATGGTCAAAGCTATGGTTTTTCCAGTAGTAATGTATGGTTGTGAGAGTTGGACCATAAAGAAGTCTGAGCACAAAAGAGTTAATGCTTTTGAATTGTGGTGTTCGAGTTTTGCAGAAGACTCTTGAGAGTCCCTTGGACAGCAAGGAGATCCAGCCAGTCAGTCCTAAAGAAATCAGCCCTGAACATTCATTGTAAGGACTGATGCTGAAGCTGAAGCTCCAATACTTTGGCTACCTGATGCAAAGAGCTGATTCACAGGGAAAGACCTTGATACTGGGAAAAATTGAGGGCAGGAGGAGAAGGGGGAGATGGAAGATGAGATGGCTGGATGGCATCACTGACTCAATGGACATGAGTTTCAGAAAACTCAGAGAGATAGTGAAAGACAGGGAAGCCTGACGTGCTGCAGTCCATGGGGTTGCATAGAGTCGAGACACAACTGAGCAACTGAACAACAACCTTATTAGGTTTTTGTTTGCTAATATCATTTTAAAATTTTAAACATATAGACCAAAAACAAAGAAAAATAGTATTTTATCCTTCATATTTATAGTTTTAAATTGGTGTTACTAATTATATGAATGTGAAATCTTATTTTTAAATTTACCTTGGAATATTCATTTTAACTAGATGACCCAATTTTCAATAAAAATTATTCTACATTCCTAATGGTAATAATAAACTATCCAACATTTTTATTGGCTTAGGGGTTCAAAATGTTTGAAGATTGCAATGTAAACAACATATGTAATATGTTCTGATTTCTTCCACAAGAGGTGTTATAGACTTACAGAAGTTGCTCAAATACTCTGAACATAATATATGACCTACAAATGCATTAACATAACTCTCTTTTCAAGAAGATAATCTCAGTTTTAGTCTACTAGATTATACAACTGTTATCGAGTGAAATTTTTAAAAAATAGACAAAGATAATTTGGAATAATGTGTGCTTTTCAAGTCCTAAATATTTCTTCAAGCTTTGCAGATTTTGTCCCTATCACTCTTAGATTTCAAAATTAAATTTCATTTGCTAGATGATTATGTAAGCACCACTGAGCCCATCAAAATGATCGAGTATCTTAAAGAGATACTAGCACATGTACATCATTAGCCATTAAACATTTCCCCCCCAGTTATTGGAACAGATGGTAGGAAAAGCACATCTTGGAAACTACTTATCTAACAGGAGCATAACTTATCTAGAATAAACAAAAATGCAAATTGATGTACTTTACTTCAAATCCTATTGAAAAAATGTTAAAATAATTTAAAGCATGGTAAAGATTTTAAAATAAAAAACACATTTTTTAATACAAAGCAAAAAAGAAATGGACTGTGATCTAGGAAAAGTAAACAAAATTAAATGCACAGATGAAGATATATGATCCACATTTTAAAACTTGGTAGTAGTGAAGTAGTAGCGAAGCCGCTCAGTCGTGTCCAACTCTTCATGACCCCATGGACTCTAGCCTACCAGGCTCCTCTGTCCATGGGATTTTCCAGGCAATAGTCCTGGAGTGGGTTGCCATTTCCTTCTCCAGGGGATCTTCCCAACCCAGGGCTTGAACCAGGTCTCCCACATTGTAGACAGATGCTTTACCGTCTGAGCCACCAGGGAAGTATATTTTAAAACTTGGTAGTGCATAGAGGTTGATTATTCTATATGTTGTATATTGTTGTACAAGGTTGTATATTGTCACCCTGCTATTTAACTTATATACAGAGTACATCATCCAAAATCCCGGGGTGGATGAACTCAAGTTGGAATCAAGATTGCCGGGAGAAATATCAATAACCTCAGATATGCAGATGACATCACTCTTATGGCAGAAATTGAAGAACTAAAGAGCCCCTTGATGAAAGTGAAAGAGGAGAGTGAAAATGTTGGCTTAAAACTCAACATTCAGAAAACTAGGACCATGGCATCCAGTCCCCATAGATGGGGAAACAAGGGAAATAGGGAGAGACTTTAATTTTGGGGGCTCCAAAATCACTGCAGATGGTGACTGCAGCCATGAAATTAAAAGATGGTTGCTCCTTGGAAGAAAAGCTATGACCAACCTAGAAAGCACATTAAAAAGCAGAGACATTACTTTACCAAAAAAGGTCCATCTAGTCAAAGTTATGGTTTTCCAATAGTCATGTATGGATGTGAGAGTTGAACTATAAAGAAAGCTGAGTGCTGAAGAATTGATGCTTTTGAACTGTGGTGTTGGAGAAGACTCTTGAGAGTCCCTTGGACTGCAAGGAGATCCAACCAGTCCATCCTAAAGGAAATCAGTCCTGAATATTCATTGGAAAGACTGATGCTGAAGCTAAAACTCCATACTTTGGCAACCTGATGCAAAGAACTGAGTCACTGGAAAAGACCCTGATGCTGGCAAAGATTGAAAGCATGAGAAGTAGGGGATGACAGAGGATGACATGATTGGATGGCATCACCGACTTGATGGACATGAGTTTGAACAAGTTCTGGGAGTTAGTAATGGACAGGAAAGCCTCGTGTGCTGCAGTCCATGGGTTGCAAAGAGTCAGACATGAACAGAACTGAGTACATAGAGGTGGTTGTATCTGCTTTATACACTGTGATAATTCTAGAATCTCCAGCCAAAATCAATAGTGTTTGGTGAATAATGTCACTATTTAGGTAATGATGCCCACTTTTGATGACACTGCTAATATGAACAGATTTTTATCTTTACTGAGTTCAACCAGTGATTGGCGATATATAATTTATGCAATTCAACCAGTGACTGATGATATATAGTTCTATTAAATTTAATTCTGCCTATAAATATTAAGGAGGACTTCCCAGCTAGCTTAGTGGTAAAGAATCTGCTTGTCAATGCATGAGATGCAGGGGATGCAGTTTCAATCCCTGGGTCAAGAAGATCTCCTGGAGTGGGAAATAGCAACCCACTCCAGTATTCTTGTCTGCAAAATTCCATGGACAGAGAGACTGGTGGGCTACAGTCCAAGGGGAGGCAAAGAATCAGACAAGACTGAGTGACTGAGCAGACACATAAGCTTACGAGTGCTAAGGTTGGATACACACAGATGTTTGATATAAATAAGGTAGTTCAGTCTTTTGAAGAGCCACATGTTTATCATGGAGAAGGCAATGGCACCCCACTCCAGTACTCCTGCCTGGAAAATCCCATGGATGGAGGAGCCTGGTGGGCTGCAGTCCATGGGGTCGCTAAAAGTTGGACACGACTGAGCGACTTCACTTTGACTTTTCACTGTCGTACATTGGAGAAGGAAATGGCAACCCACTCCAGTGTTCTTGGCTGGAGAATCCCAGGGATGGTGGTGCCTGGTGGGCTGCCGTCTATGGGGTCGCACAGGGTCGGACACGACCGAAGCGACTTAGCAGCAGCAGCAGCAGCAGCATGTTTATCAGCTGACCCACTGACTTATCAAAGTTAATTTGGTTTCCTGGGTTTATATAAAGAGTTCTTAAAGAACTGTGGTGATATATGATTTGCATGCATTGTGGGAATGTATGAAATTCCATTTGTTATATATCTGAAGAGACTTTAGGTCATTATGGTACAGATGCTATGATAATTTGAAGGTATCATGGATAAAATGTTATACATGACATCTATGTTCTCCCATCAAGGCTCAATTTTATGACTTGTACATTAAGTTCACATATACATACTGCATCTGTCCAGGTGAAAATAACATATGCTACTTAGAAGTACAACATACAAATCATAAAATATGGACTAGCACACATTTGGTCCTGTGAGTCCATTAAGATATTTGGTCCAAGTCAAAAGGTCCTTGAAATCTGATCCTATCAAAACATCCATAAGCATATTTGTTCCATAACAAATGTCCCTTGATATTTTGTCCTGTCAAAATGCTCATGCTTAGAAAATGTCCCTGGGTTCCTAAATGCCCAAAACATTTATTTATACTTTGGTTTAAGAGACTAATACATAAATATTATCATATTATATTGGTCCAATAACTATGTTGTGGTTGTATTGACAATTTATAATAACCTTTCTTGCCACAGTGACCTACCTAGTAATGGCATATGCAATTAGGTAGATGGGTGAGGGTTCAAATCTTGCAAAAGAGTGGGAGTTTTATTAATTATGGGTACCAAGGAAGAGTCTTACAGTTGGTCTTACAATTGGAGAAATGCATAGAATATAACAAGCCAAGGATGGGATCTTGTGATGCATGGTGCATTAATATATCATTGGGCATTTGGTTGGATGGGGCTGGTCATTAAATAAGAGTGTAAGGAGTTTGTAAGCAGGAGCTTGGTCAAGACACTGTAAAACAGGTGGCAAATGAGTTTATGTGAACACTTTATAAAGTATCTCACTTGTCACTGTAATATCGACTGTGGGGTGATATCACACATCTAATTAGTGCCCAAGCAACTATTCTATTGCTTAGAGCTAATGGGTGATTTTTCCCTTGAACTGATGTCCTACAGAAGTACAACTGAGGTAGACTTCAAGAAGCATAGAGAAGCTTTAGTGGGTGTGACTCCCACACTTACCTGCTAATCAACATGAACCACCAAATCTTCAGCTGGGGTCTCCCAACTGGCTGAGTCAGCCTGGCCAAATAGGATGTCCAGTCCATAAGACATTAATAAGGTTTCCCCTACCAGTAAATCAGAAACCACTGGTCAGATGTCTACGAAAGAAAAAAAAAAAAAAAAAACACTTATTTTATTGCTTAGCAATGTCAATATGAATGGCAGAAAAGGTATACTCACAAAAAATGTTACATTATAATGGTTTTGTTACCATTTCCATTCCTTTAACAAAAATAGAAGTAAAAGGTACCAGCACTGTAAAGAGAGAAAAACCTATAATGCCAGATGTATAACTAGTCAGGATTATGGTAACAGTCCAGTTATTCAAGATGTGACAGGAAAATGTCAGCACAATGTTGGTGTTGGAAGGATATCAGTCCTGAATATTCACTGGAAGGACTGACGCTGAAGCTGAAACTCCAATACTTTGGCCACCTGATGAGAAGAACTGCTCACTGGAAAAGACCCTGATGCTGGGCAAGATTGAAGGCAGGAGGAAACATGGATGACAGACGATGAGATGGTTGGATGGCATCACTGACTCAATGGACATGAGTCCAAGAAAGCTCTGAGAGTTGGTAATGGATAGGGAGGCCTGGCATGCTGCAGTCCTTGGGGTCACAAAGAGTCGGACATGACTGAACAACAGAACTGAACTGAACTGACCACACTACTCAGTAATGGCAACTTCAAGATGGCATCAACACTGTTCACTCAGATATTTACTGTGCACAGTACTGAGTTACACAGTAGTATCGATTTTGCATAATAATGGAAAGATGAAAAGATATATATATATATATGTACTTGCATTTGCATGGGAAAAACTTTTCAACATTATAACCTTTCACTGTGTGCGATGGATTTTGAGATTACAAATATATGTGTGATTCAACTACTCTTAACCAAAGGCACAAGTAAAAGAATCTTTGTTTCACTTTTCATAATCACTGTGGCAAAAATTATTTTTGTTGGCTTTAACATGAAAGTATATGACAAGTAACACCTCTAAGCATGTATTCATGTTTTTGGACTTTCATATATGCTTTTGAAAGATGTGAATGAAACTTTTGAGTACATTGTGAGTGAGTGATAGTCGTTCAGTCATGCCTGACTCTTTGCAACCCCATGGACTGTAGCCTGCCAGGCTCCTCTGTTCATGAAATTCTCTAGGCAAGATTACTGGAGTGGGTTGCCATTTCCTTCTCCATTGTGGAGAGTGCAAAAATAAATTTAGATGACCAATGGATTATGTGGAGAGAGTATATGTCCCTGAAAGTCATGACAGAGGCAAAGAACTAGAAGGGCCACGATTTCCACAAGAAACTTGGAATGTTCACACATCAGCAACTGAAGAGCAACCACAGGAAGAGTGCAAAAATAAATTTAGATGACCAAATGGATTATGTGGAGAGAGTATATGTCCCTGAAAGTCATGACAGAGGCAAAGAACTAGAAGGGCCACGATTTCCACAAGAAACTTGGAATGTTCACACATCAGCAACTGAAGAGCAACCACAGGATGAACAATGCAGTGGAAGGCTGGCATAGAAAATTTCAAAAGCTGATGGTAGTGCCAAATCCTTTAATTTGGAGATCTAATGAAGTGTTAAAAAGATGAACTGAAAAAAACATGCATAAGTTATCATCAAGATTTTTGGTGGTCACACTAAGAAAAGGTCACCAACCTCCTGACGATACTAACAAAATCAAATTCATAATATAGAGATTGTTCAGTTCAGTTCAGTTCAGTCACTCAGTCGTGTCCAACTCTTTGTGACCCCATGAATTGCAGCACTCCAGGCCTCCCGATCCATCACCAACTCCTGGAGTTTATCCAAACTCATCTCCATTCAGTCGGTGATGCCATCCAGCCATTTCATCCTCTGTTGTTCCCTTCTCCTCCTGCCCCCAATCCCTCCCAGCATCAGGGTCTTTTCCAGTGAGTCAACTCTTAGCATGAGGTGGCCAAAGTATTGGAGTTTCAGCTTCAGCATCAGTCTTTCCAATGAACACCTAGGACTGATCTCCTTTAGGATAGACTGGTTGGATCTCCTTGTAGTCCAAGGGACTCTCAAGAGTCTTCTCCAACACCATAGTTCAAAAGCATCAATTCTTTGGCACTTAGCTTTCTTCACAGTCCAACTCTCACATCCATACATGACTACTGGAAAAACCATAGCCTTGACTAGATGGACCTTTGTTGGGAAAGTAATGTCTCTGCTTTTAAATATGCTATCTATTCGGTCATAACTTTCCTTCCAAGGAGTAAGCGTCTTTTAATTTCATGGCTGCAGTCACCATCTGCAGTGATTTTGGAGCCTCAAAAAATAAAGTCTGACACTGTTTCTACTATTTCCCATCTATTTGCCATGAAGTGATGGGACCAGATGCCATAATCTTCGTTTTCTGAATGTTGAGCTTTAAGTCAACTTTTCACTCTCCTCTTTCGCTTTCATCAAGAGGCTTTTTAGTTCCTCTTCACTTTCTGCCATAAGAGTGGTGTCATCTGCATATCTGAGATTATTGATCTTTCTCCTGGAAATCTTGATTTCAGCTTGTGCTTCTTCTAGCCCAGCGTTTCTCATGATATACCCTGCATATAAGTTAAATAAGCAGGGTGACAATATACAGCCTTGACATACTCCTTTTCCTGTTTGGAACCAGTCTGTTGTTCCATGTTCAGTTCTAACTGTTGCTTCTTGACCTGCATATAGGTTTCTCAAGAGGCAGGTCAGGTGGTCTGGTATTCCCACCTCTTGAAGAATTTTCCAGCAGTTTATTGTGATCCACACAGTCAAAGGCTTTGGCATAGTCAGTAAAGCAGAAATAGATGTTTTTCTGGAGAGATTGTTAGCATATAACAAACATAAAGCTAATAATCAGGTCTATATACAATTTGAGAGAAATTGCTCATTTAGCAAAAAGTAATGTAAAGATGAAGAACAGGAATAAATGTGAAATCCAAAGCTCATCATGAACTACAATAAAAATAATATAAAAATTAATGAAGTTAAATGTTTATATTAATAAATAAATCATGGACCAATGTCTCAGTGGGTGTTTTGGACAAGACCAAATGTCTTCCAAGATAGACTGTATAATACCATGAGGCTAATTTTCTGGTATCTATTATTTTTTAAGTGCTTGGAAAATTGATCATCTTGGCTTTATAACCTTTACATGTTCTTATCAATCTTCAAATATATTTGCAAAGGGGTCATGTTCCTTTTACAAATACCTAGACCCATCATATCTCTGGTTGTGTGCTTACCTTAGGACAGAAACAATTTATTTGGTAGAATTAAAGGTAATATTTTCATCATAGACACCTTCACTCCACCATTTGCCACAATAAACAACTTGTTCTGAGCCAGAGACAGATTTTAATCAATCACAAATTTGATTTCAATAATTTCTCTGGAAAACTTTCTACCAATTCTGTTTTCTCACCTAAATGACAGACTAATAACAGCCCTCTTTCATATTAAAAGGTCAGAGAGGAGATTTTTCCTAGTTCAGTTCAGTCGCTCAGTCGTGTCCAACTCTTTGCGATCCTCTCACACGCTAGTAAAGTAATGCTCAAAATTCTCCAAGCCAGGCTTCACCAGTACATGAACCATGAACTTTCAGATGTTCAAGTTGGTTTTAGAAAAGGCAGACGAACCAGAGATCAAATTGCCAATTCCTAGTTCAGTTCAGTCACTCAGTCGTGTCCAACTCTTTGCGACCCCGTGAGTCGCAGCACGCCAGGCCTCCTTTCACACGCTAGTAAAGTAATGCTCAAAATTCTCCAAGCCAGGCTTCATCAGTACATGAACCATGAACTTGCAGATGTTCAAGTTGGTTTTAGAAAAGGCAGACGAACCAGAGATCAAATTGCCAGCATCTGCTGGATCATCCAAAAAGCAAGAGAGTTCCAGAAAAACATCTATTTCTGCTTTATTGACTATGCCAAAGCCTTTGACTGTGTGGATCACAATAAACTATGGAAAATTCTTCAAGAGATGGGAATACCAGACCACCTGACCTGTCTCTTGAGAAACCTATATGAAGGTCAGGAGGCAACAGTTAGAACTGGACATGGAACAACAGACTGGTTCCAAATAGGAAAAGAAGTACGTCAAGGCTGTATATTGTCACCCTGCTTATTTAACTTATATGCAGAGTACATCATGAGAAACGCTGAGCTGGAAGAAGCACAAGCTGGAATCAAGATTGCCGGGAGAAATACCAATAACCTCAGATATGCAGTTTTTCCTAAGGCAAAGACAATTTCAGTAAAAAGAGAGATGATGCTAAATTTCATCCCATCTCTGTCCTGGTGGTAATATATGCCTGTCTGTCTCTCTTTTTGTTCATTCCTCTTATAATACCTTAATTTCCTCTCCAGTTCTTAAATCTGACATACAATGTAGTAGCCTTTCTGTTTATTTATTATCTGTCTCTCTTCCTGGTACATAAACTTTATAATGAAAAGATTTTTGTCCATTTGTTGCACTAACTTCTAGAACAACAGTGCCAGCCAAGTAGTCCACACAATATCTTTTGAATTAAAGTTTTTCCTATATCCTGGGAGTTCTCATCTCCTAATAAATATCAAAAATCACCTATGGCTAGATTTACTACCATCTTTGCCAAATT
Source organism: Cephalophus harveyi (assembly GCA_006410635.1). Lineage (NCBI taxonomy): Eukaryota > Metazoa > Chordata > Mammalia > Artiodactyla > Bovidae > Cephalophus > Cephalophus harveyi. The sequence goes on from SJYT01032943.1 coordinate 58,219, forward strand.
TCAAAAGTAAACTGGCTGATAATTTGTCAAGCATAGTAAAACTTAAATTGTTTCAAAATTCTTAAGAATTTCAAAGACAAAGAGGTATAGAACCATACCAAGTGTGGATACTTCTGAATGTAAGACCCTGTGTAAGCATATGGGGTCATACTTATGAAGCCAGCTCTGTTCAAAATCCTTTATGTTTGGGCTTTGATATAATCAATAAGGAAACAAAGGTATTCTTTAGCAGCACTATATATAAAATTGTTTATAGATATCCAACTATAAAAGGGATCAAAGTTGGGACACATGTTTGTTTAATTAAGTATATAAATTGAATCAGTAGAGAAGGAAAATATTACAGGAAAGGCAAGATAGAATGACTCTGCCATTGAAGGCACACTTTTAAAAAATTATGCGCCATCTAAATTGACTCTTAATTATGTGTTATTGTGCAATTAATAATATTACATCGCAAAACCACACATTTGTTGGGTTCTGACATAGATTTCCCATGGATGGAGGAGCCTGGTAGGTTGCAGTCCATGGGGTCACAAAGAATCGGACACGACTGAGTGACTTCACTTTCACTTTTCATTTTCATGCATTAGAGAAGGAAATGGCAACCCACTCCAGTGTTCTTGCCTGGAGAATCCCAGGGACAGGGCAGCCTGGTAGACTGCTGTCTATGGGGTCACACAGAGTTGGACACGACTGAAGCGACTTAGCAGCAGCAGCAGCAGCAGCAGACATAGACTTCTGTGATAGCTGCTGGTAGTGATTCTGTGTCAAGTGGTATTTGCTCTCAGTTTAACAGCCAAGGGATACCAATAATAAATATCAAAAATCACCTATGGCTAGATTTACTACCATCTTTGCCAAATTTCAAAAGTAAACTGGCTGATAATTTGTCAAGCATAGTAAAACTTAAATTGTTTCAAAATTCTTAAGAATTTCAAAGACAAAGAGGTATAGAACCATACCAAGTGTGGATACTTCTGAATGTAAGACCCTGTGTAAGCATATGGGGTCATACTTATGAAGCCAGCTCTGTTCAAAATCCTTTATGTTTGGGCTTTGATATAATCAATAAGGAAACAAAGGTATTCTTTAGCAGCACTATATATAAAATTGTTTATAGATATCCAACTATAAAAGGGATCAAAGTTGGGACACATGTTTGTTTAATTAAGTATATAAATTGAATCAGTAGAGAAGGAAAATATTACAGGAAAGGCAAGATAGAATGACTCTGCCATTGAAGGCACACTTTTAAAAAATTATGCGCCATCTAAATTGACTCTTAATTATGTGTTATTGTGCAATTAATAATATTACATCGCAAAACCACACATTTGTTGGGTTCTGACATAGATTTCCCATGGATGGAGGAGCCTGGTAGGTTGCAGTCCATGGGGTCACAAAGAATCGGACACGACTGAGTGACTTCACTTTCACTTTTCATTTTCATGCATTAGAGAAGGAAATGGCAACCCACTCCAGTGTTCTTGCCTGGAGAATCCCAGGGACAGGGCAGCCTGGTAGACTGCTGTCTATGGGGTCACACAGAGTTGGACACGACTGAAGCGACTTAGCAGCAGCAGCAGCAGCAGCAGACATAGACTTCTGTGATAGCTGCTGGTAGTGATTCTGTGTCAAGTGGTATTTGCTCTCAGTTTAACAGCCAAGGGATACCATGGACAAGTTAAATTAGACATCATTCAAATTTGAGGGAACGAAATGAAAAGTTGAAAGACTGCAAGGAAGACAACTGATATGCCAGTAAGATTGCCTGAGAAGAAGGGACAGAGCTAATTAAGACTCAAAATTACTGTAGTCCAAGGCAAACAAAATATAATGGAGCAAATGAGAAATTTTGGTGTTAGTGCCATATTTGCAAGTCTATTATAATATTGTGGTTATGAGCACATTGGCATGTCATTCAGAGGTGAACTTAGTAGGCTCAGAATACAAAATTTAATCATGTACATTTCAAAGCCCAGAGTTTTCCTGAAGTTTAGAGTTTACATAATCACAATCCAATAAATACCAATCAAAATAACTACATATCAATATTATATTAACAAAAAGCTGTATTTAAGCTAGTTGTATAATGCCAAACTTAGAGCTAAAATTTATTCTAATGTCCTTAAGCACCATGCCAAAAGAAACTCATTTTGTTCATGCTTTCACTGCAGGACCTTAGAATCTATTCTATGTGTAGTGCTTTCTAAATATTCTCAATATCTGGAATTGGGAATCTGAATCTGGATATATCCCAATATCTTCACCTTGTCTATAAGAATAAAAAAATGCTATAAAGACATGAGTTTAATGTCTTTAGCAGTTTAATAATTTTATGATATACTCATGATATGTGTTGTTTCTTTTGCCTAGAAGCTTCTCTACCTTAACCTTCTAACAATAAAATACTACCCTCCTTGTTATATTTGGTTGGATGGTTTCTGGTGATTTACTTTACAATGGTATCACAGATGAGTAATAGTTGTGAGTAGTAGCAGTTAGCAGCCAATGTTAGAGTATTTTCTAAGGGGAAGGATTTATGTGTAAAAAAGGATAAAAGAAGTTCTCACAGCAAAATTACATTTGAAAATAGGGTATTTAGAGGTGGGAAAAACTGTTTTCTCAAGCAGTGATCATACAAGAGCAGCTGTGATGACTGGATCTCTGCCAAAACCTTTACAAAATCTCATCCCTGTTAGTATATAGCAACAAGGTGTCAAATTGAACCATTAGTTGATAGGAGTTAGCTCTAAATTAAATACTGGGCCTCTGCCATCATAGTTATGTTAAAAGGAAATTAGGAAGATTGCTTACTTGTAAGTAATTTTAAGACTGGTGAGAAATATATCTTTTAACAATATTCAATTCAAGTGACTTAGAATTATGCTATTTCTGACCGATATATAATTCTGACACATCTTGTCACTTGATTCAGGAATCAAAATTTTAATTTCTCAGTTAAGTAACTGATGTTTAAAGAAAAGATACTGAATCCTTTTATAAGTGACACACACCAGGCCTGTGGTTGCATATTTTTCCCTGAATACACATGTTTCTCATGTGTATGGAAGAAAGAAATCAAGAAAAATGCTTTCTGATACCATTCTTCACCTATCTCTTTCTTCCTTTTTTCCCCTGAATTAACAGTAGCTTCATGGAGAAAAGGTTTTTTTCCCCTATTAGACAATAAAACATTTAAAAGAGAGAGCTGCAGTCTGTTTACAAGTAGTCCAAATATCTTTTCTCTCCTAAGCTTCCTGACCTTTCACTCAATCTGCTTCGTTTCTCCCTTATGTCGGGTCAAAACGTGGTTTACTCTTAACTGAAACTCTAACTTTAGAAGGACCTTAAGAATTAACCTGCATTTGTAAAACCCATGGTGCCCTTGCAAATACAAAAGCTGGAAAATGTGGCAAATTATATTAAATTTTTATAATACTTGTAATTTAAAACAGAAACTTCACTTTTTGATTTAATTTACTATTTTGTTTTTGAGTTTGAGCAATAAAAACACATCCGCTTATCTAGTTATCGTGTGAGGTATATACGAAACAGAACAGTTTTCTGTCTTCATTTATATTACAATTTTAATGAGAAGGAATAATATAACACATAATATTGCTTAATGCAAGCAAAATACATGGTAACAGCTACTCAAATGACTGTCTTGCCTACTAGAATGCAAACTAGTAATATCCAGATCCTGCTGCTGCTGCCGGGGAAGGCAATGGCACCCCACCCCAGTACTCTTGCCTGGAAAATCCCATGGACCCCACTATATCATTGTGGGGTGGTTGTACAACTAGACTGTTGTACAACTAGACTGTTGAGGTAATCAATATCAGACTGAGGTGTGTGCATGTATAGAGAAGAAATATGCTGAGATAGAAAATAAGGATTTGAAATTCTGTTTGAAAAATTGGTAAACAAAATAATATATATATTTCAGAATGATTTTTCCCAAATATTTTATTTCAGAATAATTTGATTTGCTGATTCTTTTATATAGTGAAATTTTATTCAAGATAGTCCAAAACTGAATATACTTATGGTAAAAGAAGACAAATAACATAGAGATACCCTATATCAGGTGTTAGCAAACTACAACCCATGGACCAACTGCATCAGCCACCTGTTTTTTGTAAATAAAGCTTTATTAGAATATAGCCATGCCATTCATATTACATATGGCTGCTTTCACATTATAATGGCAGAGTTGGATAGTCATGACAGAGAACATCTGGCTCATAAAACCAGAAATATTCAACATTTGTTTCATTACAAAGAAATGTTTGCTCTAGACAAAGAGCAGAAAACTGGGTGATCTTTGGAGGGGCTGTTTCTACAAAATCATATGTGAAAGTTCTCAGAGACCAAACAACTCTTTCTGAATCTGGAGAAACTTCAGGGTGTGTGGAGTGGAATAAGGTCTTAAAGTAACATCTTTAACCCTTGAGTCTTGAGTCTCATGTCCCAGGACACAAAAGGTAATACCATCTGTTAAAGTGAAAAGAGTACTGTCAGTGACTCCAGGACTGAGAAAATATGAGTGACTCAGCATCCACTGTAAGAATATCAAGAAGCCAATAAAGCATAGCCAGTATGATAGCTGTTTGCTGCACAAAATAACTGTTTGCTTAGGTCAACCTCTGTCTCTGTCTCTTTATTTCTCTCTGTTTCTCTGCTTCACACACACACACACACACACACACATACACACACTCACAGAAGCAGAGTTTTACTAAAAGCTTCCAAAACTGACAAATTTTGTAAATTCAGGGTAAATTTTAGATAACGTGGAGCTCAATTACTTCACCTCCTAATTTCTGTGTAATTCAGGAAATCTGTATTTTAATAGATGGGATTTTAAGTTTGAATTTGAAGGCACTGGATGTTTGCATTGGCTCTTTTCTGACCTAGCAAGATTTGTTTCAGAGTAGAAACTATTAAGCAAAGAATAGATAAATAATAATTAAGTTTATGCCCTTGTTGTCAACTGGTGCTCTGGTGATGTGTGCTGTGTATTATGAGTCTGGTGATAAAAATATGATGATGTAAAATATATACTTAATATGATGGAAAGACCACAGTTTTTAGAAACCAAACAGTTTGGGGATGAAATTTGAGTGATTTCAGTTATAAGGTACATGATTTTTGCAACTTGCTCAAACTTAGTAAGTTTCAGATTCCTCACCTGTAAAATGAGAATAATGCCTGCTGAGAGAGTAAGAATTTAGATAAAATGACAGAAGTGTCTAACACAGTGACTGACACAACAAATGAAGGTACTATTGTTTTCACTGGTAGGTGGCTATACTATTTGTTCAGTCTAATAGTTTTGTTCTCTGAAAATGTCATTTTCTAGACCTTGTCCGTTAAAATTCAAGACTGATTATCATTAAATACCTATATATAAAGGATAGTACTGATACACTCCAACAGGCTGTATAGCCCATGTAGGAGCTCTAGGGTGAGTAATCCTGTAACAGATTATGGATTGAGGTATCAAGTTTTTAATAATATATTAGGTTTAATTTAATTTCTCCAATATCATAGTTTTCATCATGTAGTCCAAACCCCTAATTCAAATAATAGCAATGGTCTTTTAACTGGTTTCCTTGCCCCTAATGTTACCCTTCTCCAAATCCATGGTATTATCAATTAGATAACCGTGTACCACCCAAGTTTTACTCAGAGTAAATAGGGAGATGGAAATCCAGAGCTAGTGTTGGCTTCACATGGATTAATTCATAAGTCCAACTTCATTATTTAAAAGTCAAGTTCTTTGTATCTTTCTTTTCTGTTTCCCAAATTGTCAACTTTTTCATAAATTGTTTTCTTCAAGGTTGAGCTTCAAGTTACATGTTAGGATGACAAAGAGGGTATATGGATGCTCGGTAATATTCACAACAAACATATCATTTCCTACAATATTTCTTTCAGTACTTCCCTTAGAACTTGGAGGCTTAAGCCTCTTGCCCATCTTTTGGCCAAAGATATGGACCCCCTTCAGTTTACAGCACCTGGAGATAAACACATCCTTGTGGCTCAGATGGTAAAGAATCTGCCTGTAAGGCAGGAGACCTGGGTTTGATCCCTGGATTGGGAAGATCCACTGGAGAGGGGCATGGCAATCCACTCCAGTATTCGTGTCTGGAGAATTCCATGGATAGAGGAGCCTGGGAGGCTATAGTCTATGGGATCAAAAGAGTCAGACATGACTGAGTGACTATCATTTTCACCCTCTGCAACTTCTATTGTTGGTACTCAGTGTATTCACCCCATAACTCCTGCAAATTTCTGTGCTACAAGTTCCATTCACCAAGAGATTCTGAGGTTTTTGGTCTGCAATACTAAATTCTTTCCAAATGATGTCCTTGATTGGGCTCCAAACAAAGTCATGATATTGTGCTCTCCTGGGTTAGTCTTGAGCCATGCTCAAAGAGAAACATTCCTTTTGGAATTTAGATGTCTCTTCATACTTCTTGCACAGGTTCTCTGCCTATATTCCTCACTTAATAAGCAGGAGTGCCATCAATATTGCAAAGGATCACATTATAATAATATAGTGATTATGATCTAAAGAGTTCAAGAGAAGACATTGTGCTGTTCTACATTTATGCTATTACATTCCAAATGGTAAATTTAATATGTCCAAATTTAATGTTTGTCCCCCCCCCCCCCACTATGGAAACGCTTTAATGGTGGTGGCTGTAGAGCACGTGATGTCAAGACAGGAAAGAACACACACACAGTGAGACAGACTATCAGAGCGGGCTGTGAGTGAATAGAGTTCCCACGGCCTTGGCCTTCCGGTGGCTCCGGCAGCTCTAGGCCACCTCCTCCTCCGCCTCTGCCTCGAACTCGCCCTCCTCCTACACCGTGGCATCCTAGTACTGCTGGTACTCGGACACCTGGTCGTTCATGTTGCTCTCGGCCTCGTGAACTCCGTCTTGTCCATGCCCTCGCCCGTGTACCAGTGCAGGAAAGCCTTGCACCGGAACATGGCCATGAACTGCCCCAAGATGCTCTTGAACAGCTCCTGGATGGCCGTGCTGTTGCCGATGAAGGTGGCTGACATCTTCAGGCCGCAGGGCGGGATGCTGGTTGCACACGGCCGTCTTCACGTTGTTGGGGATCCACTCCACGAAATAACTGCTGTTCTTGTTCTGCACGTTAAGCATCTGCTCGTCCACCTCCTTCATGGACGTGCGGCCCCAGAAGACAGCAGCCACGGTCAGGCAGCAGCTGTGGCACGGGTCACAGGCGGCCATCATGTTCTTGGCATCGAACATCTGCTGGGTGATCTCGGGCACTGTCAGCACCCGGTACTCCTGGCTGTCTCTGGTTAGCGGGGCAAAGGCGGGCATGAAAAAGTGCAGGCACGGGGAGGGGGCCATGTTGACAGCCAGCTTCCACAGGTCAGCACTGAGCTGGCCTGGGAAGTGCAGGCACGTGGTGACCCCACTCGTGGTGGCCAAGACCAGGTGGTTCAGGTCACCATAGGTGGGGGTGGTCAGCTTTAGGGTTCAAAGCAGATGTCATACAGCACCTCATTATCAATGCAGTAGGTCTCATCTGTGTTCTCTAGGAGCTGGTGGATTTAAGAGGGTGGCGTTGTAGGGGCTCCACAATGAATTATCACCCACTGTTCCCTGCACATTCTGAGAAAGACTTACATTTGTAGTCACCATCAATGAATCAAAGTAGCAATCTTGGAGATAGCCAGCGAAACTCATTATTTCTTGGGTGACCTGTTAGACGAGGCGGCATCACCAGTGTATTAGCTTTCTAGGGCTGCCATAACAAATTACTATAAACTGAGTGGCTTAAAACAGTATGAATTTAATCTTTCACATTTCTGGAGGACAGAAGTTCAAAATAAAGCCTATAATAGAGTTGATTGCTTCTGAAGGCTCTGAGGGAAAAATAGTTCCATGCTTCTCTCCTAGCTTTTGGTGGTTTCTGGGAATTCTTGGAGTTTCTTGGTTTGTAGACATACAAAACATGAAGGTGAAGGTGAAGTCGCTCAGTCGTGTCCGACTCTTTGCGACCCCGTGGACTATAACCCACTAGGCTTCTCTGTCCGTGGGATTCTCCAGGTAAGAATACTGGAGTGGATTGCCTTTTCCTTCTCCAGGGAATCTTCCCGACCCAGGGATCAAACCCGGTTCTCCCACATTGGAGGCAGACGCTTTAACCTCTGAACCACCAGGGAAGCCCCTATACAAAACATAATCCAATACAATATTGTAAAGTAAAAAAAATAATAATAATAAAAAAATAAAATCCAAATAAATAAATAAATACAAGCCCGGAACCAAGAAATGCAAAACAAAACAAAACAAAAGATAATCTCGACCTCCATCTTCACATGGTCTTCTCCCCTGTGTCTTCTGTGTCTGTGACAAAATTTCCCTCTTCTTACAAAGAAACAAGTCACTGCATTAGGGTTCACTTTTATCCCATATGACCTCATTTTAACTTGATTATAAATAAGGTCACCATTCACCAGGGGTTAAGCATACCAAGGGTCAGGATTTGAACATATCTTTTGGGAAAATACAAATAAGTAATGATATAAGTAACATTAACTACATAGCAAGCAAATCTATATTGTTAAATATAATTAGGTCCTGAAGAACCATGGCATCATTAGTGGTACAGCATTTTTTCCTTTATGTCTTGGTGAGAGATATGAAATTAACCAATTATGGCACAGTTGACAATAAAGATGAGATGGTGCATGGGCACTAAGAAAAACTCTTCATATATACTGCTTGGGTGATAAATACATCTCCTCTATCCATTGTTTTAAATCTTCACTGACAAATCACTAGAGCTTACACATTTTATGAATTTTTGTGAAACAGTATTTAATCTAATTGTTTACATAGACAGGGACCTCTAAAAATTTGTTTTCTGAAGCCTCAGCCATCTGGTAGATTTAGTAAAAGCTCTAGATCCTCCCATGATTAAATAATACTAAAGACTGTGCATTGCCTGTAATATGTACCCAATATTTCTTAAGTTATACTTTAATTCCTATACCACTACATGAACTAATTGAGAACATCATTATGCTGGCTTAAAGAGTTGGCTATTGAAATCTCTGAAAATAGTTTACATTTTCCAAAGTTATTCCTAAGTTTCTTGTTGTTGTTCAGTTGCTAAGTCATGTAGGACTCTTTGCAACCCAAACAGCATGACAGGCTTCCCTGTCCTTCACTATCTCCAGGACTTTGCTCAAATTCATGTCCCTGAGTCAGTGATGCAATCTAACCATCTCATCCTCTGCCACCCCCTTCTCCTTTTGCCTTCCATCTTTCCTGGAATCAGGGTCTTTTCCAATGAGTCAGCTCTTCCCATTAGGTGGTCAAATTATGGGAGCTTCAGCTCAACGTCGGTCCTTCTAATGAATATTCAGGGTTGCTTTCCTTTAGGATTGACTGGTTTCATCTTGCAGTCTAAGGCACTCTGAAAAGTTTTCTCTAGCACCACAATTTGAAAGCATCAATTCTATGCTCAGCTTTCTTTATGGTCCTGCTCTCAAATCCACACATGACTAGTGGAAAGCCAAAGCTTTAACTATAAGCATCTTTGTCTGCAAAATGATGACTCTTCTCGTTAATATACTGTCTAAGTTTGTCATAGCTTTTCTTCTAAGGAGCAAGTGTCTTTTAATTTCATGACTATAGTCACTGTCTGCAGTGATTTTTTAGCCCAACAAAATAAAATCTGACCCTCGTACATTTTTTCCCTTTTGTTTTCCATGAAGATGGGACTGGATGCCGTGGTTTTAGGTTTTTTAAATATTTAATTTAAGCCAGCTTCTTCAGTCTCCTCTTTCACCCTCATCAAGAGGTTCTTTAGTTCCTCTTCACTTTCTGCCCTTGGAGTGGTGTCATCTGCATATCTGAAGCTGTTGATATTTCTCCTGGCAATCTTGATTCTAGTTTGCAATTCATCCAGCCCAGCATTTGATATGATGTACCCTGCATATAAGTTAAATAAGCAGGGTGACAATATACAACTTTGTTGTATTCCTTTCCCAATTTTGAACCAGTCCATTGTTTCATGTTCAGTTCTAACTGTTGCTTCTTGACCTGCATACAGGTTTCTCAGGAGACAGGTAAGGTGGTCTGGTACTTCCATCTCTTTAAGAATTTTCTACAGTTTGTTGTAATCCACACAGTCAAGGCTTTAACATAGTAAATGAAGCAGATATTTTTCTGGAACTCCCTTGCTTTCTTCATGACCCAAGGAAGGTTGGCAATTTGATCTCTAGGTCCTTTGATCCTTTGAAACCCAGCTTGTACATCTGGAATTTCCCCGTTCACACACTGCTGAGCTTGAAGGACTTTGAGCATAACCTTACTAGCATGTGAAATGAGCACAACTGTATGTAAATTTGAATATTCTTTAGCATTGCCCTTCTTTGGGACTGGAATGAAAACTGACCTTTTTCAGTCCTGTGATGACTGCTGAACATAAAATTAAGTTTCATTTATCCCATCATACATCTGTAACAGTATATTGTACATCTTTATTCAAACACACAAACTATAATTAGATTGCATCTTCCTCTATATTTGAAAGTTGATTTGCAATTGATTGTATTAAGTATTTCACCAAGTTTTCTAGGCAACATATTTATAAACTATTTCTTTGGAAAAGGCATCTCTACAGATGGTTATGCCATTTGTTTTAGCCCAATTTTTCATAATAGTTTTGCTTTCTGAAACTGTCACATCTAGACCTTGTCACGAGACTGCTTACTGTTAGATGCCTATGTACAGAGTAAAACATTGACACTGACATTCCAACAGGCTGTACAGTCTATGTAGGAGCTCTCACATGAGTAATCCTGTAACAGATTATGGATCATTTTAAGGTGTCAGCTGTGCGCTAAGGACTAACTAAACCGTATCTTACATGCAGCCAAATATCTTCATAAGGAGTACAGCACTGAAAGCTGTCACTGAATTCTCATGCCCCAGCAAGTAAGCTTTTAACTGATTCACAAAAAGTCAAGTCAAAAGAAGAATTGAAAGATAACATGAAGGAAAGGCAGATCAATAAAATCCCTGTGTCTTTGGGGGACTCACTGACAGACTGTGGCTTCAATGCAGCTTGAAGCTCACAACCAAAAAAATGTGCTGTGACACACGCTTATTCTATAGTTGTCCAGGCAGGAGGATAATACTACAGTTAGACAGACAAAGAAAATATACAGTGGGGCGGGGGCTTAAGATTTTTAACATTATCAACATTAAGTAAAATTTCTACCGGGAATACAGAAGACAATTGCATAAAATATTAATCAATGTAACCAATTAAGGCTTTCAAATCTAATATTTTCAGATCTAATCATTTAGGATGAAAGCTGAGATTTTATAAGATATCTGTATAAGTTTAAGGTTTAGATATAGATTCTTAATCATATTTAGCCTATCTTCTCTGTAATTCAAATAGAATATAATGTTTACTTTCCAAAACAGAGTAATATATTTGAAAGCCTCATCTGATGGCCTTGGAGGCTTGGAGAAGTTCATGATGGGCAACTGGTTATAAATATCATTGCAAAATTTAGGTATCCTTTTTGATTTTCTTCTCATCACACACAGAACAAAATAACTTTACTATTTATTTGGAAATATCTCCTCTATGCTTTTGTTCCTTTCCTCTCTGGTTATCACAACTATACTACAAATGTCATCACTGATGAACTATTACATATTTTACAGCAGTATTAGAAAAATACTTCTTCAAATAAGAGATGTGATATAAAGGTAGACTATTTCATTCATAATAAATGGTATCACATGATACATTCAAAGTTACCATGATAACTGAAATATGAAATATATATCCATATTTAATAAAGTACCTAGCATTTGGTTCTATCATAAATTATATACCATTACGTGACAAAAAAAAAATAATAACAATAAAATTTTTTAGTCCAATAGGGTAAAGTGAGAGAGTTTTGTTTTAATAGCAACTCCAAGACAGTCAGAATTGTAATATTGGCCTATGAATTTAAACTTAAATTAAATAATTACTAAGTTATAAAATTTAATAATTTTGATACAGAATTTTAATACTGATTTAGTATTATCTTCTGTGTTTTAATTTATCATTCATTTCATGCATTTTTTTTTTACAAATATCACATATTCGGCTGCCTAAAGGATCCAGGCAGGTGACTCATAACATTGAAATTGCTGTAAGTAAAAACATGGGGATCTCTCAACCATTAGAAACTGGACAAACTACAGGATATTTGTTGGAGATGAGAATAAGCTAGTGTTTGCAGACAGCACTTGGGAACATGGCTGGGACTGGTGTTTTTCAGATTTTTTTCTGAGAAGCCAGATTATTGTGTAGAATTTCCCAAGTATTAAGTATTTATTCAAAAGAATAATTAAATACTATGCAGACCCAATAGAAAAATTCACAAATTAGATCTTGCCTAAGCATATGTTCTCTAGTTAAAGTTGGAAAAAGCCTACTAAGTAAGTACCAAAAAACACGCTAGGCTTTGGGATATAAAGATAATTAAGATTCTTTTTTTTTTTTGTCTTTCTAGAAGTTCACAGAAATAAGGGAGATTATGCAAAACAAGTACATTTGTAGGACCAGGTCAAGAGTAGAAACATGGGCACCCAGTGGGACCTCTTCACTCCTCCTTCCACCACTGCCCTGGTCCCTGCACTTTCTCTCACTAAAAGGAACATTACTTAGCCTTTGCATCCAAGAAAGCTCAGGCAAAGATGGAAGTCCAGGTCCATTATTAGGGCCTAGCAGTGAGCACAGCAGCAGTAAAATCAGCTTTGTGTAGCATTGGATAAAAGGACTATGCAGGAACTAAAGGTAATTCCAGGGTCTAAGTTCCATGGTGAAGGAGGGAGACAAACAACAGGTTTCAGGTAAGCATGTCTCCTCGGCTTCTACAATTCATTTGCTTTGGAAAGTGCAGTGACCAGTGGAAGGCAAAATGAGGGCCTCTATCATGCTGCAAAGAGCAGGTTCACAATGGCTGACTGTAAGGACTATACTGAGGGAGAGCAACATGAATATATATATATATATATATATGTATATATGGCACTGGGTGATCATTTATCCTTTGTTTTTAGTTATATGGCTAAAGAGATTTATTCCCTGTATGACATACCTGTGGGCACATATTCTCTTAATAAAATATTCTGTGTTTGTGTTTGAACTTAGGAAAACCTGTGCAATCAGCTTTTTATGTCTAAATTAAAGGACTAGCCTGCTGCTTTGTAAAGAAGAATTATTTATTTTGCTGAGAAAATATTCAGTCAAGAAAGCAGTTTATGCCATACACCAATACAATATTGTAAAGTAATTAACCTCCAATTAAAATAAATAAATTTATATATATATATATAAAGAAAGCAGTTTATGAATGTCTTTTAAGGAGCACACAATTACAAGACTTTTCTCTACTGGGTTTCTTGCCCCTCTATGTTAAAGCACTCAACTCAGTAACATGAAGTACTTCAAAGTCATAAAACACCATATTCATAGCTATAGTTTTTAAATGTTAAATTTTTACTACCTCCTATATGAAAGTCACAGGTAGTATGTTTTCATACTATTTGGAAAGCAGATTTTCAGTAAGATAGTAGAAGAGAGAAAGAGGGGAGAGAAGAAAGAAGAGAGGGAATGAAGAAAGAAAGAGACACAGAGAGATATACAGAAAGAGAAAGGGAGGGAAGGCAATAAGGAAGAGAGAGAAAGAAAGGAAGTAAGGAAGGGAAAAAAAAAACTGTTATTCTTTAAAAACAAAGGATGCCTTTAGGGTTGTTTGAAAACCTAGCTTGGGCATAATTTCATAAGAGGAACACAGCTCTCCATTCCCACTGTTAACGCCTTGTTAGTCCACAAGGAAGACAGTGCAATAGGAAAGTGAGGTGCACAGGTTAAGCATCTCTGATGCATTAGTAATAAAATCTGAGCAGCTGTTCTAAAACTTGGTAATTTTCAAGCAGAGTCAGTAGCACAAGTCCAATAAAGGGCACTCTCATATCACACGGAATAATTTTAATAGTTTTTCTCATGCTCAAAGCACTGAGCACCCTGCCCATAAATGCAACAAAGTTGTGATAAAAATGGATAGTGAAGTTTACCTTCCAGTATTTTCCTGTTCATTTTAGAGTTATACTGTTCATAAACATTGAAGCACTGGTATATTTAAAACACTATTTTCATAAACTTCAGTTCAGTTCAGTCACTCAGTCATATCTGACTCTTTGCGACCCCATGAATTGCAGCACGTCAGGTCTCCTTATCCATCACCAACTCCCAGAGTTCACTCAGACTCATGGCCATCGAGTCAGTGATGACATCCAGCCATCTCATCCTCTGTCGTCCCCTTCTCCTCCTGCCCCCAATCCCTTCCAGCATCAGGGTCTTTTCCAATGAGTCAACTCTTCACATGAGGTGGCCAAAGTATTGGAGTTTCAGTTTCAGCATCAGTCTCTCCAATGAACTCCCAGGACTGATCTCCTTTAGAATAGACTGGTTGGACCTCCTTGCAGTCCAAGTGACTCTCAAGAGTCTTCTCCAGGGGCGGTCCTAAGAAGGCAGAGGAACAGGACAGGGAGACCACTTTCTCACCCACTAATTCATCAAAAGAACATTTGAACGCTGAGTATATTCCACAAAACAACTTCTGAATGCTGGCGGAGGACATCAGGCATTGGGCTGATGCTAAAGAAAAGCAGCCCATTGTCTTTGAAAGGAGGTAGGAAAAAATATAAAAGATAAAAAGACAAAAGAGGCAGGGACGGAGATCCATCCCGGGAAGGGAGTCTTAAAAAAAAGAGAAGTTTCCAAACACCAGGAAACACTCTCACCGGTGAATTGTGATGAATCTTGGAACCTCAGAGGGCAACATAACTGGGAGGAAAAATAATAAATAATTAAAACCCACAGATTATGTGCCCAATGGTAACTCCCAGTGGAGAAGCAGCGCAGACACCTGCACCTGCCACTAGCAAGTGGGGGCTGGGCAGGGAGGTATGGGCTGCATTGCTTAGAGTAAGGACCAGGCCTGAATGCCACGAGGGCAATCTGAGGGAACTAACTTGAGACAACAAACCAGAATGTGGGATAGCTACCCCGCAAAAAGCCCCAACCTAAGACACCACCAGGCCCACTCACAGAACAAAGGACTGAGCAGAGCTAGCTGGCTGTGGACCGGCCCATCCCCCACTGGAGACAAGCAGACTAGGGCAGCCAGAGCTGGAAGAGGGCAATTGTGGCCCCAGAGAGGCATTATCTACCAAACTGCAAGCAGGCTTCTTTGCTAACCAAGACTTCTTGGGATTCTGGATGGTCTACATCCACCTGAGAAGGTGCGCCAGTTGTACACCCAGAAAATCCAGTGGCAGGGATGGGGGAGGCAATAAGTCACAGCAACTGCGCTCGCCAAACACCTGGTCACCTGAGCTGCTCGGATCTGGGAAGGGCACAAAACACAGACCCAACCCAGTCTGCGCATCTGAGGACTACCTGAATACCTGAACCTGAGCGGCTTAGACCTGGGAAGTGCAAACAAACCAGGGCTGGCCTCAGACACTTCCCAGCAGAACAACCTAGAGCCTAAGCAGTGTAGACTGGGAAAGCACACACGCCGTGAGCAGGGGCAAATCCAGTGTCGTGAAACACTGTGAGCACACACCAATGTTATTTGTTTGCAGTGTCCCTCCCTCCCCACAGCATGACTGAACAAGTGAGCCTAAAAAAGTGTCCACCACCGCCCCTATGTGTCAGGGCAGAAATTAAACACTGAAGAGACCAGCAAACAGAAGAAGCTAAAACAGATGGAACCACCTTGGAAATGACAGGTGCAATAGATTAAAACCCTGTAGTTAGCATCAACTACATAGGAAGGGGCCTACAGATCTTGAGAGGTATAAGCTGGATCAAGGAACTATCTGAAAATGAACTGACCCCACAATGTCCACAACAACACCAGACAAAGTCCTAGATATACTTTTACTGTTATCATTCTTTAAATTTTTTATTTTTAAGTCCTCTATTACTCCTTTAATTTTCATTTTTATAACTACTATTACTTTGCACAAAAGACCTTATTTTTTAAAGCAAACTTCATATATATATATATA
>SJYT01032943.1:74679-157915 GCA_006410635.1 Cephalophus harveyi
TTTTTTTGACTTTGTTTTTTTTTTTTTTCTTTAATATTGTACTTTTGAGACTCCAACCTCTACTCTAGATTTTTAATCTTTGCTTTTTGGTATTTGTTATCAATTTTGAACCTTTAAGAACCCAATCTTCATTACCCATTTTCATTTGGGAGCAAGATTATTGGCTTGACTGCTCTCTCCCCCTTTGGACTCTCCTTTTTCTCCACCAGCTCGCCTCTATCTCCTCCTTCCCCCTTCTCTTCTCTACCCAACTCTGTGAATCTCTTTGTGTGTTCTGGACTGTGGAGAATACTTAGGGAACTGATTACTGGCTGGATCTGTCTCTCTTCTTTTGATCCCCCCCTTTTATCCTCCTGGCCACCTCTGTCTCCTTCCTCTCTCTTCTCTTCTCTGTATAACTACGTGAACATCTCTGAGGGATCCAGAGTGTGAAGAGCACATAGGGAAGTGATTACTGGCTAGCTTGCTCGCTCCTCTTTTGATTCCCCCTCTTTTCCTCCTGGTCACCTCTCTCTCTCACCTCCCTCTTCTCTTCTCCATGTAACTCTGTGAACCTCTCTGGGTGTCCCTCACTGTGGAGAAAATTTTCATCTTTAACCTAGATGTTTTATCATTGGTGCTGCATAGATGGAGAAGCCTTGAGACTACTGTAAGAATAAGACTGAAAACCAGAGGAGGAGGCTTAAGTCCAAATCCTGAGAACACCAGAGAACTCCTGACTCCAGGGAACATTAATCGATAAGAGCCATCAAATATCTCCATACCTACCTGAAACCAAGCACCACCCAAGGGCCAACAAGTTCCAGAGTAAGACACACCACACAATTTCTCCAGCAACACAAGAACATAACCCTAAGCTTCAATATACAGGCTGCCGAAAGGCACTCCAAACCCACTGACATCTCATAATTCATTACTGGATACTTCATTGCACTCCAAAGAGAAGAAATCCAGCTCCACCTATCAGAACACCGACACAAGCTTCCCTAACCAGGAAACCTTGACAAGCCACCTGTCCAACTCCACCCACAAGCAAGGAAATTCCACAATAAAGAGAACTCCACAAACTGCCCAAATACAGAAAGGCCACCCCAAACACAGCAATATAAACAAGATGAAGAGACAGAGAAATAGCCAGCAGGTAAAGGAACAGGATAAATGCCCATCAAACCAAACAAAAAAGGAAGAGATACGGAATCTACCTGATAAAGAATTCCAAATAATGATAGTGAAAATGATCCAAAATCTTGAAAACAAAATGGAGTTACAGATAAATAGCTTGGAGACAAGGATTGAGAAGAAGCAAGAAAGGTTTAACAAGGACCGAGAATAAATAAAAAGAGTCAATATATAATGAATAATGCAATAAATGAGATTAAAAACACTCTGGAGGGATCCAACAATAGAATATGGGGGCAGAAGATAGGATAAGTGTGGCAGAAGATAGAATGGTAGAAATAAATGAATCAGAGAGGAAAAAAGAAAAACTAATTAAAAGAAATGAGGACAATCTCAGAGACCTCCAGGACAGTGTTAAACGCCCCAACACTCGAATCATAGGAGTCCCAGAAGAAGAAGACAAAAAGAAAGACCATGAGAAAATACTTGTGAAGATAATAGTTGAAAACTTCCCTAAAATGGGGAAGGAAATAATCACCCAAGTCCAAGAAACCCAGAGAGTCCCAAACAGGATAAAACCAAAGCAAAACACCCCAAGACACATATTAATCAAATTCACAAAGATCAAACACAAAGAACAAATATTAAAAGCTGCAAGGGAAAAACAACAAATAACACACAAGGGGATTCCCATAAGGATAACTGCAGATCTTTCAATAGAAACTCTTCAGGCCGGGAGAGAATGGCAGGATATACTTAAAGTGATGAAAGAAAATAACCTATCACCCAGATTACTGTACCCAGCAAGGATCTCATTCAAATATGAAGGAGAAATCAAAAGCTTTACAGACAAGCAAAAGCTGAGCGAATTCACCACCACCAAACTAGCTCTCCAACAAATGCTAAAGGATCTTCCCTAGACAGGAAACACAAAAAGGGTATAAAAACTCGAACCCAAAACAGCAAAGTAAATGGCAACGGGATCATACTTATCAATAATTACCTTAAACGTAAATGGGTTGAATGCCCCAACCAAAAGGCAAAGACTGGCTGAATGGATACAAAAACAAGACCCCTATATATGCTGCCTACAAGAGACCCACCTCAAAACAAGGGACACATACAGACTGAAAGTGAAGGGCTGGAAAAAGATATTCCATGCAAATAGAGACCAAAAGAAAGCAGGAGTAGCAAGAAATCAAAAGCTTTACAGACAAGCAAAAGCTGAGAGAATTCAGCACCACCAAACCAGCTCTCCAACAAATGCTAAAGGATATTCTTTAGACAGGAAACACAAAAAGGGCATATAAACCCGAACCCAAAACAATAAAGTAAATGGCAATGGTATCATACTTATCAATAATTACCTTAAACGTAAATGGGTTGAATGCCCCAACCGAAAGACAAAGACTGGCTGAATGGATACAAAAACAAGACCCCTATATATGTTGCCTACAAGAGACCCACCTCAAAACAAGGGACACATACAGACTGAAAGTGAAGGGCTGGAAAAAGATATTCCACACAAATAGAGACCAAAAGAAAGCAGAAGTAGCAATACTCATATCAGATAAAATAGACTTTAAAACAAAAGCTGTGAAAAGAGACAAAGAAGAACACTGCATAATGATCAAAGGATCAATCCAAGAAGAACATATAACAATTATAAAGATATATGCACCCAACATAGGAGCACCACAATATGTAAAACAAATGCTAACAAATATGAAAGGGGAAATTAACAATAACACAGTAATAGTGGGAGACTTTAATACCCCACTCACACCTATGGATAGATCAACTAAACAGAAAATTAACAAGGAAACACAAACTTTAAATCATACAATAGACCAGTTAGACCTAATTGATATCTATAGTACATTTCACCCCAAAACAATCAATTTCACCTTTTTCTCAAGTGCTCACGGAACCTTCTCCCAGATAGATCACATCCTGGGCCATAAATCTAGCCTTGATTTGATTTTAACGCATTCCTTGGTAGCTCAGAGGTTAAAGTGTCTGCCTCCAATGCGGGAGATCCGGGTTCGATCCCTGGGTCGGGAAGATCCCCTGGAGAAGGAAATGGCAACCCACTCCAGTGTTCTTACCTGGAGAATCCCATGGATGGAGGAGCCTGGTAGGCTACAGTCCACAGGGTCGCAAAGAGTCGGACACGACTGAGAGACTTCACTTTCACTTTGATTTTAAACAGAGTTGCTTTCTTGCTTTCTCTTTCAGACAGTTCATTATTAACATATAGAAAAGCAGCATTTCTGTATGCTAGTCTCATATCCTGCAACTTTACTGAATCCATTTATTAGTTCTAATAGTTTTGTGGTGGAGACTTCAGGGTTTTCTATATAGAGTATCAAGTCATCTGCAGAAAGTGACAGTTTTTCTGCTTTCCTTCCTATTTGGATGCCTTTTATTTCTTTTCCATGTCTGATTACTGTGGCTAGGACTTCTAGTTCTACATTAAGTAGAGGTGGCAAGAGTGAGCATGTATGTTTTCTTCCTGATTTTAGGGGAAAGGTTTTCAGCTTTTTACTGCTGAGTAAGATATTAGCTAAAGGTTTGTCATAAATGTCATTTATTTTGTTGAGATATGTTTCCTCTACACCAGGTTTGATGAGCATTTTTAATCATGAATGCATGTTGAATTTTGTCAGATGCTTTTTTCTGTGTCTATTGAGATTATTCAATTATTTTTATCTTTCCTTTGTTAATGTTTTGTATCATATTGATTGATTTGTGTTTATTGAACCACCTTTGCATCCCTGGAATAAATCCCACTTGATCATGATTTATGATCCCTTTTATATATTGTCAAATTCAGCTTGCTAATATTTTTTAAGGGTTTTTGCATCTATATCCACTAGAGATATTTTCTTTTTTTTCTGTAGCTTCTTTGGTTTCAGCATCAAAGTAATGGTAGCCTCATAGAAGGAATTTTATAGTGTTTCTTTCTTTTCAATTTTTTGGGATATTTGGAGAAAGATATATTTTAACTCTTCTATATTTATTTGGTAGAATTCCCCTGTGAAGTTATCTGGCCTTGAGCTTTTTTTTTTTTTTTCCCCGCAAATTCAATTTCACTGCTAGTGATTGATCTGTTCAGATAGTCTATTTCTTCTTTATTCAGTCTTGGGAGATTGTATGTTTCTAGAAATTTGCCCATTTCTTCTAGGTCATTCAATTTGTTGGCCTATAACTGTTTGTAGTATTATCTTATGATTTTTGTATCTCTATGATATCAGTTCTTATTACTCCTCTTCCATTTATTATTTTATTTGGATCCTCTCTATTTCTTGATGAGCCTCATTAAAGGCTTATCAACTTTGTTTATCTTTTCAAACAACCAGCTCTTGGCTTCACTGATCTTTTCTATTTTTTTGCTTTTATTTTATGTATTTCCTCTCATGTATTTATTATTTCCTTCCACTGTTCTTCCTTTTATCATTCCTTTATATGATAAGTTAGATTTTTTACTTGAGGTTTTTTTCTTGTTTCTTGAGATAGGTCTGTCTCACTATGAACTTCCCTCTTAGGACTGCTTTTACTAAATCCTATAGATTTTGAAAAGTTGTGTTTTTATTTTCATTTGTCTCAAGTAATATTCTGATTTCTTCTGTGATTTCTACATTGACCCATTATTTTTTTAGTAGCATGTTGTTTAGCCTCCATGTGTTTGTATTTTTCCCATTTTTCTTCTATAATTGATGTTTAGTTTCATATTATTGTGCTTGGAAAAAATGTTTGATATATTTTCTGTCCTGTTAAATTGTTCAGACTTGTTTTGCACCCTAACGTGATTTATCCCAAAGAACATTCCATGGGCACTTGAAAAGAATGTTTCTTTTGCTGTTTTTGGATGGAATGTCCTGTTAAGCCCAACAGGTCTTACCTATAAAGTCCAACTTGTCTAGCATGTCATTTAAGACTACGATTTCCTTATTGCTTTCTTTTCTGAATGATCTATCCATTGATGTAAGTGGAATATTAAAGTCTACCACCACTGATGTGTTGTCAATTTCTTCCTTTATACCTGTTAATATTTACTTTATACATATCAGTGCTTCTGTATTGGGTGCATATACATTAATAAGTATAATATCTCTTCTTGCATTGATCTTTTTGTCATTATATAATGCTTTGTCTTTTGTTATAGACTTTGTTTTAAAGTCTGTTTTGTCTGATACGAGTAATACTGCCTTTGCTTTCTTGTTATTTCTATCTTTTTCCATCCCTTCACCTTCAGTTTGTTTATCTTTACCTCTGAAGTGAATCTCTTATAAGCATCACACAGATGGGTCTTGTATTTATACAGTCAACCACTCTGTTTCTTCTGATTGGAGCATTTACTCTGTTGATGTTTAAAGTGAATCAATAGGAATGTACTCACTGCCATTTCCTTACTTGTTTTCTGGTTGTTTTTGTAATTCTTCTCTGTTATGTTCTTATTGTTGTAGTTTCTTCCCTTGTGCTTTGATCATTTTCTTTAGTAGTGTGCTTGTATTACTTTCTCTTTAGTTTTTTGTGTATTTTAGATTTTTGGTTTGTGGTTACATGTATGTTGACCTGTAACAATTTCTTTTTGTTTTAAACTGGTAGTCATTTAAGTGCAATCATAGTCTAAAATATTTATATTTTTTATTTTCAGCCACATTTTGTGTTTTTAATGTCATATTTTACACCTTCAAGTTTATCCCCTCACTGTTTATTGTAGTATATTTTATCACTTTATTTTCTTTTAATCTTTGTAACTAGCTTAAATAGTTGATTCACAGCCATTGCTATATTTTTCCCTTTTCTAGTGGGATTTTTTTCCTTCCATAGATTCTTCCTTCTGACTGTAACCTTTTCTTTTACATTTAGAGATGACTTTTTAACTTTTCTTTTAGGGTAATTTTAGTATTGAACTTTTTGAGTTTCTTCTTGTCTGAGAAGTGATCTCTCCTTCAATACTAAATGAAAACTTTTCTGGGTAGATTATTCTAGGTTGTAGGTTTTTCCTTTTCAGCACTTTCCCTTCTGGTCTACAGAGTTTCTACAAAATCAGTTGATAGCCTTATGGAGGTTCCCTTGTATTTGATTCTTTGTTTCTCTCTTGCTATCTTCAGAATTCACTTTAATGTTTGCCATTTTAATTATATGTCTTGGTGTGGGTCTGTTTGGGTTCATCCTATTTGGGACCCTCTATGTTTCCTGAACTTGGATAATATTCCTTCTTAAGGTTTGGGAAGTTTTCAGACATAATTTCACCAAATGCACTTTTTTACTACTTTCTGTCTCTCTTCTCCTTCTGAGTTCCCAATAACACAAAGAGTGATATGCTTGATGTTGTCTCAGAGCCCCCTTAAACTGTTCTCATTTTTTTTAATTTGTTTTTCTTTTTTATGCTGTAATTGGGTGATTGTCATTATTATATCTTCCAGATCATTTATGTGTTCTGTGTCACCTAGTCTGCTGTTCATTCTTTGTGTGTGTGTGTGTGTGTGTGTGTTGCTTATTTATTGTATTCTTCAGTTCTTCCTGGTTCTTTGTTATATTTTCTAGTTCCTTATTAAATTCTCAGTGTGTTCATCTATTCTTTTCTCTAAATCACTTATCATTGTTATTCCTAATGCCTTGAACTCTTTAACTGATGAATTATTTATTTCTGTTTTATTGCTTGTTTTCTTAGGAGTTTTCTTCTGTCTCATTTGAATCAAGTTTGTCTTCTCATTTTGCTAACTTTCTCTGTCTCTGATATTAGGTGAAACAGTTACCTGTATGGTCTTGAAGGAGTGTCCTTTAGTGGGAGCATCCCTATATAGTCTGTATGTGCCCAGTGGGAGAGCTGAAGCTGACCTGAGCCTGAGTCATCTTCCCCTAAGATGTGCTGACTACTACCACCTTGGTAGAAAATGGAGCATGAGATGGCATGAGAGCTGGATCCAGGTGTGATTCAAGGCTTCTCCTGTGCTTTGTGACCATCACCACTCCACTGGGGGTGGGGGCAGGTTCCCAGTTGCTGGATCAGAAGTCACGAAGGTCAGGCCTGAGATGCTTCCATTCCCACAGTGTGTGTGCTCTTGCTTCTCCCACGACCAGCACCCTTGCCTTAGAGGGAAGCAGTGCTGGAGCAAGAGGTCCTGGAATGGGCACTTGGTGTGGGCCAGCATTCAGGCTGTAGTGGTCCTGAGACCACTGGAGTTCTGGACAGCTCCCAATCAGCTGCCTCCAGGAGTGACAGCAGTGGCTGCTGCCCCCCATTCAGATGCTGTGCCAGGTCTTCATCCCCCTACTACTGTATACCTCCCTTGGCCACGGCAGTCCTAACCCTAGTGTGGCACTGTGCCACAGAGCAAGCGAGCTGGACCGGGCACTCAACTTGGGCCAGACACACACTGAGGTAGCCACAGGAAACCATGCAGAGTTCAGATAGTTTTTATCTGCTCTCCTTCCTTCCTGGGGATAAGCCAGTGTGTGTGCTCTCTTCACAAGCAGACCTTAGGTTTCTTACACGCTCACTCTCAGTGACACTGCTTTTCAAGCCAGCTAAGGAGATGTATCCTCCTGACATCTGTCCCTAAGACTGGCATGCCCAAAATGTGGTTCAAACTGCTCACTCCCCGGGGAGAATCTCTGAGCCTGTGTAATCCGCCTTCTCATCTGTGTCCCTCTCTACAGGCACAATCCTAACCTTATTGCTTCTCTTCCCTTCCTACCTGATTTTGTGTGCACCTTTCTTACAGTTTTGATTGTGTAAGAGTCTCTCTGTCAGTCTCTGGTTTGTTTGCAGTGAGAGTTGCTCCACGCATGGATGTGTTATTGTTGTGTTCAAAGGGTGCGGTGAACTCAGTGCCGCCTACTGTGCCATCCTGATTTCCCCAGAATTCCTGAAATGTGTAGGCTGGGTATCACTCCACACAAAACACCCCTCATCACTGCACCACAGGGACCTTTCAACAATATATTCAAAATTGTACATCTATTAAAGCTACTCAAAAGGTTTCTGAGAACCATTCAAACAACATGGCACCAAGGCACAAAGTGACCTGGTAAAATTAGAATAACATCTGAGGCAGAACTGTGGGTTCCAGAAACATAACGACTAAGTCACCAAGAGTCAGACATGACTGAGCAACTGAGCAACAACAAATCTCTTATTATTTCTATGTGGTATCAAAGTCGCTCGGTCGTGCCCAATGCTTTGCAACCCCAAGGACTGTACAGTCTATGGAATTCTCCAGGCCAGAATACTGGAGTGGGTTGCCATGCCCTGCTCCAGGGGATCTTCCCAACCCAAGGATCAATCCCAGGTCTCCCACATTGCAGGCGGATTCTTTACCCACTGAGCCACAGGAGAANACTCTTTGTGACCCCATGGACTATACAGTCCATGGAATTCTCCAGGCCAGAATACTGGAGTGGGTTGCCATGCCCCGCTCCAGGGGATCTTCCCAACCCAAGGATCAATCCCAGGTCTCCCACATTGCAGGCGGATTCTTTACCCACTGAGCCACAGGAGAAGCCCAAGAATACTGGAGTGGGTAGCCTATCCCTTCTCCAGGGGATCTTCCTGAGCCACAAGGAGAGCCATATTATTTCTATAGAGTCAAGAAATTATCTGGTACAATTAGATTGGAGAAAGCAGAGAGGAGAATCTCAGATGTCAACAAATCAATGCAATGAAGTTGAAGTTTGCCTCTGCCTTGAGTGTTGTTAGCCAAAGAGTGGATAACACCTACAGAGGCCACTGAGGGTCCTTATTTAGACAGGTTTCCTGAAATAGCTATTGCACGAAACAACTATATGATACTCTGCTTGGCAGTAAATACCATGTTGTTTTTCTGGGTGTGAAAACCTCCAGAAAAGTCAAGATTTTAGAACAATAGACCATATGGATAGAATAATATGGCTTGGTACTGCAGAAGCATCTCTTCATCTCACAACATCTGTGATGCCCTTTAGGTTGTTGGGGGATCAGCTAGGGAGGAGGACCTAAACCAAGGTGCTGTGAGATGCTCTCAGCAGATGTCCTTTGAGTACTCTTCTGCTCTGAAAGTCAAAAGCACAGGGCATCCCAGTCCAAAACCATCCCTGGACAACCTGTGTCTTAGACCTGGGGATCCCCAACCCCTGGACCACACAGCAGGAGGTGAGCAGTGGGCAGGCTAGTGAGCAAAACTTCATCTATATTTATAGCCACTCCTTATCACCTGCATTACTACCTGAGCTCCCCTCCAGTGGTGAGATCAGTGGTGGCATTAGATTCTTACAGGTGTGCAAACCCTACAGTTGACTGTGCATGCAAGGGATCTAGGTTGCACACTCCTTATGAGAATCATCCTGAAACCATCCCCCTACCCTGTCTGTGGAAAAATTATCTTCCACAGTATTGGTCCCTGGTGCAAAAAAGATTGGGGGCCACTGTCTTAGACCAAGCATGTTCCACCTTCCCCACATATCTTAGGACAAACACAGCCAGGCAAAGACTCTGATGGGCTGTGCATCAGAGCCCATTGGAGCCCATTGGCTCCAGGCCCAGATAGCAGTATTTTCAGGAAACTCCTAAAGTTTTATGTTTCTATGGAGATTGCATTCAAACAGCTTACCATTTCATAACTGCTCATTCTTTATGTATGTGACTCAGAGTGTCATAACTCACTTTCATATATGTCCTTGCACAAAAGAAACTATACAGAAAAGATCTTATGATCCAGATAACCACTATTGTGTGATCACTCACCTAGAGTCAGACATCCTGGAGTGCAAAGTTAAGTGGGTCTTAGGAAACATCACTAGGAGCCAAGCTAGTGGAAGTGATAGAATTCCAGCTGAACTATTTCCGATCCTAAAGGTTGATGCTGTTAAAGTGTTTCACACAATATGCCAGCAAATTTGGAAAACTCGGCAGTTTCACTCCAATCCCAAAGAAAGGCAATGGCAAAGAATGTTCAAACTACCGCACAATTGTACTCATCTCACACACTAGCAAAGTAATGCTCAAAATTCTCCAAGCTAGACTTCAACAGTACATGAACTGAGAACTTCCAGATGTTCAAGCTGGATTTAGAAAAGGCAGAGGAACCAGATCAAATCACCTATATCCATTGGATTATAGAAAAAGCAAGAGAATTCCAGAAAAAAAAAAAATCTGTTTCTGCTTCATTGACTATGCCAAAGCCTTTGAGTGTGTGAATCACAATGGGAAATTCTTCAAGAGATAGAACTACCAGACCACTTTACCTGCCTCCTGAGAAACTTGTATGCAGGTCAAGAAGCAATAGTTAGAACCGGACATGGAACAACAGACTGATTCCAGATTGGGAAAGGAGTACGTCAAGGCTGTATATTGTCACCCTGCTTATTTAATTTATATGTTTCACATAATGCAAAATGCCAGGTTGGATGAAGCATAAGCTGGAATCAGTATTTCCAGGAGAAATATCAATAACCTCAGATATGCAGAGGACACCATCCTTATGGCAGAAAGAGAAGAGGAACTAGAGAGCTTCTTGATGAAAGTGAAAGAGGAGAGTGAAAAAGCTGGCTTAAAGCTCAACATTCAGAAAACTAAGATCATGGCATCCAGTCCCATCACTTCATGGCAAATAGATGGGGAAACAAAGGAAACAGTGACAGACTTTATTTTGGGGGACTCCAAAATCACTGCAGATGGTGACTGCAGCCACAAAATTAAAAGATGCTTGCTCCTTGGAAGAAAAGCTATGGCAAACCTAGACAGCATATTTAAAAGCAGAGACATTACTTTGCCAACAAAGGTTTACATAGTCAAAGCTGTGGTTTTCCCAGTAGTCATGTATGGATCTGAGAGCTGGACCATAAAGAAGGCTGAGTACCAAAGAATTGATGCTTCTGAACTGTGGTGTTGGAGAAGACTCATGACAGTCCCTTGGACTGCAAGATCAAACCAGTCAATCCTAAAGGAAATCAGTCCTGAATATTCATTGGAAGGACTCATACTGAAGCTAGCTCCAATACTTTGCCCACCTGATGTGAAGACCCAATTCATTAAAAAAGACCCTGATGCTGGGAAAGGTTGAAGGCAGGAGAAGGGGACAACAGAGGACAAGATAGTTGGATGGCATCACCGACTCAATGTATAAGAGTTTGAGCAAACTCTGGGAGATGGTGAAGGACAGGGATGTCTGGCCTGCTGCAGTCCATGGGGTCGCAAAGAGTCAGACACAGCTGAGAGAGTGAACAAAAACAGCAAATGATTTATAACTTAAGATTTGGGGACTAAAATTTTTGTTTCAATTTAGATATCTGAGATCAAAGGTAAGTAGGAAAAATGAGAGACAATCACAGGACCAGTAATATTTATAACAGCAGTTATAAACTACTTATTTTTATAGAATTTTTAGTCTCTTTCTCCTCAAATTTTATTTTAATTTTTCAATTTTTAAAAATAATTTTATTTATGTATTTATCTTTGTCTGTGCTGGGTCTTCACTGCTGTGTAGGCTCTTCTCTCGTTGCCATGTGCAGGCTTCTCATTGCAGAACAAGGGCTCCAGGCGGGCAAGCTTTAGCAACTGTGGTTTGTGGGCTACAGAGCCCAGGCTCAGTGGTTGTTCCTCGTGAGCTTGGTTGCTCTGAAGCATGTGGGATCTTCCCAGATCAGAGATCAAACCCATGTCTCCTATATTGGCAGGCAGATTCTTTACCACTGAGCCACCAGGGGATCCCCTAAACTACTTCTTTTTAACTGAAGTAGCATGAGTAATATGAAGGCACATTTAAAATGTCAAACTGTAACAACAGTGATTGGCTTATTTATTCAACAAATATTTATTGAGTGCTTCCTATATGTTAGGTACTGCTATAGGCATGGGGTGGGCATTCAGTTCCAGGCCTCATAGGTCTTACATGCTAACATAAGAATTTTTGAAGAAATACAAAATTTTACATGCTAGTTTGTATTAAGGAGAAACACAATGTCCAATGAAAAGGTGTGAGGGGAACCTGTCTGAAGACCCTCAGAATGCATTTGGTAATAGCTGAGATCTGAGTCATTGCTAACCAGACGAAGGGGTGAGGACAGAGTGGGGGACTACAGGGAGAGACAAGAAGGATCCTGGTCCATTTGAGGGGCTGAGAGAAGACCCTTTACATGACTTTGCTGAGGTTTTGAAGAAAGGAAGTCAGAACGTCATTTAAAGATTGCGTTCCAACCTGTAGAGAACATGTGTGTCAGAGGAGCAAGAGTAGGTTATAGGGGCCAATGAGGGAGCCTTTGCAATGATCCTGCAAGAGTGCTGGTGGCCTTCCAGTGGAGGTAGCTGGAGTGAAGAAACTTGAGGCAGAGACAACCGGACTGGATGATGTTGTCCTTAAGCAGTAGAGTGTATGTGAAGTTGCTCAGTCGTGTCCTACTCTTTGAGACCCCATGGATTGTAGCCTACCAGGTTCTTCCATCCATGGGATTTTCCAGGCAAGAATACTGGAGTGGGTTGCCATTTCCTTCTCCAGGAGATCTTCCCGACCCAGGGATTGAAGCCAGGTCTCCCGCATTGTAGGCAGACGCTTTACCATCTGAGCCACCAGGGAAGTAGAGGAGGCCAGTATTAATGGTGACACCTAGATGGAAGAAGAAAGAGTCTATGGACAGGAAAGGTTGGATGCAGATTTTCTTTCTTTATGTACTTTGTTTCAATTATAAAATGAAATTACCACTCATTTTCACAAGTCAAACTGCAGAGATATGTTAGGAAGAAGTTAATTATCATCCTCCCACTTCTGGACTAACACCTGTTAACAATAAGTTATTCAAAATAAGGCTGCATTTTTGTATTTTTAAATTCAGTTTTGAACTTATTGAATATAACTCTCTTCTAGAATTTACAAGTGAACACATTAAGTAGAAAAGTAGATATAGGGGTCAAACCCAGAAGGGAAACATGCGCTAGGTTTACAGATTTGTCTGTCCTCGTGTGGATAATGCCTCAGCCATGGGATGGATAAGCGTACCTGGTACAAAAGGTTGAATCACAAGAAGAGAGCTGGATGTAGCCCCAAGGAGGTCCAGGCTTGACCAGTGAGGAGCTGGTTGGAGAGGAGAGGTCAGAGAGACAGGAAGAAAAAGCAGAGTACATGTAATACAAGTCATGAGCGTGCCAAGTGCACCGAAAGGTCGATAATGGAACATCCATTATACTGAGCAACAGAAATACCACTACTAATATTGAAAGTTGTATCAAAACCAAGCGAGGCTGCCAGGCATTAGTTTAGAGTTTTGCTAATTCACCCCTGGAGAGGTGCTATTTCTCCAGCATCACCTCCTGACTGGGTAGGGTGGAGGTCACAGCAAGGACAAATAGGGTCTCAAAAGTGAGAGTTTTTCAGGAATGTTTGACACAGTGTGAGAGAGGCAAATGGGATAAAAGCTGTTACAGTGCTATTGTCTATTTTTATGTTAAAGTAGGGACTTTTTTAAAAATAAATGGACTTTTTTTTAATTTTTGTTTCATGTTTACTTAGGGAAATGTTGGTGAACATGGAGCTGGTGGTCTAAAAGGAGAGAAGGTAATCAAATTTGCAGAGTGAGTGGAGACATCTAGGTTTTTACACCAATTCACACATTCACACGTCAGGGCAGCCTCACTGCCCCGCAGGTTCCACGTCAGCCTGCAGGGGGCGCTACTCTCCCCACCTCCTGACCAAGCTGGACTGAGCTCGGCCTTCCCTGGAAGCCCTGAGTAGCTGACCACAGGAAGGGAACACTTCCACAGTGAGGGGAAATAGCTGCCACATAACTGTCACAGGTAAATGAAATTAGGACACATGTCTCAGTTTATAGTTAGATGTTTCTTGGATCTGCATAGGTGGCAAAAACAATCTGAAAAGCCCTGTGACAGGATGCCTGAGGCTTGCTATTTTTCTGTCCTCTTAAGTGTCCACACATAAGTTGTCATGGGAGCATTTTGGGGTGGGTTTTTATCGTGTACAGTCACAGTTTAACCAAATTATTATTTCAAAACAGCTTTAAAATTAAAACGCTGGTGAATTTCCATTGCCTTCTCATTGTCATCATTCATGAGTTTAATTAATTAGCTGTGAAGATGACAAATACACTTGCCTTCTCAAAAAGATGTCTCACTCCTGTTTGATCCTGCAGTTGTGATGACCTTAGATTCAGTGGGAAATTGCCATTGTCAAGAAAAAAAATATGAGGAAACTATATTTAATATTTTGTAATAACGTATAAGGGGAAAAGAATCTGAAAAAATAGATATATTTGTATGTATAACTGAATAACTTTGCTGTACACCTTAAACTAACATGACATTGTAAATCAGCTATACTTCAATTTTAAAAAGAAAAAAAGACGAAAGAAACAATACACATCAAATCCACAGACAGAGATGAGTAGGACTGAAAATACTCTGCAGGAACATGGCCTGTGAGTGCTCCCTTCCATCATTCACCCAGTAAAAATTCTCATGATTGAGGGCAGGGTATTTCAACATGAATCCAAGAAAATATGACTTCCATGCCTTATAAATCCGTGCAGCCCATCTATTCACAAGATCATACCTCCGTCACCAGAAAAAAAAAAAAAAAACTGCTAAGAGATAGTCTCCACAGAATGGGGAGCTTCTTATAGATTGACCATTGCAAATGAAATTTCCTGCAAAAAATAAAAATAAAAACCTTGACATTCTTAAAAAGACATCCCTAAAAATTGATTATACAGCTGCAATGTCATTTATGTGTCTTGGATTGCACTGCTGGTACATTAACATTATTTCCTGTAACCAAATAGCTTATGGAATTCCTACACCACCATAGCGAACACGTTATATTTTAAGCAATTACTGCAGGACACATGCAGACTAAGGAGAAAAAAAAAGAGCTTGTCACTTAGGACAGCTGAGCAAAGAGAGCTGTGGCACTTTTAAAGCATTTCAATTATGATTCATTCCTTGAAACAAAGCAGCTGGCTCTCATTTTTCCTCTGTTCATTAGGAAACACATGTTACTTAGGAATTCTGAAGTCCTCAATGTTGAGAAATTTGATTCTGTAAAACAGGTGTATTTCTAACTCTAAGGACACTTTCTATGGCTCAAAATCTTTTCTAATTGCTTCAGAATCTTAAGTGGAATTAGAAAAAGCCAGTGGCATAACTGTTCCCTCTTCCCACCCAAAGAAATAACCCAGAAGAGTCTACGGAGAACTGGATACAGTACCTGATATAAATGCCCATGTGAAGTGATTTGTAGGAATTTTAATTAACAGTGAAAAATGCATAGGGTGAATTCTAAAACGTGAGCACCACCCTTGCTGGAGGAGCAGTGTGAGCCCTGGCACACTCAGTACCTGGGCTGAGTCTGTACTTTCATTCTTCGTGATGCTGTTCAGCGGTCACTGGAGTGAGAATTTAAGGCCCCTTCAACCTGCTCCCTTGGACCTTTACTCGCACCCCTGGTGGACCCCAGTGGT
The DNA here is from genome assembly GCA_006410635.1 of Cephalophus harveyi. Lineage (NCBI taxonomy): Eukaryota > Metazoa > Chordata > Mammalia > Artiodactyla > Bovidae > Cephalophus > Cephalophus harveyi. The sequence continues at coordinate 90,253 of SJYT01032943.1, forward strand.
TCAGCTGTACATTGGAGTCCCCTGAGGGCTTTTAGAAATTACCACTCTCGGGCCTCATCACCAGGACTCTGATGTGGGGCAGAACTCATGTCTCTGGTTGATCTGGAGTGGGGTCCATGTTGCTTTATTTAAAAGAGTTTCAGATGATTCTATCCGGCAGCCAGCGTTGAGTGATGGAAGGAACCTGGGCTCTGGGGTCAAAAGCTGATTGTGCCATTAACAGCTCAGAAAAGACACTCCAATCCTCTTGTCATCAATTTACTCATTTGTGAAATGGGCAAAATTATATCTACACAGAGTTGATGGCAGGATTAACATCAAATGAGATGAAATGACCTTACCCAAAGCACAATGCCTGACATATATTAAGCCCTCACTAACACTTCGTTCCTCACTGTTCATCCATTCTAAACTTTCTTTCTTCTTGTGGAGTATCATGTTGTCTTTTTGGTATTCATAGTTATCATACTTAACCTCCGGTCTTGATCATCTTTGCTTCTCCCACAATAATTTTGATGGAGAAAAGATTCAATTTATGTTGTAGGATGTAAGATTGAGCCAGAAGTACAATTTCAACATATACACGACTTTTGCTGTATCATACTCCACTTCTCAATGCACCAACTGGCAGAATAGAATCACAAAGCCAGCCTACCATTTGGAACCCAAAGTGGTAAAGAACCCACCTGCCAATGCAGGAGAGGTAAAAGACGGGGGTCCCATCCCTGGGTCGGGAAGATCGTCTGGACAAGGGCATGGCAATCGATGCCAGTATCCTTCCCTGGATAATCCTGTGGACAGAGGAGCCTGGCAGGCTACAGTCCATAGGGTTACACAGAGTCAGACACAACTGAAGCGACTTGGCATGCACACACACTTCTAGTAAAACACCAGAGTCAATACAAACAGCAATAGAATGGACACACAAATCACTCCTAGGTTAGCAGCCTCATTCTGATTCAAGATACAGGAAGGAAGAACAAAGAATACTACCAGTTTTTAATGGTAAATAGTGACAGAGACCCAGGCATCCATGCAAGCCACCTGCTAGGACTGAAATGATGACCCCTGCTCTGTAGCTTCCTGAGAAAGACAGGATGCAGTGATGGAATGATGATGTATCTGCAAGTTGGTTGGGGATAGCTGCTTCTTTATAGAGACAGAAGAATCAGGAGGTGGAATATCTAAGGACCCCTGAGAAATTAGTGGTGTCTTTTAGAGCAATTGTCAGAGGAAAAAAATGGAGGCTCAACACCACTAGACCTTTCAAATAACATCCAGAGTGTCAAATTAAATGACTGCCTTTCCCGAAGCTAAGTAAATCCATCACTGATCTTTCAACCCGTAATTACAGTGATAAATTACTGAACATTCATTTTAAATATGAAGAACAACTCCATATGTGTTTAAGATTCAGGTGGGAAATGATTTTGTTTGTAGACTTTTTTGTGTGTGTAGTACTGGGAAGTTTATTTGTTTTTTAAAATTTTTATTTTTACTTTATTTTACTTTACAATACTGTATTGGTTTTGCCATACATTGACACGAATCCGCCACAGGTGTACATGAGTTCCCAATCCTGACCCCCTCTCCCGCCTCCCACCCCGTGTACCAGCCCCAAGCATCCTGTATCCTGGATGGAACATAGACTGGCAATTCGTTTCTTACATGATAGTATACATGTTTCAATGCCATTCTCCCACATCATCCCACCCTCTCCCTCTCCCTCAGAGTCCAAAAGTCTGTTCAAGAATCTAGTCTCTAAGGCTTCCTCCAAGCCCAGCCACACTTCCATACCAAACAGAGGTGGACTAAAGCCTCTGCCTGGTCCTTCCTCTGTATTTCAGTGGAGACCTGTATGAAAGTGAAAGTGAAGTCACTCAGTCATATCCGACTCTTTGTGACCCCGTGGACGGTAGCCTACCAAGCTCCTCTGTCCATGGGATTCTCCAGGCAAGAATACTGGAGTGGGTTGCCATTTCCTTCTCCAGGGGATCTTCCCAACCCAGGGATTGAACCCAAGTTTCCTGCATCGGAGGCAGATGCTTTAACCTCTGAGCCACCAGGGAAGCCCCGGAGACCTGTATACATTGGTTTAAATACTTAGCAGCTGTGAATATGGTTACTCTTCCTTCAGGCATATTCCTCTCCCCTTACCTTTTGATATCAAGCAGATGTGACTTTTATAGTAACTCCTAGACCCTTTCCTTGATTTCTACATTTACTTTATGTAGCTGGCTTGAATTATTGGGCATATTTTTTCCCCAGTGCCTGAGGCTTTTAACATCTATCAGATGGGTGATAGGAAGGCCAACACTCTATACAGTCTAACACTTAATACAAGGCCAATTGTTTAGTCTGTCAAACCAACAGCAAGCAGTCCCTTAATGTCTCCACCAATTTCTTTCTCTTTTCATTATGGATAGAACTTACTCTCTGTAGGAAAATGGATTCTCCTACAATATGGTAACTGTAAAATTGATGTTACATTGTATGTTTAGATGGTACACTATAAGGGAAAACACTTGTATTAATAAATGAAGATTAAATTTACCAAATATATTCCACAAATCTAGAAGACTCCTAAAAAAAAAAAAATGACATTGTCTATGCATTATGAATGACTGACTCCCTCTTCCTCTAAGCTAAATCACAAGATACTGATTAGGATAGAAATACAAAAGTAAACCAGCGTCTTTAGGGCTGACTGTTTGAGCCTTCAAAAGAAACACATAAACATATCCGCACAAGGGGACATGTGTAGCGATGTTCACTGCAACCCCGTTTATAAGACAACAAAATGCGCATTTGTGATCAGTCTCTCAGTTGTGCCCGACTCTTTTGCAACCCCGTGAACTGTAGCCCACCAGGCTCCTCTGTCAATGGGATTTTCCAGGCAAAAACACTGGAATGGGTTGCCATTCTCCAGGGGATCTTCCCGACCCAGGAATCAAACCCATGCCTCTTGCATCTCCTGCACTGGCAGGTGTATTCTTTGCCACTGAGCCCCATGGGAAGCCCCAAATACCCACAAGTGGGGCTTAGATGACCCCTGATCCATTAACACACTATAATACTATCGAAAGGTTCAGTGAATAAACTAGATCTCTATGTATCAATAGAGGATGGATATTAAAAACAACATTGAGTTGGGGGGAAAGTCACAGAATGTCATATACAAGATTAACCAGTGGCTTTTATAAAATTTGTTTTAAATATCCAAAATAACATACTATTTATGGTTCCACATATGCAGTAAAAGTACAAAAATATAGACTGAAAATGTAAGTACTAAATTCATAACGGTGACTCTCTCTGGCACAGAAATAGAGAGGGAATATGAAATTTCCTCTTTGACGTAAGGTTTTTTTTCTTCCATCTTGGGTGCCTTGTCCATGGAGGTTTGACATATTCAACTTTATCTTTTTAGTTTTTTTTTTTTTTAATAAAAAAGACACAAGGGGCAGAAAAGCTATATGCTTGGAAATGCCATGATGAACATTGTTTTGCAAAAATGCTCTTAGGGTTGGAAAACAACCCAGCATTATATAAGTTCTGGTTGTTGTTCAGTCACTCAATTGTGTCCAAATCTGCCATGGTTATAGCCTGCCAGGCTCCTCTGTCCATGGGACTACCCATGCAAGAGTGCTAGAGTGGGTTGCCATTTCCTTCTCCAAGAAATCTTCCCAACCAAGGAATCAAACCCATGTCTCCTGCATTGGCAAGAGGCACGGGAAAGCCCTACATGCATTCTAGTGGCTGGACTTAACAACTGTGTGGTTGTTGGCTAACAGTAAACGGAAGCACTGAGATATCTCTATCGTTTAATTAGTGGTACACTTCCTTGCCACCAATATTATTTCTAAAATTTTATTTTCTCAAAATACTCCTTATATGTCCCATACAAATCCCTCTTCTGGATTTTTCATCAGAAACTCTTAGACTTTTCTAAGCCACTGCTATCCCCACATCAAGAAGGCCTTCTTTGTAACCAAACAGTGGTGAATGAGTGCTGGAAACAGTAGAGAGACATCTTTTTCTTCCTATATCTCCCACTTGAAAAAAGAAAGAAATATCTGAAATAAAATGAATTTGGATTACTGTGTCAATTAAATAATGTGATGTCTTTAAGGCCACAAAAAGTCTTTTTTTTTTTTTTTTTCTTTTGGTGCAGCAGAGCATAATTATAATTATTTTCTCTAAATGTTCTTTGCTGGAAAAATAATTAGCTTTGTCTCACATTAATTTTAAAGATCACAAGAAATATTGTGGATTTCTAAAAGACCTATTAAGGCCACAAAAAGTCTTTTTTTTTTTTTTTCCTTTTGGTGCAGCAGAGCATAATTATAATTATTTTCTCTAAATGTTCTTTGCTGGAAAAATAATTAGCTTTGTCTCACATTAATTTTAAAGATCACAAGGAATATTGTGGATTTCTAAAAGACCTAAAGGCGTTGTGGAGTGCTTATAAACACATTGTTATGCAAATAACCTATTGGATTCAGAGCTTCCCACTGCCCCTTGGGGGTTAACAGATAAATTCCATTGTTAGAAGGGGTACAGGTTGTGCTCTCACCCTGAGGGACACAACAGGACTTATCTTCTGCTGCTGCTGATGCTAAGTCACTTCAGTCATGTCCGACTCTGTGCGACCCCATAGACAGCAGTCCAGCAGGCCATCCCGTCCCTGGGATTCTCCAAGCAAGAACACTGGAGTGGGTTGCCATTTCCTTCTCCAATGCATGAAAGTGAAAAGTGAAAGTGAAGCTGCTCAGTTGTGTCCAACTCCTAGCGACCCCATGGACTGCAGCCTACCAGGCTCCTCCGTCCATGGGACTCTCCAGGCAAGAGACAGGAGTGGGGTGCCATTGCCTTCTCCAAGGACTTACCTAGCCTCATGCAAAAACTGTCTTCTGCTTTTCTTGAAAGGGTGAAACCGGATCGCCAGGATTTCCAGGATCTATTGGCCCTAAAGGTGAAAAGGGAGAATCTGTAAGTATTTCAGCTTTGAGAGCAGAAGGAGAATATCCAAAAGATAGAATTNATTGCCTTCTCCAAGGACTTACCTAGCCTCATGCAAAAACTGTCTTCTGCTTTTCTTGAAAGGGTGAAACCGGATCGCCAGGATTTCCAGGATCTATTGGCCCTAAAGGTGAAAAGGGAGAATCTGTAAGTATTTCAGCTTTGAGAGCAGAAGGCGAATATCCAAAAGATAGAATTAAGATATTTTTCTTAATCAGCCCCAATTCCACGTACATTGGTTGTCCCTGGCATAAGGAACAATAGATCAAATATTTGGTCATGTTCTCTAAATGAGGTACTAAGTTTTTACAAGTATTACCTCACTTAGTTCATTAAAAAAAAAAATTCTTCAGATGAGGAAACTGAGACACAGAAAGGTTAAGTAACTTCCCTAAGTCTAGGGAAATACTGAAACCATGAATCACTCCTAGGTAGGCTGATTCCAGAACCCAGGGTTTAAAAATCACTAAGCTGCCCTGCTATAACTAAAGATAATAGCTGCTGCTGCTAAGTCACTTCAGTCGTATCCGACTCTGTGCAACCCCACAGACGGCAGCCCACCAGGCTCCCCTGTCCCTGGGATTCTCCAGGCAAGAACACTGGAGTGGGTTGCCATTTCCTTCTCCAATGCATGAAAGTGAAAAGTGAAAGTGAAGTCACTCAGTCGTGTCCAACCCTCAGTGACCCCATGGACTGCAGCCTACCAGGCTCCTCCATCCATGGGATTTTCCAGGCGAGAGTACTGGAGTAGGATGCCATCGCCTTCTCCGAGATAATAGCTAAAATGAATAATAAAATCAGTATATCAAAAGGGCTAATTTATCCCAGAAAAATAGAGAAGTTTATCTTTGCTCAAACAACTACTCTCAGCGTAGTCTCTGAAGTTATTCTAGGTTTTTATAAGATCAAAATGACTTCTTAAATATTACTGAGGTCAGTTTCTTCCAAAATTTAGTTCTTTTGGTAGAAAAAATACCTTCAGTATCATTTATATTCAAATGGGACTATCTAAAGAGATGACATGAATCCTAATTACAAAAATAATTCTTTTAAATTCTGCTTTAAAAAAAAAAAAACCTACAGCAGCCCTCAAGAATCAGCAAGAATGACTTAACAAATGTTTCATCTTTGTCAAAAAAAAATGTAACACTTTAAATAAATTTACTTTTACCTCTTCCCTTGCTGGGATGAACAGAGAATATTGGTTGGCCAGAGATAAAAATGAAGAGGTCACTAAAAGGCCTGCATGCCTGCCAAATGGGAACAATATAAAGAGTATTTAATATCACAAAGTCAAATTCTCCTTGTGCTTCAGCTTTAAAAATGAAGCATCTTTGGTGATGACAGTCATTCTCTGACAGCTTTAGAGTTCATGCTGTCCCCCTTGCGCTCCAAAGTTCTCCTCCTTCAGAGGTCACTCTTGCCTTTGGTTTTCTGTCCAAACCAGTAACAGTCCTTACTGGGGTTCCACACCTGAGGATTTCCAAGCCTTTCTAGGAAATCTCCTCTCTCCCGCAAATCAGCCCAAGGTCTGCTGCGCCTTCCACCTGCCAGCTGACTCCTATAACTCCATACTATGGGCACCTCTCGTCAGCTCTTATCTGCCCCTTGCCCCCTACCCCATTTCCCCTCCACACTGGAGCTCTGACACCTTCTCTTAATTTCCACATGCTGCATGGCAAACCAGGACCTAAGATTTACTATAATTCTACTGGCATATCTGGGACTTGTAGAGCAGAGAGAGAAATTTGAGTGGATTAGAGCAGTGCCTCTCATACTAAATGTGAACTTGAGTTGCTGAAGATCCTTTTGAAATGCTAATCCTAGTTCAGCAGGTCTGGATTGCGGTTTATTACCAAATCCAAGTTCAGTTCAGGGGCTCACTGCTCATAAGTCAACAGTTGCAGAGGCAAGTGTCAGCAGAAAGGTGCTTTAATCAGAAAAGGTCGCAACCTGAGGAGAAGGGGGACTCATGTCCTGAGACCAACTCCCAAGTTTCTTTTCAGCCAGGACAGTTTTTAAAGGGAAAAATGATGGGGGTGGAGGATGGGGGAATGGCAAGAATCTCAGTGAGTCATTGAGGCAAGAGGTTGGAATCTGAATCTTTTTTCTTTCCTTTGAGTGCAGACTGGCTGACTCTCTCTTCAAATGTAATCTTGATGCATGATCTCCGGTAGGATTACTAAGGGGGCCATTGAGGGAGAGAGCTAGTCATTTTTTAATGGTTTAATTCTTCATTGTTTTTATCTAGGAAAAAAAATCAATAGCTTAGGCAAGGCATGGCATGCATTCAGGACAGCATAAGTCAGGAGTTAGTTTCAATTGCTTGGTGATCTCATTTTTATATTTAAGTTCTTTTAAGTTCAGAGGAGAACAGGAAAGGGGCAAAAGAGCTGCTTTCAGACTGAGCAGGTGTATTTCTCAACGCGCTCAGGCCATGCTCCTGCTGTGGATCCTGGGCCATGCTATGAGTAGCAGTAACTGGAGGATTTCACAGTTCCTGAAGATTTTCCTCTAGCTTTCTGTCCTGTTACCAAGGCCCAGCCCCTGAGACTGCCTTTCTCCCCAGCTACCTTACCCTGCCAGCTCTTCTCCTTGTCAGTTCCCTCTTAATCTGCGAATTATATTAATTATATTAATTCCTTATATTAATACATCTTCGCCTACCTTTCTCCCAGCTTCCCACAGGAAAAAACACAAATTTCACATCATTAGTAAAGCAGTCTAGCTCTCTATGGTCTCAGCCTTTCTATTCTGGAACAGGATCTGAACTTAACATAATAACCAGAAGGTCCAAACAGAAAAATAATCTTCATCCAAATCTGCACTCTGAGCCTGAGTAGGTTAAATGGCAGTTTGTCCCCTGTTACAGAACATTTACCACATGACTAGGTTAGATATCAGAGTGAAAATGTCATCTAGTTGAACCCCAGGATTTTATAGATATGGAAAAAGAGGCTCCAAAATGTAAATGACTTGCCCCGGATAGTAGCCACTGGAATTAAAACAAAATATCAGCTCTCTAGACAACCAGGCTCCTGGTTTCGCTTTTTCTGCCCCAACTAGAAGTTACTTTGGTCACTGTAGCTTGGCAGAGGTTCTCAATAACCAGTGACATAAGTAATGTAATAGAAACAAGCAGTTACAAACGCAATGCAGCCCATTGCTCACATCTCATTAACTTCATCTCCTATCTTAAAAATCGAGTTAATTTTTAGAATTAAGACTGAAACACAAGAATATAAATAAAGATCTCTATATATCTAATACATAGAAATTATCCAGTAAGAGATTTAATTATGCTGGATAGATATGGGCCATATTAGTCAGAGTGGGTAGGTTATGCTAAGTAACAAATTAACCCTGAAATTTCCGTGGTTTTACCCCCAAGAAAAGCTTTCTCTCACTAATACTGCCCAGCCAGTGTGGTTGGGAGGAGTGGGTGTCCTGCTCCACATGACCCTCAGTAACCAGTCAGCAGGCTGGTAAGCACCAGGGAGCTATGCCTTCTGACAGGCACAAACTTCTCAGCCACCACTGCCAGGACAGCAGGACTGGAGCATGGTGAGTGATCTCTGCACGCCTCAGCCTTCACGTGCCCCGCAGCCCTGCCAAACACATTTCACAGTCAGAATCAGCAGCTTGCCCCCACGTAACTGCAGGCAGGTTGGAAACATGGGGGAGAAGACGGGGCCCCCAGAAGTCCCCGGGTCATGAGGTATGAAGTTTTTTCGGTAACCACTCACCGCCTATGGTGATCTGAAGGTCAAATCCTTACCAGCACCTTTGAGAGCGGCACTGCCTAGCATAGCGGTCCTCAGCCTTTCCCTTGACTTTCAGATGCAAAATAAAACGTTTTAAAATGTGTGGTTTCCATCTTATTATCCATTCACTCAATTCACATAATAAGGCAATTAAATTGTAAATAATATCAAACAGACTGAGTAAGCAAAGTCTGATTTTGAAGCCAGGCTGCCTGGGTTTATATCCTCAATGACTTCTTATTGATTTTGTGACCTTGGGGAAGTGAATTAACTTCCCTGTGCCTCAGTTCCCCCTCTGTAAATGAATGTACTACCCTGTTGACCCAAGAGGTTAATTGTATTAATGTATATGATGTGATTAAAACAGGGTATAATACATTGAAATAATTCAATAAATGTCAGTAATTATTGTTTTATCTGTAAAACTTTAAATTCCCTAATTTTTATAAATTTCATTGGATAGCAGAAGTGTACCCCCAGAGATGCTATGATAGTCAAGGTGAATTATATCTCTTCATTCACAGATTTTGTAGGCAAGACAAACAAGGGAACAGGGAACATACAGTGGGTGAATGCTGCTTTAGGAGAAACATTAATAACTTGGGTTTACTCAGAACCTTTCTGAATCTCTTCTCATTCTGGTGTTGGGACAATATCTCCCTCACAGCAGTGTAGTGAAGGTTAAATGACATCACAATATGTACCTTCAAGAACAGAAGCTAATACAGGGAAGCCTCCCCATCTGTATGTGTGTGTGTGTGTGTGTGTGTGTATGTGTGTGGAGGAGGGGTTGTGTTGTTAGTAACACAGTGACCATGGGGAAAGTGTTGCATCGTAAGAGGCATTCCTTCAAAGCTTTGACTCCCACCAGACCCTTCAAGCCTAAACCCAACAGCAAGAACTAGTATCAGTTCCATAGACTTATACTGTTATTCACTCAGTAATTAACCCCTTCATGTCATTTTCATTAAAAGGAAAGTGAAAATTAGTATTTTTACAGTAATGACTTTGTAATTTTGAACACTAATTTAGAACTCTGGCTGTATTTCTTAAGCACCAACTTAAGTAACTGGAAGAATTCAAATGAATGTCCTTCCACTGATCACTCCAACATCTTCACATTCATTCTGCCTGTTTGGATGCTTGTGTGTGTGTGTGTGTGTGACCATCTTCTCTTTGAACCACACCAGAGGAAGCTTTGGCCTTGGACCATATTCTAATTTGTCAACCACTCAGGATTCTCAAAATAACATTAAGATGATTAAGTTACTGTTCATTTGGAAATATTATAGGGTTTTCTAATTCAGTTGCATATCAGTCTTCTAAGCGGCACGGGTAGACAGTGTGACATTCTGGATCATTACATGTTTGCAGTGGAGGTCTGAGTTGGACCTGCAGGATTTGTTCACATCCAGGTTTGGAAAGATTGCTTTTAAAAGAGTTTATATTTGATTCTTTTTTCTATGCATTTTCCTAGGGGGAACGCTTTACAAAAGGTGAAAAGGGAGATAGAGTAAGTAGATGTTTTATCACTATCTTGGGTTTTCTATTTCATTGATTTCCTCCTCTCTGATTTCTATCATGTTTACTTTAGAGCCTAATAGATTTGATAAGATAAGCTCCCTGAGCATTCTGCTTTTTCCTCTGTGAATTTTGACTCTTTTATTTTGATAAGTATGAAATTTTAAACCTTATTACCAGTAGTGTTTATTTTCTGTAGCACATTACTATTTGTGATTGGACATGAATGTAATGAAAGATATACACCAAGGATATTTCAGGTACAAAGTTATTGTATAAGATAGTTTTTCCAAAATTTGTGTTAATGATATAAATTGGATTTACCAAACAGGATGGTTTTATCAAAAGGATCAATGATAGGTCCTCTCCAGTGGTCCAGTGGTTAAGACTCCAAGCTTCCAGTGCAGGGGGTACAAGTTTGTTCTCTACTCTGGGAACTAAGATCCTGCGGAACAGCCAAAAAATTAAAAAATAAAAGGATCAGTGATTAAGTCATGGAAAATAATTTAATTAAAGTGAACTCTTTGTGGCCAACTTTGTACTCTTTTGTGTACTTTAATTTTTGTGTGATTTTTGTCTTCATTAAATACATGTACCTGAAAGCAGAACCTCCATGACATATCAACTTAAATTTTACTCTTTCTTTTTTCCCTTATCTGCAGTTTTATTTCTCTGAGCTGTAGGATTAGCTGGTGACAAACCAGCTAATAACAATGTCAGTTGAGTAGAGGACACAGTGATTGCTAATGGACCATGATGATTACAGTGTCAAAAGTGACACTGGGGAAAAACTGTTACAGAGAAGAAAGGAAAATAAGAAATGATTTATTAGCGATTATTATTTTAAGTCATATTTTAGGATGAACCCTTCTTGACTTCATCATGTCTTCCATAATTTCCTCTTCTATCGCATGTCAGCTACTGAAAGTATAAATGAATTGCAGCATTAGAGATGCTGTCCTCCATCTGAAAGTAAACACATGTATGGTGATTATTTCATTTACAGGGAGAACCTGGAATAACAGGATCACAAGGAATAAAGGTAATCCCCTGACAGCCTTCTCTTGCATCTCCAACATAATGAGATTGTGAAAATTAAAGTAACCATTTCTATCCCACCCATGTGTTTAGGGCGAGCCTGGAGATCCTGGTCCACCTGGTGTAACTGGAAGCCCAGGACTAAAGGTACATAAGAAATAAATCAGGGAAATGTGGAAGTTATTTTGAAGGTATAGCCACTTCTGTGTAAAACAAGGAGCTCTGATGTACCACTCATTTTCATCACAAATGTTGTCAGGGACTTTATCATGTTTTCATAGTGATTTCCCCCACAGACACACTCCCGTATTGGCTGAATTTATTACACATATGGTGCCTCTGTCTTTTGGATCACAATAGGATATTTAAGCACTTTTCAAACCATATTCACAATAGCATCCCTGAAAGCTTTAAAAGTAAAAAATATGAGCCACATCTATGACCCTGTTTCCTTAAAGAGAACAGGATTTAATTTCCCAAGCCCAAATTCTGCAGCCCACAGGCACTTGAGTTTTTCACACGGGATTCTATAGGACTGTCCCAAAGGAGACCCACTGGTAGAAGGCACTAGAAGGATTCATGTAATGTGCCCCCACCCATGTGTACAGCAGGTTATCCAGACTCATCTGCTGGTGAGACCATGCATGCGTGCTCAGCCACTAAGCAGTGTCCGACTCTTTGAGACCCCATGGGCTGTAGCACACAGGCTCCTCTGTCCATGGGATTTTCCAGGCAAGAATACTGGAAAGGATTGCCATTTCCTCCTCCAGGGGAATCTTCCCAACCCAGGCATCAAACCTGCGTGAGAACAGACTCATTTAAGTGAAAACATCTTGAAACTGTAAGCCCAAAGCACATTTCAGTGTTACACAGAGGAGCCTGGATACTTTTCTATAGATAAAGGTCACACCATGTTTTACATATATTCAGGTACAGACTATATTTTTAGCACAAGTAAAGTATATATCTCCTTCTATTTTAGGGTCAGCAAGGACCTGCAGGCTCTGTGGGACCCAGAGGACCACCAGGAGATATTGTATGTATAGTAGATGCATGTGTCATTTTAAAGACTGTCAGCATCTGTTCATGCAAATGAGTTATGCTGCATTTTCCAAGGGCAGGGGTCATCTCTACCACTGAAACTGATCACACCTAATGTCAGAGACTGTTGAGAAGGCTCATATCTCCCTTTAGTTATGTGAGATCCTTTTGAATATTATTAACCTAACAAATCAGTCTTTGAAACCCAAGTTAACATTTCCATTATACATCGTTATACATGGCTTTTGATTAAATTCTCCATTCAAGAAAGACATTTCCAAAGCTTCTGTTGTATTCTTGCAGAAGTCTCCAAAAAGGGGGCAAATCTTTTGGCTGGAAATACTTCTATAATGCAATTGGTGAAAGGTCTTCAGGTTGCATTATAGTCTAGCTTTACTGGATTCACAATTCCCTCTCTCTCTCTCACACACACACACATGTACATACATATCCTCACATCCCTTAAATGTGGTTTTTTCTTTTACTGGATTATACTTAATTTACAGTATTAGTTTCAGGTGCACGTACTAATAATTCAATATGTTTATTGATTATACACCATTTAAAGTGACTACAAAATATTGGCTAAATTCCCTGTGTTGTACAATAAACCCTTTCTGCTTATTTATTCTACACACAATAGTCTGTATTTCTTAATCCCTTTCGTCTATCTCCCTCCTTCCCTTTCCCCCACAGGTAACTAGTTTGCTCTCTATATATGTGTCTGTTACATTTGGTTATATTCATTCATTTTATTTTTTATATTCCACATATAAGTGATAACATGCAATATTTGTCTTTGTCTGATATTTCATAAAGAACAATACTCTCCAGGTCCATCAACACTATTGCAAATGGCAAAATTTATTTCATTTTTATGGTCAAATAGCATTCCATTACAGAGAAGGCAATGGCACCCCACTCCAGTACTCTTGCCTGGAAAATCCCATGGACGGAGGAGCCCGGTAGGCTGCAGTCCATGGGGTCGCTAAGAGTCGGACATGATTGAGCGACTTCACTTTCACTTTTCACTTTCATGCATTGGAGAAGGACATGGCAACCCACTCCAGTGTTCTTGCCTGGAGAATCACAGGGATGGGGGAGCCTGGTGGGCTGCCCTCTCTGGGGTCACACAGAGTCGGACACGACTGAAGCAACTTATCTGCAGCAGCAGCAGCATTCCATTAAATATATATGATATCTTCTTATCCACTTATCTGTTGATGAACACTTAGGTTTCTCCCATATCTTGGCAGTTGTAAATAATGCTGCTAGGAACACTGAGGTGCGTGTATCTTTTTGAATTACTGTTTTCATTTCCTTTGAACATATAACCAGGAGTGGGTTGCTGAATCATTAGGTGATTCTCTTAGATTCTGAAGAACCTCCATAATGATTTCTCTAGTGGCTAAACCAATTTTCATTCCTACCAACAGTGTATTCAGGTTCCCGTTTTGCAACATCCTTTCAAACATTTGTTATTTATGGAATTTTTGATGATAGCAATTCTGATGGGTGTGAAGTGATACCTTTCTGTGGTTTTGATATGCATTTCTCTAGATGATTAGCAATACTGAGCATCTTTTCATGTGCTTATTGGCCATCTGTATGTCTTTTTGGAAAAATGTCTATTTGGTTCTTCTGCTCATTTTTTAAGCAGGTTGTTTGTTTTTCTTAATATTGAGTTGTATGATATATATTTATTTATTCATTTATATTTATAGTAACCTCTTTTCAGCCATATCATTGGCAGATATTCTCTCGCATTCAGTAGGTTGTCTTTTCATTTTGTCCATGGTTTCCTTTACCATGCAAAAACTTTTAAGTTTAATTAGGCTCTGTTTGTTTATTTTTGCTTTTGTTTCCTTTGTCTTAGGAGACAGATTCAAATATATTGCTAAAGTTTATGTCAAAGAGTGTTCTGCCTATGTTTTCTTTCAGGGGTTCTATGGTTTCAGGTCTTATCTTTGAGGCTTTAATTAAGTTTGAGTTTATTTTTGTATATAGTGTGAGAAAATGTTCTAACTTATTCTTTCATATGTAACTGTTCAGTTTTCCCACTTACTGAAAATATTGTCTTTACTGTATATTCTTGTCTCCTTTGTCATAAATTAAGTGACCATTAATTGGTTTATTTCTGAGCTATCCATTCTGTCTCATTAAGCTACGTGTCTGTTTTTGTGCCAGTACCATATTGTTTTGATTACTGTAGCTTTGTAGTATAGTCTGAAGTCAGAGTATGATATTCCCAGCTTTGTTTTTCTTTCTCAAGATTGCTTTGGCAATTAGGGATCTTTTGTGCTTTCATATTAATTTTAGGATTATTTATCCTAGTTCAGTGTAGGGATTGCATTAAATCTGTAGATTGCTTTGGATTGTATGGACATTTTAACTGTATTAATTCTCCCAATCCATGAACACAGGGTATTTTTCCATTTCTTTATATCTTGTTTGGCTTTCTTCATCAGTGTTTTATAGCTTTTAGAATATAGCTTTTTCACCTCGTTGGTAAAGTTTATTCCTAGGTATTGTATTCTTTTTCATTCAGTTTTAAATGGAATTGTTTTGCTTTCTCTTTTGGATGGTTTATTATTAATATATAGAAAAGCAACAGATTTCTGTATATTAACCTCATATCCTGCAACTTTACTGGATTCATTTCTTAGTTAATAGCTTTCTTGGTGGAGACTTTAGTGTTTTCTATATATAATATGCCACCTGCAAATAAGTGACGTTTTACTTATTTCTTTCCAATTTGAATGCCCTTACAATGAAGAAAAGGTTGTCATTGTTCAGTTGCCCAGTCATGTCCAACTCTGCAACCCCATGGCCTGCTGCACAGCTGGCCTCTCTGTCCCTCACCATTTCCCAAAGTTTACCCAAGTTCATGTCCATTGTATCAGTGATGCCATTCAGTCATTTCATCCTCTGATGCCCTCTTCTCCTTCTGCCCTCAATCTTTCCTAGCATCAGGGACTTTTCCAATGAGTCAGCTGTTTGCATTAGGTGACCAAAATACTGGAGTTTCCACTTCAGCGTCAGTCCTTCTAATGAGTATTGAGGGTTGATTTCCCTTACAATTGACTGGTTTGGTCTCCTTGCTGTCCAACAGGCTCTCAGGAGTCTACTCCAGCACCACAGCTTGAAGGTATCAGTTCTTCAGCACTCCACCTTCTTGTACGATTAGAAACTACAAAACTCAGAGGAGTCAGGCAGCACACTGATGTAAATCACAGCAATTTGGATGCCTTTTATTTCTTCTTCTTTTTTGAGTGCTATGGCTAAGACTTCCAATACTGTGTTAAATAGAAATGATGAGAGTGGGTGTACATGTTTTCTTCCTGATTTTAGAGGAAAAGTTTTCAGCTTTTCACCACTGAGTATGATGTTAGCTTTGAATTTGTCACAAATGGTGTTTATGATATTGAGATATGTTCCCTCTATACCAGCTTGGATGAGCATTTGTCATGAGGGAATGTGTAATTTTGTGAAGTGCTTTTTCTGCACCTTTTGAGATTATCATGATTTTTATCCTTTCTTTTGTAAATGTGGTATATCACATTGATTGCCTCATGGATATTGAAACACCCTTGCTTTCCTGGAATAAATCCCATTTGATCATGCTGTGTGCTTACTTTTATATATTGTTGAATTCAGTTCTCTACTAATATTTTGAGAAGGATTTTCACATCTGTATTCATCAGAGGTGTTGTTGTGTTATTTAGTTGCTAAGTCACATCCAACTCTTTTGAGACCCCATAGACTATAGCCTGACAGGCTCTTCTGTCCATGGGATTTCCCAGGCAGGAATACTGGTGTGCATTGCCATTTCCTTCTCCGGGGGATCTTTTCAACCCAAGGATCAAACTTGTGTCTTATGTTTGACAAGCAGATTCTCTACCACTGAGCCACCAGAGAAGTCCTTCATCAGTGATATTGGCCTGTAATTTTCTGTTTTGCTCTGGTTTTGGTGGCCTCATAGAATGAATTTGGGAGTGTTTCTTCCTCTTCAGTTTTTAGTAATCTTGAAGGGTAGGCATTAGCTCTTCATTATATGTTTGGTAGCAATCACCTGTGAAGCTGTCCAGTTCCAGTTATTTACTTTCTGTAATTTTATTAATATTATTATAAATTCAGTTTCACTACTAGTGACCAGCCTGTTCAGATTGTCTATTGCTTCCTGATTCAGTGTTGGAAAATTTTATGTTTCCACAAATTTGTCTACTTCTTCTAGGTTGCCCACTTTGTTGGCATATAACAGTAGTGTTCTTTTATTATCTTCTTGTATCTTCATAGTAATGGTTGTTATTTCTCCTCTTTAATTTCTTATTTTGTTTACGTGTATCCTCTCACATTTTTTCTCGATAAACTCTCATGAAAAGTTTACCACTTTTGTTTATCTTTAAAAAAAAAAAACACAGATGTTTGTTTTGTTGTTCTTTTCTATTGTTTGGTGGGTTTTTGTTGTTTTTTTTTTTTGTTGTTGTTCTTTATTTTGTTTATTTCCTCTCTGATCTTTGTTATTTCCTTCTGCAGACTCTTGGTTTCACTTGTTCTTCTTTTTCTAATTCCTTCAGTTGGTAGTTTCAGTTTTTTATCTGAGATTTTTTTCTTCTTTCTCAAATTAGGCTTGTATCACTACAAACTTTCCTCTTAGAACTGCTTTTGCTGTACCCCACAGATTTGGGAAAGTAGTGTTTCCATTTTTATTTGTCTTGGTGTGTTTTCTGATTTCCTTTTGATTTCTTCATTCTCATACTGGTTTTTTATAGCATGTTATTTAGTCTCCATGGTTTTGTGTTTATCCCATTTTTATTCCTGTAATTGATTTCTAATTTCATACCATTTTAGTTAGAAACAATGCTTGATACAATTTCTACTCTCTTATATTTATTTAGACTTGTTTTGTGGCCTAGCATGTGATTTAGCTGGAGAACATTCCTTGTGCACCTGTAAAGAATAAGAATGTGTACTCTGCTACTTTTTTGATTGAGTAAATTCACTTTTCTATCCCTTCTCTGATGTCAGCTTTGTGTCCCTTGGACAAATTCCCTGGCCTTCTGACATCTTGGGAGTCAAAACTCTCCATCAGTCCTCACTTGAGCAAAAGAAGGAAAATGCTTCTTGGACACTGACCTCTGTCTGGCAATCTGATTATGCTCCATGAAACTGTTAGAATCTCTCCTTTTCCCATCATTTTGGGAGCATCCCCTTGACTCCTTGCTTTATTATCAGTGCTCCCAGGCTGAGCCTCCAAGGTTTCATCCTTCAGCACATTTGGTCATTTGGTAGTTTGAACATTCAGTTCATGGAGCAAAACTTTTTGTTGCATCCCCCAAGCCATTTAGTGAACCATTGCAGGTGAGCCTAAAGGAGAGATCTTACCAAAAAAAAAAGAACAAAATACTTGTGGCACAGGTGGAACCACAGGATATGTAAAAAATGAGGTTACATGATAGGGACTAGGCTAAAAAAGAGAACAAAATAAAAAGAGAAAATGCCTCTGTTGCCAAGTCAAAGTAAAAGTATATTTTCTGTTTATCCTGTTTGGGGCAGTAATATGGATGGGCATTTGGTTCAGTTCTCCCTTATTTATTTATTTTTTTCCATTACATCCAGGTTTCCTCACTTGAAATAATAAGCCACATACTTTCATTAATGTTTTTCTCTCTCCAGGAGACCAAAATCAGAACATTCCCATATGTTAAAATTTAGTTCTCCTGACAAAGACTCAGAGACAGAAATGTTTTTACAATAAGAAATGTTCTAATATATCTTGCCCTTTAATTCTGAATTTTCTAGGGGTTACCAGGAGAACACGGTATCCCAGGCAAACAAGGCATTAAAGGAGAAAAGGTATCGCTTCTGTTTCACTCACTCTGTATGTTAAGTTGCTGAGGATGAGTATGAGACAGGATCATAAGGGCTTTGGAGGAGTGAAAGGACAGGACATGGCAGCTGAGGTTGCACAGGGGATAGATGTTCACATGGACTATGCAGGAATGGCTTCTCTGGAGTTGTTCACTGTGGCAGCCAGGTGCTGGCACTGAAACACAGTGTGACAAAATGAACCGCTTTGGAGATGAAGATCTCAGAATTTGAAAAGTCTGTTTCATGCTCAGCTATAGTTATAGACAGCACAGGTTTAGACCTAATAAGTCTCAATCTCATGACGTGTTTCTTGATGTCTACAAGGAAATCATATATTCATATTGAACCATTACTTAAGAATAACTTAAAGAAAATGTAAAAATTATATGAAGAATAGATTTTCCCTTCTTTGCATCTGTCTATTCACTTACATACTTCTCAGGAGACCATAAACTTATTTTAACATAGCTCTCCACCAGATCCAAGTGCACTTAAGAGAACAGTGTCTGTGTGGATTGGGCACTCAGTATACACTGTGAAATGAGTGGATGAGAGAATGCAGTGTGACTGACTATGATGGCAATTTAAAGTATGGTTGCTGCCACACCACCACCGTGAACCTGAGCTGTGAAGTGAGAATCTTACCTTGTTTCCTCAGGGAGACCCAGGTGGGATTACAGGCCCTCCTGGACTTCCAGGTCCAAAAGGTGAGGCTGGTCCTCCAGGAAAAAGCCTGCCAGGGGAACCAGTAAGTAGTAACCCTTTTGCTGATATTTCCTTTGAAAGTTGATGAATAACTGTTTGTGTACTCCCTGTTTCTGATCGCAGGTATAGGAATAAGTTTAGGTCTGCAGAAAAAAAGAAGCTTTCATCTTATTCTTTAGATCAGAGGTCTAATCTTTTTGGAAATTTGATACAAAAGCCTCTCTTCTGAAGTCAATGCACATACACATACCATTTTACATACAATTTTGGAAGATTTATAGCCCCACCCCATCCCCTGAATCTTCTTTAGGGATCAAAGAAGCCTAGTAAAGTATACTAGTTTTAAAACATGAACCTTCCTTGGACAGTCTTAAACAAACTGCTTGAAATTTCCCTTCTAGAGGCTCTGCATATGTGGCCATAGGCAGTCATCTGTTTAAAAAAAAAAAAGTCTTTGTGGCTTGGGCTAATCCCAGATCATTTTATGGAAAATCTAAACCATATGCTTATTTCATATGCCTTTTTTTCCTCATCCCCTTTGACCTTTTATATAATAATAATAAACAGTTCTCAATACCAGATGCTTCATTTTAAAGATGAAAACATTTTATATTTTAAAGTAACTATACAAAATTTATAACCTAGTAAAATCTGTATTCCCTGTTCCTTATTCTTTTACAGAAAACAGTTTATGCAAAAAAGATGAGGAGCAATGAAATATTTTTGAGTTATAACTTCTTAGATGTAAGTAAACTTTTTAGAAAAAGAAAATATATTAACCTGATTTTCTTTTCTTTCTTTAGGGATTAGATGGAAGTCCTGGGGCACCTGGTCCACGAGGGCCAAAGGTAAAATATCAAAGATAATTTTTAAAGAATTAAGAATTTTCTAAATGTGCCTAGAAAATTCATGTCTCTCGAATCTCTCACTAATAGAAGCATCTCATTGCACAGGGCGAAAGAGGACTGCCAGGTGTCCAAGGCTCACCAGGTGACATAGGCCCCCCAGGGATAGGAATTCCTGGCCGAACTGTAAGTGAAATTCAGTCAAGTTCCTGAAACCCGGTTGACCCGCTATTGTAAAATAAGATCTTATGACATATATGAATAATAGAAAAGAATGAAATGGTCAGAGGAAGAAATACAAAAAAATGCTAGTCAGAGGGCATGAATTAATGGGCCTTGTAGTTACATCCTAACACAGAAGGTAGCCACTGTTTATTGACTTACAGATGCTAATCACACATACACTGATTTTTTTAATTAGAAAATGTGGACTTAACCCTTTATTCCTCCATTCTATATATGAAAAAGTACAAACTCATGTTTACAAGATTATGAGAATGCTCCTGTATTAGGTTATTCTATATTACTGTCTGTTTTCAATTAAAATAAAATGAAAACTTAATTTTAATGGAGTGCATATAAATGAGATATCAAAAATCTCTATGTATTATCTTAGAGAAGAGGTAATAAAAATTGTCTGTGATAGTTAAGGCAAATAATAGCCATAAGGATAATAATGACCATTGGATGTATTATTGTGGACTAAATAGCAGTTAAGAGATAAAACTTTATTTTTACTATGAAAAAACTAACAGATTTTTGCACAAGAAAAGTGAGATAAATGGTTATTCTAATGACATTAATTTGGGGATTGGCCTTGAAATGAAATTATCCTGAGAGGTAAAAGAAGATGTAAATAGTGAATGGTTGTACTGTGTTTGACTGCTGTTTGATTTTCCAGGGAGAGAAGGTAAAGACCACTGGAGATGGGAGGTTAAACACAGTAAAAAAGTAGTTTAGGAAATTATTAGGGGAGTGAAGGAGGTTGAAGCAAGAAAAAATAATAAACCAACAAACCGAAAATAACTTAAACACACAGAATAAATAGCAAAGAAGCAAAAAAGTAGCTTTGACAATATGAATATTTATTTCAAAGTAAGAAGAGAGAAGGCAGCAAGCAGGTAGTGAAGTCAGGTGCTGGCACCCCAGCTCGTTGCTTACCCCGGTAGTCAGTCACTTCCTCAGCCAGAGGCCCACAGTCGTGCAGTAGGGAAGGATCTGTCATCATTAGATTCACCGATAATCTTCTAGCCCATTTTCAGTTCAGTTCAGCCGCTCAGTCGTGTCCGACTCTTTGCGACCCCATGAATCGCAGCACGCCAGGTCTCCCTGTCCATCACCACCTCCCGGAGGTCACTCAGACTCACGTCCATCGAGTCAGTGATGCCATCCAGCCATCTCATCCTCTGTCGTCCCCTTCTCCTCCTGCCCCCAGTCCCTCCCAGCATCAGAGTCTTTTCCAATGAGTCAACTCTTCGCATGAGGTGGCCAAAGGACTGGAGTTCCAGCTTTAGCATCATTCCTTCCAAAGAAATCCCAGGGCTGATCTCCTTCAGAATGGACTGGTTGGATCATAGCTTCCCCCAAATTCCAGTTTTCTAACACAGAAAAGAATCATTGATTGAAGTTTTATTTCCTACTCCTATCACTGAAAACTGGTTCTGACAATTTCTTCAGAGAAAGGACTCACAGTAAAAAGCAGGAAGGAAGGAAGCCTGAGCTGGTTACCCTGTGGGCGGTCAGTGTCTGACAGACAGAGCTCAGGTGTGGTGTTTGTACACTCACGAGTGTGCAGGATGGCAGGGCCAGGACGAATGTCCCAGGCATCCAAGCGCAGTCATGGTGGCACCTCCAGCACTGCATTTGGTCAGGGGTCTACCTGCCACCCTGCCACCCAGGACTCTTAGCCAACTCTGCAGCGTTTTCAGGGTTGTGTGTGGTGGCGAGCCCCGCTGCTCCACTAAGTACATGACAGTATTTGTTCCTCTATCCTTTGTGGATAATTTATGGACATTCCCAGCAGAATTATGATCATTGAATCTCCTTCTACTCAGGGCTCCCAAGGACCAGCTGGAGAGCCAGGGGTTCAGGTAAGCTACTTAACCAAGCTATTTGGCACCGCAAATCTACTTTACTGACCTGGGGGGAAATTACTAAAGGACTGTCCTTGTAAGTAACTATTTTCCCCCTTTTGCAGGGTCCTCGAGGTCTCCCTGGTTTGCCAGGAACTCCAGGGACCCCAGGGAACAATGTAAGAACAATTTTTACCTGCTTCCCCTCTCCCCCAACCTGTTTTAATCTGTTCTTGTTCCAAGGTGCAAAGATTTGAACATGATATTTCTGTTTTCAGGGAGCTCCAGGGAGGGATGGAAAGCCAGGTCTGCCAGGTCCCCCAGGTGACCCGGTATGTTGACAGACTGTGCCTGATTTATGTATCTTTAATGCACCCAGAAGCCAAACAGCCTACCAAGCAAGTTTTGCTGTCCGAACCAATTAGACTGCTCAGTGACTGCTTGGTGATTTTGTTTATCCCCATTATTTTCTAAAGGGGAAAAAAATTCAAGCTACATCAGCATTCTTGTGTGTGTGGTAAATACTTATTTCCTGAGGGCATAATTCAGTTGTACAATTTTGCCTCAAGTTGAACCTTGGCAAATAATGTCTCAACCCCATGGAAAACTGAGTTAAAATACATAGCCACAGATTCTGTTCTTTCTAATGCTAGTGACTAAATGAATTTCATTTTTCTAAATGAATGTTTGCAGATAAGTTTCCTACAATATGGTACGTATCTATTGATTCTGTGGCTTTAAAAATGCTGAAATGATTAAATTACAAAACTGCCTTGAGTAGGCTCTTTCAAAATGGGTTTAGGCACTAAATGTGTGTCCGGAGTTTTATTTCAGGTTAAACTTTGCTTTGAGTGACAGTGAAATCCCTTTAAATAGCCTCAGAATCGGCACTTATAATTTAAGAGGCCATATGGTACATGACATCGTATTAAGAATTTTGTATAATAAAATCCAAATCTAGCCTCTCAGTTCTAAGTCTCACAAATCCTTCTGCTTCTCACATTATGCAGGCCTTACATGCCTTCATAAGCTATGTGCAGCGAGGTATTTTGGCCTTTAACACCCCAATGTAGTGAATCATGTATGTATTGTCTGGGAGTCTAAAGCGTTACTGGGATTTATGGTGTCTCTCTGAATGGACATTTTAAGACATGAGGGAGACTCTACCTGAGTCTCCCAGTATCTATTTTGCCTATCACTTAAGCCACCTATTGGCTCTTTTGAATTCAATGAGGAACAGCTTTAAGGGAAACGTCCTGTACTTTCCATATTTCTCAATAGCCTGATGATTTGCTTGGCAGAGGAATGGTTTCCTTTTAACAAATGATTTGTCTTTATGTATAATTTAAAACCAGTAATATGTTAAGGTTGGCATGATGGTTGCCCAGCATGACTCAGAATTGAAACGATGACGTGTGTGTGTTTCCATGTTCATGGTAAAGAAATGGTATTTCTCTATTTCTCAAAAATGGTTATGAACTCTGTTAGTGTCCTGTATTTGTTTCTGAATAAGAAGCCTCATGTTAGCCAACCATTGAGATGGCAATGGGAGGCTCTTAGAAGCTTTATGATGAGAAATCTCAGCTGCTCAGCATTTTGAGGGAAAATATCTACATTTGTTGTATGTTTGTATTATAAGTGCCAGTATATGTCTAAATAGCTATATTTGTTTTTTTTCTCCTTATCCACAGATTGCACTTCCTCTCTTGGGAGACATCGGGGCCTTGTTCAAGGTATTCTGTTGCCGTGTAAGAAATTGTGTGCTAATCTCCAGAAAAAAATCAGAAAGGAAATCTTTACCAGAGGTTGAGTTGGCCTGAACTAAAATTCCATTTTTTTTAATGGTAGAGCATCTTTCAGACAGTAAAAGGAACATGGATCCAATCTGTATCTTGTGCCATTGGTACTAATCCCCTGACTCTCTTCTTTACTGGCCTCTCATATTGGGACTGGAGGGGTGGGGGGCCGGGGCGCAGGGAGGAGTGGGTAGTTCTGAGGTGAGTTCTGAGAGAAGAGTGCCGTTAACACACTGAGCAGACCGTTTTCTCCCTGAGTGAGCTTTCTCTTAATGGTGGTCACCACCCCCTGGCTCTCCACTGTGAAACCCAGTCCTCCTCACAGTATCTGCCCTGGCCAGTCCAGAAGGAAAAGCTGCTCAAGAAACAGCTAGTTTGAAGGCTGAGTTTTATGTCATGGGATTTTACAAAGTGCATTACAAAATTACAAAGCTGACAATTACCTTAACACCTGTGACTCTACTAAATAAAAATAATCTCTACCTATTATCCACCTCCTAGGGAATTACTCTTACTGCCATTTTTTTCTGTAATACTTCCCTTTATTTTATTTGTAAAACAGATGGGGGAGGATGATAATGGAACATATGTAGGATATGTATTTGCCTGTTTCTTTGTGGAATGCTAAGATTGAACCCTTTACATTCCACTTAACTTCATGCGCAGTATCTGTCAATGTATGAATGGACAGTATATTTATATACACACACACACATGGGCTACAGGGATTTCCCCGGTGGCTCAGCTAGTAAAGAATCCGCCTGCAATGCAGGAGACCTGGGTTCGATCCCTGGGTTGGTTCGATCCCCTGGAGAAGGGAAAAGCTACCCACTCCAGTTTGGCCTGGAGAATTCCATGGACTGTATAGTCCATGGAGTTGCCAAGAGTTGGACATGATTGAGTGACTTTCACTTTCACATGGGCAGCATGTATATATGTGTGATTTATTTTATATTCCTAGTATTTAGCCCTGGAGAAGGAAAAGGCAACCCACTCCAGTATTCTTGCCTGGAGAATCCTGTGGACGGAGGAGCCTGATGGGCTGCTATCCACCAGGTTGCACAGAGTCGGACATGACTGAAGCAACTTAGCATGCATACATGCATTGGAGAAGGAAATGGCAACCCACTCCAGTATTCTTGCCTGGAGAATCCCAGGGACAGAGGAGCCTGGTGGGCTGCCATCTATGGGGTCTCACAGAGTTGGACAGAACTGAAGCGACTTAGCAGCAGCAGCATAGTGGGAAAGAATCTGAAAAGATATATATCTACATATAACTGAATCACTTTGCCATGTACCTGAAATTAACACAGCATTGTGAATCAACTATACTTCAGTTTTTAAAAAATCAATTGAATAATCCATTCTAAAATGTTACTATTTATTTCCAAAGTCTGCAGATACAGTAATTCACCTTCTTTATACTTTTTGAAACAGGGAAAGCTTTTTGGTTCTCCTAAGTCCTTAAGCATCTTGCTACCTTCATAGATTTTCAGATTTAATAGTTGTCATCCTACAATTAGGTATGTGTTTCTTAACTCCTTACCAGCACATTAACTAAATGAAATGATCCTGGTGGTCAAATTGGTTTGGGAAACTTTGCACACTCCAGCTCCTTCTAATGTTTTCCAGCACTAAGAAGGACCACCATAAAGAGAATTCTTCTAACCCAGCATTTTTTAGGCAAATTGCCTCAGAACCTTTTCAGTACCATACAAAATTAGTCTTCCATGGAGCATATGTTTGGAAACCAAACTTGTCCTCATATACACTGGGTCAAAATATTGAACTTGAATAATATGGGCTTTCTTGTCAATTTCCCATCAATGGAAAATTTCAGTTCCCACTTCATGTTTAAAGATTTTTCCACTTGGTTAAAAGGATAAAAGAATAGAGGCTTCAATTGTCCTACCTTTGGTCAGTTGTTAAATTGAAACTATCTCCCCCACTCAGTGGTCCCTATTTTATGCCTTTCCTGATCATATGTTTATAACAATGTATTTAAAAATAAGCCTCTGTAGAGCTTTACATGATAAGAAGTTTATCTTGTGAGCTCAGACACCTAAATTCAAGCCTTTCCAGATCAGCTAAAGATTACAGAGGAGGGGACACGGAAAGGTAATTCCACTTAGATTTCCTATCTGCACTTGGATTTGACTTAGAAGTCAAGTACAAGTCACTCACGTAATTACTTCCCACATGAGTGCTTCAACTAACAAAATGTTAGAAAGCTGTGTATAGGTTTCCAACTGATTGGGCTCTCAGAAGGAAAAATCCTTTCTTCACAGCTTTCTCTTTTTTTCTTTCTTTTTTAAGGATTTATACTCTTGGGTGTATGAGCTCTGTGATCTTGCTGATTATTCCAAACTTTATCACAACCTCTTTTTTAACATGCTGCTAAGCATTTGGAACTCTATGTCCTTGAATGATGAGTTTATCTTTTTTATTTTTTGGCCACACCATGAGACATGTGGGATCTTAGTTCCCCGACCAGGTATCAAACCTGTGCCCCCTGCATTGGCAGCATGGAGTCTTAACCACTGGACAATGAGGGGAGTGCACTGAGTTTATCTTTTAAGATAGTTTTTGCCCCCCGCAAAAGTGGTCATTCTAACCGATTAAATTATAGAATGACATAGCAGTGGTTGTCATTCAGCTCTCACAAAGGTTCAGATAAAAGTTCAAATCCAACCAGAGCTCACTTTTATACATTACTTTGATGAATCTCTAAGTGATCTTATCTCTATCCTCATTAGAATTTCTGTGGCAACTGCCAAGCCAGTGTTCCTGGGCTAAAAAGCAACAAAGGAGAAGAATCAGGTGCTGGTGAGCCCGGAAAGTTTGATTCTGCAGCCCGGAAGGTAGGAAGGCGAGGCTTGAGTGTGGACCAGGGGACCCTGGAAGTCCCCCATGGTGCCTTCGCTTACCTGCAACTGCTCTGTCCTCTAGGGCGATCTAGGGCCACGGGGTCCTCCAGGAATCCCAGGCAGAGAGGGACCAAAGGTAGGGAAATCTCTCTTCTGTGCAACCTGCAGTTTGGGGTAAAAAAAAAAAAATCCATTTTAAAATACAGTACCTTTTCTAAAAATATCTTGGAAAAGCCATCTGCATATGTCATTTATTTGTTTCCCAATGCTGTCCAAACGACAGGCCCCAAGTGTCCTTAGAAGGATATTTTCATTTTTCCAAAGATGACAAAATGACAGCATACTAACTAAATGTATTGTCTTCCTAGGGGAGCAAAGGCGAGCGGGGCTACCCTGGCGTGCCTGGGGAGAAAGGTGATGAGGTAACAGACTCCCCTGACCATGGAACCCTCCTGCTGAGCCTTCATACACAGGACACAACAAAAGGACATCAGTTTCCCTATAGCTCATGTCTGATGCTAAACAAACAAAAACAGAAACAGTGTTTTCTCCCAAATGTTAGCACATTTTAAATAATACATTGATGTTTGTTGTCAGTGGTCCAGTTTTTGGGACAAGGAAATTTAAGCACAAAGTTAACATATCAGTTAATTGATGTGTTTTCATGCAAGAGGTAAAAATTCTATGTCTCTCAAGACAAAAGCAAGGGGAAAGAGGAGACCTACTGAAACGAATCCTAAAGGAGCTCATAGAATTGAAGGGCTAGTTAGCAACCAGCCTAGGGCTAAGGGCAGCTCCAGAGCTCAATAGAACTTCCTGGTCCACGGCCGTAACATGACTCAATTTCAATGACCTTGGTTTGTCTGTATCTCTGCTCAACTTTCAAACTCTTGGGAGGAAAACATACACACACACAGACACACACACATCAAAAGGGTCTGCCTGGGCTGCTTTAATCATCCGCTCACCCTCCCACTAAAGTTCAAAGTCAAATGTGCTTTTGAGATGGTGATATAATTTTCTGACTCTCAGCCATGCCGATCTCAGGATAGCATTCCTTCCTGCATAATTCACATTAACTCTTAGAAAAACCAATTAGGATGATGAATTGTTGTTAGTTTAAACAGTTTTGATACTAATAATTCTTAATGAAAGTAAGTAAGCCATCTGGCATATATTAACCTTGATGTTAGTGTAGAAAATCATGACAATATAAAGTAGATCTATTTTTGAGTTGGAGTTATATATTTCACGTTATAAATTACCATGTTATTGTTTTTAATTAATGTTGATTCTATTCAAGAAAACAGTAAGGATTGGCTTGTTTTTTTCCAAGTTAAAAATTGAAGAGCAAAGAAATACAACATTTATTTTCATCCATAAATAAAAGAGTAAAGGCATTTTATTTTCAAAATAAGGAAGAGTTATTGAGCTTTTGCATCTTCATGCTCCACAGAAAGTTGTACTAAAGTATAAGCACAGTATCTGATGTTAATGGCCTAACAGCTTTTAACTGCCTAGGTTCAAGAAGTAGGCTTTAAAGGCAATTGAGAAGGTAATAGCAAAAAGATCAGGAAATAATTGGAATTCGGGTTTTTTTATAAGTGACTCTAAATTAAATTTATTAGAAGTTAACTTTATTGATTCTGCAGTGAACTGAACCCCTCCTTAATTCCTCCACTATTTTAGTTGCTTTTCCTTAAGTACAACTTGTAGATTTCTTTAACACAGGGTACACAGATGTTGCACAAGACTCTTAGACATTCAATTCCAGCTAGTTCATAAGGAGATTGTTTTTCATTGTTTCTTCACATCACATGAAAAGTATGAATACACCTGAAGTAATAAACAACTCAGTTGGGCCTTTCGTGAGGTATGGGTCAATGCAGTTTGTCCCTCTCTGACAGATGGGAAATACTGAATATTATCTTGTCTTCTTGAACTCAGATACTCTCTGAAATTTTAATTTGTTGATTTGTTTAACTGAATGAAACTTTGCCTAAGAACATATATATTGCCAACTGGCCAATAAATTATCCTATTTTAATACACACATAACAGTCCATGGGGGTCGCAAGAGTTGGACATGACTTAGCAACTAAACCACCACCACCAATATCTAATTATACAAGATCTAAGATGTCTGTCCTACCCTTACTGGAAAAGATATAGAATGACATCACACTCTCTCTTTGAGGAATTCCCAATTATTATTTAATAATGATCATAGTCCATTTGGAAACTTAAAGAGCTGTTCTTGCTTTAACAAAAGGGACATTGCCCTCTGTCCAGTCGTTACAGATGCTCTGTCACAGCTCAAGGTAACAAACTGGCAGATACTGATAGGACACAGACCCACCTCTTACAGTCAGAGGGGATTCTTGATTGGAATGCAGATCTTTTTTACAGTATTTTAGAACAATAATCAATAAGTGGGACCTGCAGAATATCTTCAGCCATAAATTGCAGCAGTGGAAAAATAAATACGTTTGATAGCAACTGAGCTATGAATGGTAAAATCAGAATATCAGAATAGGGAAAGAACTTAGTTCTAATGATACTTGACTATCTAGGCAATAAACTTTAATTTGTATTTTAGTTTGGTACAATATGCTAAATCGACTGTCCTACTCTTTAATATGTATTTGTCTTCTTTAATGATGTTCTTGTCTTCTAAAATTATCTTCTTGCCCTTTATACATCCACAGTAACTTTTACCCTTAGTACAGAATTTCAGCTTGTTCAGAGAAAGACTGCCGAGAACGATTTTTTTATTTATGGACTGAGGTTTATTTTAAAGTTTAATGTGGTCATCAAAGGTTAATGAGTCCCAAGCTTATAAATTAGACTACCTCAAGACTCAGCATCTCTAGACTGATTCAGTCTTGATTCTAAAAGTAGCAAAAAGAAAAATACATAAGAACATACATATCTTATACATGTACATATAGAGAGAATTTTATGGAAATGTGGCTATTTTGAGATAAAGCAATTTGTGGTATACCATTTATAATCTCTAGATACTTAGAGGTCCATTCCCAAAAGAAGTTTTTTCTTTTTCCTTTTCACTTATAACCCTATAGACAAGTTAATAGTGGGGGAATAAAAAGAATCAAAACAGCATGCTAATGTGTACCACCCGCAGATTCATATACATGTGCATACACACACACACACACACACACACAGAGCATTGCCAGTGAGGACGAACCCATCTTGAAGAAAATTTAGATCCACATTCTTTAACACAAGTGCACATAAGATTTTACCCAAGACTCATTACAGGAGGCATTTCAGCACTCCCAAGAAAGGCTGCTTCTTTTCTTCCAGCATTTCTTCACCTCCTATCACATGAAGAACCTGAAGGAATGTATGATCCCATTAAGCATTCAGTTCAGTCACTCAGTCGTGCCCGACTCTTTGCGACCCCATGAATCGCAGCACGCCAGGCCTCCCTGTTCATCACCATCTCCCGGAGTTCACTCAGACTCACGGACTCGTCACGTCCATCGAGTCCGTGATGCCATCCAGCCATCTCATACTCGGTCGTCCCCTTCTCCTCCTGCCCCCAATCCCTCCCAGCATCAGAGTCTTTTCCAATGAGTCAACTCTTCGCATGAGGTGGCCAAAGGACTGGAGTTTCAGCTTTAGCATCATTCCTTCCAAGGAAATCCCAGGGCTGATCTCCTTCAGAATGGACTGGTTGGATCTCCTTGCAGTCCAAGGGACTCTCAAGAGTCTTCTCCAACACCACAGTTCAAAAGCATCAATTCTTCGGCGCTCAGCCTTCTTCACAGTCCAACTCTCACATCCATACATGACCACAGGAAAAACCATAGCCTTGACTAGACGGACTTTAGTCNGAGTCTTCTCCAACACCACACTTCAAAAGCATCAATTCTTTGGTGCTCAGCCTTCTTCACAGTCCAACTCTCACATCCATACATGACCACAGGAAAAACCATAGCCTTGACTAGACGGACCTTAGTTGGCAAAGTAATGTCTCTGCTTTTGAAAATGCTATCTAGGTTGGACATAACTTTTCTTCCAAGGAGTAAGCGTCTTCTAATTTCATGGCTGCAGTCACCATCAGCAGTGATTTTGGAGCCCAAAAAAATAAAGTCTGACACTGTTTCCACTGTTTCCCCATCTATTTCCCATGAAGTGATGGGACCAGATGCCATGATCTTCGTTTTCTGAATGCTGAGCTTTAAGCCAACTTTTTCGCTCTCCTCTTTCACTTTCATCAGGAGGCTTTTTAGCTCCTCTTCACTTTCTGCCATATAGCTATAATACATTCAATATCCTGCAGGACTAACTATCCTGTGAGTACATTCAAAAAGCAATCATTTTTATTTGCTTCTTTAGAAATTTCCTAAAATTTACTGTTTATTTTAACATAAAAAAGTTAGAACAGTTTTTGTAGCTCATATAAAAATCCTAGTGTAGTTATTAAGGAGAATTTTAAACACAAATTTATTTGGAGAGACTAAACAATCATAATGATATTTATCTAAGAAGAGAAAACACTTTTCTATTTGAGTGTTCTTGGATAACTCAATAGTGTTCTAAATTTTCATTCACATAGATGTTTTACATTTCTTAAATTTATTGCTAGGTATTCAGTCTCTGTGGATGTGGTTAATAGGTGTTTCCCTTCAATTATACTTTTCTATTATGTTTTAGTTTGTCTATAGGAAGACAGTTTTTTCTTAATATACTAACCACTTCACTGAAATTTCTTATTGCTATAATAGATCTTTCAGGTAAATCACTTAGATTTTTAACCCATACAACCATATTACCTGCCAATATTTTGTCTTCTCTATTATAACTTTTATATTCATCTATTTTCTCTAATATTATTGCATTAGCTATATTTCATTCAAGAATGATATCATAATGAAAATTTTCTTTTGTTCCTGAATGTAAAGGAATGGTTTCTAGATGTTCTAGATGCTGTGTTTTTATAAATATGGAACAAAATCATATTTTTTTAGCATTGCCTTTCTTTGGAATTGGAATGAAAACTGACCTTTTCCAGTCCTGTGGCCACTGCTGAGTTTTCCAAATTTGCTGGCAGATTGAGTGCAGCACTTTCACAGCATCATCTTTCAGGATTTGAAACAGCTCAACTGGAATTCCATCACCTCCACTAGCTTTGTTCGTAGTGATGCTTTCTAAGGCCCACTTGACTTCACATTCCAAGATGTCTGGCTCTAGATTAGTGATCACATCATCATGATTATCTGGGTCATGAAGATCTTTTTTGTACAGTTCTTCCGTGTATTCTTGCCACCTCTTCTTAATATCTTCTGCTTCTGTTAGGTCCATACCATTTCTGTCCTTTATTGAGCCCATCCTTGCATGAAATATTCCCTTGGTATCTCTAATTTTCTTGAAGAGATCTCTAGTCTTTCCCATTCTGTTCTTTTCCTCTATTTCTTTGCATTGATTGCTGAAGAAGGCTTTCTTATCTCTTCTTGCTATTCTTTGGAACTCTGCATTCAGGTGCCTTTATCTTTCCTTTTCTCCTTTGCTTTTTCTGTAGAGCTTGATCCTTGATCCCATTAATGCAGTGAACCCTGACCCAGTGGAACCCTGCTCCTCTAGGGCTCCCGTAAATAGCTATGTAGCAATTGACTATGCAACAATTTTACCATGGTCACTTTATCTGATATTTACAATGTGTACCACATGTGTATTTCAGCACAGTAAAAGGTAAGGGAATTTACAATAACAATGAATGATTTGGCACTATAAAAGGATTACTTAGTAAAGAAAATTGAATCCTGAAAAGGTGGTGGTGGTGGTTTAGTCACCAAGTTGTGTCCAACTCTTGCGATCCCATGGACTGTAGCCTGTCAGGCTCCTCTCCATGGGATTCTCCAGGCAAGAATACTGGAGTGGGTTGCCATTTCCTTCTCCAGGGGATCTTCCCGACCTGGAAATTGAACCCAGGTCTCCTGCATTGCAGGCAGATGATTTACCAACTGAGCTATGAGGGAAGCCCTTTCTTTGTTGAAGGATGACCAAATATGAGACAGAGCTCTCAAAAAAAAAAAAGCTTAAGTGGAACCATTCAAAATAGAACTCGATACATCATATGGTTATCTGAGATAATAAATGGGTGTTTTAAAGTATATTTTTCTTATTAAAGAAGTCATCTGAGATTCTTACGGAAAATCTGAGAAATATACAAAAACACTAAAAAGAGTAAAATTTACTCCAATTTGTGCTTCTCAGACTGTTGGCAAAAGTCCCATTGTGGTCCACAATCTCGGATCCACAATTTCAAAGCTCAAATGCCTCTGAAAACCTGAGAAATTTTTCCCAAGTTTGGATTAACTTTCTTCAGCAGAAAAATCTGACCTGACATCAAATGGAGCCAATCTATGTATCCCATTTGGTGAGAATATCACATGTTTTGCAATAGAAATATTTGCATGTTCATTAGTGGGTGCTGCCTTAGATGCCACTGGGAGTATTATGTAATGCCAGTATAAACACATGTGTTTCTTTTAAAACAAATCTGAAAATTCAGTACTCTGAAGCACATCTGATATAAAGTTTCCAGATAAAACATTATGAGCCTCCATCAGTCTCATCTCTCAGGAACTGAATTTCTATTTTTTTTAATAATTTGAATCTTACCCTATGTAACAATTTGTAACTTTCCCTTTTTCCATACTATTTATAGCTTTTGAAACATGATTTTAATAGTTGTGAAATAGTTCATATTATGAGCTTATTTAAATTTAATATTCTGTTGCTGACATATCTGATAAAGGAACAAATTAATTACATAAATTATCAGTTAATCTTAGCAATTCTTCCTTGAATATATAAATGTATCCAGTGTAACTAGCATGATGCTACAAATCTAAGAGCCAGAGAAGCTTTGTGTTCAGTTTTATGCTTAAGCCACTAAAGGATTCCAAATTTAAATTCACCAATGAGCCAAATTTCTTAAAATGAACTGGCCAGCTAAACTAAATATTATATCATAACGCAGATTCCATTGTTCCACCAGTTGAATGAAGCATTCGTTTAATCATGTATTTCTTTGATGGCATTCTACTCCTCTGAAATTTGCATTTTCATGCTTTAGCAGTGCCGGCTTCTCAAAGATGCTATTGATGATTATGAGGATATGTAAAATGTGAGATCAAAAATATTCTATGAATCACCTAACACATTAAATTATTTTCATTACAGATGCCATGCATGCCACAGCATTTAGCTCAACATCCTTATTCTTAGAAAGTGGGTCTTTGCACATGACAAATACCTTGTTTCCTGATTAGCCTACACAGATGTTTTGTTTTCAATAGTTAAAATATTTGCTGAACTAAAATGCTTTGTTTTCAATGATATAACAGATTTTATGGTAGGAACTATCTTTTCTAGGGTCTTCAAGGAATTCCAGGCCTTCCAGGTGTTCCTGGCCCCACAGGACCGCCTGTAAGTATTTGCTAAACTGTTTCACTCACAACTCGTGTCTGTTGAGATGATGCCAAGTGAACTAATGTTCCTCCTTGCTTTTTTGTTCTCCGTTCCTCCATGTAAATTTTTCAAGCATTGCCTGGAAAAGTAGCATCTGACGTCTCGGATTTTTGTTAGTGTTAGGTGAAGCTGCTAGGGGTTGTGGAGACTTGTCTGTGATTAAGCAAGTCCATTTGAATAGAAATTGGATACAGAAGAGGACATTATCTCTTTTAGTTATAATTTTTTGGCATTGATCTTTGGGATACTCAGATGGTTATACCTTACATGTTAAGCACCATAAACTAAGAATTCATTCTCTAGATGGAAAAAAAAAAAAAATGGGTCAGGGATTATCAGATTCAATTTCATTTTACTCAAATTTATGAATTAAAATATGCTCTGCTTTAGTTGGCACCTTTTCTCACTGTCCTCAAACACAGTATCACATTCTTTGTGTCTTTAGGTATCCTGTTTTCTTAAAACAGAAATCTCTTTTCTTTTCCCTCCTGTTAAACCCAATCTCTCCTTAAAGCAGAGCGCAAAACTAGGGTTGCTGGTTAAAATACTGGATATAAGGTTAAATTTTAATTTCATATAAATAAATAGTTTCATAGCATGTTTGTCCCAAATATTGTATTTTTATTTGTTAAATCTAGCAATCCTATGCAAGCCTCAATTTTTTGCAATCCTCCTCTGCTTAGAATTCCTGTGCAAATGGTATGTAGGAATATAATCATGTTCCTTAATATTTTGAATCATGGATTTGCCATAATGAAAATTTTACCGTTTATGCTTTCGCCAGTTATATTGAACAAACCTGAGTCTAAATTGTAGACTAAAATTAAAAGATAAGAGCAGAAGTTATGAAAGGAATCATGGAAATTGTAGCTAACTGTTCTCAAAGAAGATTTTAAATTAAATTTTATTTTCCATTGGTAAAATGCAGATCGCATAACTCAATATGCACCTTGTTAATTCTGCTCTATGAAGTATTAAAATGTTGATCACTACCAAAATTATAGCTCATTTAGGAAGGCATAATGTTATGTAAATTGCCATTTAAACAGCAAGGCTAAATTTTTAAATGTATTAAAAGGTTCCAATTAAGGTCATTAAATGTGGTTGGCCAAGGTGAAAAAGCGACCACAGATACAAATTTTTTCCTTCCAAGGGCTTATCAGCAGGATACAGCTGCAGTATCAGCCTGAAGAAATATACCCTTATAGGACTGATTTAATTATGATCAAATGAGCTTCAAAATGTATCAGTTTGAGCAACCAACTTCCAACATGCTTGGCTTTTCTTGTTGTTTCGGTAACAAAATTAGTTTTGTGTTTTACAGGGCCTATTAGGAAGAACGGGACACCCTGGCCCCATGGGAACAAAGGGTGACAAGGTACAGAGTTCCCAACAGCTCACAACTCTCAGCATCAGGATTTCAGTAACTGATGGGCTTGCTGAGGAAATCTGGAAGTTCCATCCTTTGACAGTCATAGGGAAGTCCTCTAAAGAACCATCACAGCTTGCTTCATGGGGAGTCCAGTCAATGAGTCAGCAGGGAAGGGCAGCAAAAGAGGGGTCTCAGGAGGAAGCTCACATGGTACCCGATTTAATATCTGAAGCCGCCCACCACCGCCCACCACAGTGTGATAGAGCCAGCACCTGAGTCACGTGGACTAACTATTCAGATTCGAGAAATTTAAGAATCGGGAATCCATGAGCCGCTTCAGTGTGGCTCGTACCCCGAAATGCCCACAATGGGCATAATGGCATCAAGGAGCAGAGGAGTCCCCCTCCCCCAAATTGAAAGGCAACCGTGTGCGTATTCTAGACAGTCTCACACATTTTTCTCTGATAGCATTCAGGGAACTTGCCCAACCCCACCAGCCTTTTCTCCGTGTTCTTGATGGAAATTATTCTGTCGGCGATTTGCCTTTTGAAGTTAATGGGAATTCCACACAGAGAGGAGCTTTGGGCCACAGTCGAGAATGAAAATTGTGCCAGAAAAAAACTCCTTTCAGTAGGCACATGTTTTCCTTGTTTGTTGTCCTCTGCAGTTCAGGAAAACCATGACATAATTCTCTGAAGGACTCTGCTGGCAGCTCACAGGACCTGATTTGTCTTAGAGAGAAACATAGAATACACTCATTGTTACTCAGCCTATGGAGATACATGGCAAGAAAATCTTTAAAGTTGGTCTTTATTGATAAAGACACAGTCAGGAAGTTTATATGATTATTTGGTTACTGAAAAAAATGGGGAGATTGGAATGAGACCCATCAAATTTATGAAAATGGACTAAAATCCCTCAAAATTCTTGAGCATGATAAGTAAGAATGTACTCTCTGATTCTTCTTTAATTAACCATTTCTTGCCATTGCCCCTGATAATCAAGAGACTTAGGAGATTGTTAGAGGTTATTCTTAAAAAAAAAAAAAAAGGCAGTTACAGGAAGAACTTATCATGGACTAATAACCAGCCTATGTTTTATAAAAATATAAGTCAAATCCCATGTTTCAAATTTCAGCTTGAATTCATTTTTCTCAGATGTCATTTTCAGTCTGCCTTGCCTGGAAGCAGAATGTCTGAGGCTGTTTACGTTGTATAGAATGTTTCCTTTAAATAGCACTGTCCCTCGGTCACCTCTGCTCAAGGGGACATGTCTGACATTAACTTAGGAAGTGAGAGAGGTTTCTCCCCCTGCAGACACAACTCAGATTGTTATTTTCCATTTTAGTTAAAGTATGTGGATGCCCCCTCTGGTTCCCCAAAGAGGAGGGTGGTGGGGTGAGGTTCTGCCCCAGAGAGCCGAGTCCCTGAGCCACCCCCACTTGCAGGAAGTCTGCTCTGCACCCGAATGTGGGGAGAGTTCCCCCAGTTGCACTCAAAGCCCAGGACTTCATCGTCTGGTTACCTGGCTCCATCTGAAAATAAGCTTTGTCCCTGAGGGTCAAATGTTGAAGATCTGTGGGAAAAGACATTTAGCTTTCTTGTGGTCTAGTAATTCCCCAGGTGAAGAAAAAAGCCGAGCTGAATAAGACTTTGCAAGGCTGACAAAATGACAAGTCATATCAATTTCAGAATATCTGGTTCATAAACCTGGGGTAGAAACGTCTGTCATTGATGTTGGTCTGTCTACCCTTTGCAGGGTAGTGAGGGGCCCCCTGGGAGACCTGGACCACCTGGACCACCTGTGAGTTGTTTCATGTTTAAAACATAAATGCATGCTTCTACTTGAGGCTTTTTATAAGCAGTAAAGTCCTATTGTCTAGCACAAGGAACTATATTCAGTATCCTGTAATAAATGTATCATAATGGAAAAAGGGGGAAGAAAAGCCTTTCGTAAAGGGGTTGGACTACATTTAGGTACCTTCAAGGATAAAAGTCGGCTGTGTTTTATATATGAATTTGAATGGCAGCCAGTCTGGCTTGGGGAGCTCTGACTCCCTGTAAGCTCAGCCCTGAGGCACAGTGCTCAGGTTTGCAAGCTGTGAGCCTCCCTGCCGTGGGTTCAGTTCACCTGGCAGTGCCTGACTCACCACTTCCCGCCTGGGGGATGCTCAGAAAGTCATTTAACTTCAATGAGCCTCGTTCATGGAAAATAGAGGGGCCATAAGGAGATCCCTTCCAGCAATGTGAGTTGGTAGAAAAATTGTGTTATGCTGTGTGTGTTTATTACTATCCATGATGCCTGAGATGCTAGGAAACTCTATTTATACAGCGCTTAGTGAATGAAATGTACAAGGGCCATCAGTGTTCTCCTCAGGGCTAAGACAGATGTTGTCAGGAGGCTGGGGAGAAGACAGGTGCCTCTCCCTGGAGCAAGTCTGCCCTCAAGTGGGGTCTCTCTTGAACAGCATCACAGATTCCATCTCGCTGAATGTTCCTTCCCGCTGGCCTCAGAGGGAGAGTTTAAGAAGCCAAACTCACCCAAAGGGGGCAGAAGTCATCTGTGACTCTTTTTGGAGAAAAATAATTGAAAGTTTATTAACACATGCACCTCTTATATGCAAGGGAAACATCCAGGAAAACTGGGTAACTCCCTGAAATGGCCCAAGTCATCACCTGAAATACCATCTTCACCAAAAAGCAAAAGAAAGGAAGTGTATGTTGTTGTGCAGATTTACGTCTTAGCTTTCTCCGTTGGTAAGTTTCTTGAGATTCCGAAGACAACAAAGATAGTTTACATGTCTGTGTGCTTTGCACACTTCAGTGAAGACATCGGCATCTGTTTTCCTAAACCTGCTCTTCATTTTACTTACCTTCTCCCTTGACACGGAAGCAGGGCAGGCAGCACCTGAGGCTCAAACACTAAAATGCACTCCCTCCCTACTGGACAGCACAGCAAAGTGCAACAGGGGGCCCACAAAAGGGACCTGTATTTTACAATGGACTTAAGAAATCACCCTCCCTCCTCCCACCCGGATTCTCCATAGCTATTTATTCTTCAAAACAAATTAAATGCTGTCTCTCCTGGGAACCCTCACACCCTGGCACTAGAAATCTCAGACAAAAGTATCCTTTGCCCTCCAGGACTATATACAGTAGACGTTCAGCATTTGTCAAACTGCTGAATTGAATTGTTAAATGGATGAGTGAAATACTAAAGGAATAAATGAACAGAGCTTTTTTCCTTCCTTCACAAGTGTTGCAGGATGCACGCAGGTCACGTGACCTGAGCACCGCTGGCAACCATGGTCCAAAAACAGGGCAATGAGGGACCTTCAGTTTTGCAGCTAAAATGTGGAAATCACAATAAAGGAAAATGCAAGTTATTGATTCTATGGGGATTTAAAAAAAAAAAGGCTAAAAGATCTGAACTAAAATTTTCATGTGCAAATTTTTCCTGAATGCTAAAATGTATGATTATGAAAGCCTCTCAAATGAGTTCTCTTTAAAGTGTTACCCTGGGACTTGATTCACAAATCAATTTTATTAGGAAGTTTCTATTCCCTATTGTTTCAAAGTATATATTCTTGTAGTACATCCATGCAGGGTTGTGAATAAAATCATATCCCCTGTTTCTCTTAATTTTCTATTCAGTATGAAAAGACTATGGGAAAAAAATTACCTTTCAGTAGCCAAATTGTTCCCTATTCACATCTTCATCAACACGCCTGTATTATGGCCTGCAGGTCAGCAGGCTGTAAACAGTTAGCATAAATTGGCAATTCAGAAACTGAATTTTAATGAGCAAATAATATTTTCCTCTGAATACATTAGTGTCTCATCTGTCAAATCAGCACATTTATCACAGTCCTGCAGAAAGTGTGTGTGTGCACTCCAGGTGGAGTTTTTTCCCTCTGTATTTGCTTTAGAAAAACCAAAAATGGAAACACTGTTATTTTTACCGATAGCATTAAGCTCATTTTCTAAAATAGAATAGGAAAAATATCATTTGATAAAACAACAGAGTTAGAGACTCTCACTATTAACATAAAATAATAATTCTGTATCTCATTTCTCTTCTAAGGGTGTACCATTCAATGAAGGGAATGGAATGAGCAGTTTATATAAAATCCAGGTATTTATTTCTTTAATTATGTAAAGTCACTTTCTGGTTCCAGGTTACTACAAGTTCTTCTCACCTTTTTCTTTCTCTTTTGAAGGGAGGTGTGAACGCTCCCAGTTACCCAGGGCCACCCGGCCCCCCTGTGAGTATAGTTGTTTATCATGAAGCATATTTTCACTGAACAGTCACATATACACAACAAAAAGACATCCTAAGTTCACTGAAAATTGTGCGTTAGAAATATAACCAAAATGTTGTGCAGGAGGAAATAAATAAAACCAATAGTAATAAGATTGTACACAAAATAAAGAAAAATTGCATTATGCACTGAGATGTCACATTTTGGAAATCTGAGAACTAAATCAATGTCCAGCCGATTGCCATCATGGGAGTTCTATCA
The DNA here is from genome assembly GCA_006410635.1 of Cephalophus harveyi. Taxonomy (NCBI): domain Eukaryota; kingdom Metazoa; phylum Chordata; class Mammalia; order Artiodactyla; family Bovidae; genus Cephalophus; species Cephalophus harveyi. The sequence goes on from SJYT01032943.1 coordinate 130,195, forward strand.
AGTTATATTTCCTCATCTTATGCTTCAAATCCAAACGGTAGCAAAGCAAGGCTTGTACGTATTTTTACATGTATTAAAGCAAACTGGACAAAAATTCTTCATAGTTTGTGATTTTGCTTCAGTCATTATTTTCAAGGTGACTTCTCATATTTTTCTTATAGGGCCCCAAAGGCGATCCTGGCCCAGTGGTATGTATATTCCCATGTTTTGTGTCATTTAGAAAATATATCTTTATTAGTGTTAAGAAGAGCTTCAGGAGGGATGCCTGCCTTCTGAGATGTTTGTCAGTGAGCATGAAGGCAGTAGACCCGCTCCTCATCTCATAAAGCCTCAGTCCTGATGTCACTGCCCTTGACATTCCCCCATCAGCGCATTTGTAGAAATCACCCTGGGCTGGAAAGAGATACATATAAAGCTCCCGAGAAATAGAGCACTTTCTTCCAATAGAACTATTTTGATGATCGTGAAAGTGGATCATGAAAGAAAAGTATTTATTGAAAAGAAATTCTTTAAGATGTCTGCCATATCTCCCAAAATGACAACAGAGATAGGGGCAGTTTATTTACTTTCAGTCACAGGCAGTTTTTCTGGAGGAGATTTGGTGAGCTGTGATAACCCCGTTTACTGGGAGTGATCTGTCAGGAGGTTAACCCTCCACCTGGGGAGAGATCCTATCCTCCAGCCCCAGAAGGATGATGTGGTCAGGCATCCTCCTCAACCACGAGGTGTCCCTGGAAAAGTTCTGCCAAATGCAGTTAGATTACTTTTATTCCCTGGCTGACTTTTCTGTCACGTCCTTTACAAGCAGATGCTCTATCCTTCATATTTCATTTCTCTGTACTTTGACCTTTGGATATATGCTTGAAACTCAGATGTACCTGAAACTGATATAAATTTTCAAAGCACTTTCCATTGCCGTGAGAAGAGACTGAAGGCCTTTTCATTACAGTAGAGTTTGGTAAAACTAGATGGATAAATTTTAAACAAGCAGGACAGCCATAAAAATCTTTTCTCATCTAAATACATTTTCAAAGGAGATGCATGAAAGAGCTTTTTTGTTGTTGTTATTAGGCAATTAAAAACTGATTTGTTTTCCCCTAAAATCATGATTTAACCCAGTTAGAAGCATTTTCCAAATATGTCATGTGAGAGTTTCCTTTGTTTTGTTACTCATGCTGTGCTTTCTTTATCTGTAACATTTTTTAATGCTTTCATCCACTATATCCTTCATTCCAATTTCAATCTTCTTTCATCTTATTGATAAAAATTTCCTCTCAGTATTTCCTTCTGTCACACACACACACACACATCCCTTCTGGATCATTTAGGAGCACACAGGCTTCTCACTGCCTTCCCCGAAACACTAAAGTTTTTTCATTAGGTGAGAAAAAAGTATAATAATAAAGGATAAGTTATAATTCATTTGGATTGGAAAGGGGGTGGTAACAAAAATGTAGATGGATGTGAGTAGAATCTGAAGACATGATGAGGCTTTGATTTTTCTTAGCTGCAACAAAGGATAAAGAATAAACACTAAGTGAAGGGTGTTCCTTGCTTTTAGAGACATGAATTAAGTGGGTGAAGCACAAAATTGGAATCATAAAATGTGAAATCATGAAATTAACTACTGTGTAATCCTTCAAGTTTATCTTAGATAAAACTTTAGATTATTCCTTTGGAATTCATGTTACCAGTTGCCCCTAAGTAGAGAAATACTACCTCATACCACAGAGATAAGCCAAGAATGGTGGAATCACAGGTCACTGAATAGGGTGAAGTGAAAGTCGTTCAGTTGTGTCTGACTCTTTGCGACCTCATGGACTATAGAGTCCATGGAATTCTCCAGACCAGAATACTGGAGTAGGAAGCTGTTCCCTTCTCCAGGGGATCTTCCCAACCAAGGGATCAAACCCAGGTCTCCCGCCTTGCAGGCGGATTCTTTACTAGCTGAGCCACAAGGGAAACCTAAGAATACTGGAGTGGGTAGCCTATTGCTTCTCCAGCAGATCTTCCCAACCCAGAAATTAAACCAGGGTCTCCCGCATTGCAGGCAGATTCTTCACCAGCTGAGCTACCAGGTCACTGAATAGACAATGGAAACTCCCCTTGGGGCTTTGGGGGAAGATTTACTCTTCCAGTCTCCTTCAAATCCCAGGCCACCAGATCTGCATCACTGTCTCTAATCTTCTCAGTGAAACTTTGCAGATAAAAATCACCCTTAATTGAATTTATTCTTTCCTGAGGTGATCCATTTCATTCCCCTGGTGTTCAATTTATAATTGGTTTTCAATTAAATATTTATTATTAGCTACTTTCAAACAAATGTCGATTGATTGGCTGAGCACTGTTCAACCAATTCTTCTGTCTTAAGGATAACTGAGAATATAAACAAAGAGAATCAAAGAGCTTATTTCCTTTGTCAATGACCCAAGGCCTCTATTACAGAGCTTCATGCAGAATAGAATCTAAACATCTTTTTTCTGATTGGCAGGTTACCTATTGGTAGATGTCTAAAAAGATTTTTGGAGCGAAGAAGTTATCCAGATCATATGCTTCTCATTAAGCATCTCATAATAAGGACAATATCATAACTCATAATAGAAGTTAGTGTTGGTAGTATTTTTGAAGTAGATTAGCATTAAGCATGCAAAAATACATTTATAGAGAATGAGCTTGGAAAGCTACATTTTCTATATGATTATGTTGAAAGCATCCAGTGTCCTGAAAAAATATTTGTAGTTAACATTAATTCATGGTTCACAGCAAACTGTGGAAAATTCTTAAAGAGATGGGAATACCAGACCACTTTATCTGTCTCCCGAGAAACCTGTATGCAGATCAAGAAGCAACAGTTAGAACTGGACATGGAACAATGGACTGGTTCAAAATTGGGAAAGGAGTACATCAAGGCTGCTTATTTAACTCACATGCAGAGTACATCATGCGAAAAGCCAGCCTGGATGAATCACAAGCTGGAATCAAGATTGCCAGGAGAAGTATCAACAACCTCAGATAAGCAGATGATACCACTATAATGACTGAAAGTGAAGAGGAACTAAACAGCCTCTTGATGAGGGTGAAAGAATAGAGTGAAAAAGCTGGCTTGAAGTTCAACATTCAAAAAACTAAGATCATGGCATCCAGTCCCGTCACTTCATGGCAAATAGGAGGAAAAAACAGATTTGATTGTGACAGATTTTATTTTCTTGGGCTCCAAAATTACTGTGGACAGTGGCTGCAGCCTTGACACTAAAAGAACCTTGCTCCTGGGAAGGAAAGCTATAACAAACATAAACAACATTAAAAAATTGAGACATCGCGTTGCTGACAAAGATCCTTTGCTAGTCAAAGCTATGGTTTTTCCAGTAGTCATGTACGGATATGAGAGATGGACTGTAAAGAAGGCTGAGCCCTGAAAAACTGATTCTTTCAAATTGCGTTGCTGGAGAAAGACTCTTGAGAGTCCCTGGACTGCAAGGAGATCAAACCAGTCAATCCTAAAGGAAATCAACCTGAATATTCATTGGAAGAACTGATGCTGAAGCTCTAATACTTTGGCCACCTTATATGAAGAGCTGACTCATTGGAAAAGACCCTGATGCTGGGAAAGATTGAAAGCAAAAGGAGAAGGGGGCAACAGAGGATGAGATGGTTAGATAGCATCACTGACTCAATGGACATCAATTTGAGCCAACTGTGATAGATAGTGAAGGACAGGGAAGCCTGGTATGCCACAGTCCATGAGGCTACAAAATTGGACACAACTTAGTGACTGAACAACAACAATCAACCCACTTAGTCTCTCTTAATTTAAAACCCCTAATGTTTATTGTTATAAGTTAGCAGCTTCCTTCACCTTAACCTTTCTAAATGGGTTCCTTGAGGACCTAAAGTTTACAGTCAGCTGTGACCATACAAGCAGCATATGTAACATTTTTTTTAACAGAAAGGCTTATTCATCTCCTCTCAGTGACCCATCAGCAGTAACTGCCTCTGGGGCTGTCCTCTGAAGCACCAAAGTTCATGTCCAGCTCCAGGGAATATTGAGGGATGATAAACTTTGGTTTGAGAGCTCCATCTTTAGTCTTGTTTTCTGAAAATCTGGAAGCCTTAGGTACCTCACAAACACAAAGTTTATTAAAGCCCAGCCTTTTCTTCTATCTCTTACTGAAACTGGAGTTATCACTGACTAGAGGAATTCATTCAGAGCAGATTCTTAATCAGAATAAAAACAGTTAATTTAAAAAAATATTCATACTTCAGGGAATAGCTTTATTTTCTAACTGTTTTCAAATACCAAATGCAAGAATACAGATGCTTGAAAATAGAGCATACTGTTTGCTTGCTAAATTACCAATCAGTATTTGAGAGAGTACTTTCTAGGCAAAAAAAAATAAAAAATCCTTGCTTTTGAAATCAATGATTTAAAAACCTTTGATTATTGCTTTTGTGTTCTTATGTTCATATTTAACAGGGAGAACCTGGTGCAATGGGGTTGCCAGGACTAGAAGGATTTCCTGGTATAAAGGTAAGTGCAAGGTTAAGCGTGTGTTCACTAGTTCAACATTCAAAAATGTTTATTGAGCACCTACCATTGGACCAGGAGCTGTTTTAGGTTTGGAGATACCTAAGAGAACAAACTAGAAATCTCTGTCCTTGTTAAAATTATGTTCTAAGCAGGGAATACAGAAACTAAGAGAATAAATACAATAATTAATGATATTGTTAGTAAGTGCTGTGGAAAGAAAGAAAAAGTAGAGGAGATTAAAGGGCATCAGAAGTGCAGAAGGGGAGGGTGTGATTTTAAATTAGATTGTCTGAGAAATCAGGAACTAAGCAGACTTGGAAGGGGTGGGGGGATGGCCAGTTAGCTAAGCCCCTGAAGCCAGAAGGAAGAAAGTTCCCGGCAAGATGAGTAAGTTCTTGAGATGTGATGTATAGCAGGGTGATGCTAGGTAACAATACTAAGCTGTATGCTTGAAATTCACTAAGTGTTCTCAACACACACACACAGTGACCTGTGTGAGGTGATGGAGATGTGAATTAGCTTGATTATGGTGATCATTTGCCAGTATATATGTATATCACATCATCAAACTGTACACCTTAAATATATACAACTAGCAAAAGAAGGTTTTAAATGCCCTGAGACAAAAGCATTCCTGTACATTCAAGGAGACCTGGGGAGTGAGTGAGGGGAGCATGCTAGGAGATCAGTTCAGAGAGGTGGGGTGGAGGTGAGGGGCAGCCCTGCCCAGCAGTGCTGCTCGCTGGCCCGTGGAGGACCAGGGCCAGTCTGCAAGTTTTGTCATGGTTTGGAGGCAGGGTAAGCACATAGATGGAGAGCAATCATGTAAACAACTTGACTTTTGACATTGCCATAATATCCAAACATGAGACCCACATTGGTTCATGATGCATTAGAAAATAAATAAGCAAGTAAATTGCTCCTTCACCACAGGTAGTTTGAGAAGCACTAATTAATTAAGAGGCTTATCAGCCATCGTAAAGACTTTCTCTTTCACTCTGAGTGAAATACGGAGCCAGTGGTGGTTTCTGAGCAGAAAAGTGACAGACCTGCAGCTGGAGTGTAAGGAAAGCTCCTCTGGCCATGGGATTCTCCAGGCAAGAATACTGGAGTGGATTGCCATGCTCTCCTCCAGGGGATCTTCCCGACCCAGGGACTAAACCCACGTCTCTTACATCTGCTGCACTGGCAAGCGGGTTCTTTACCAGTAGCACCGCCTGGAAGCCCAATGGGACGGGGAAGACACAGACTATACCCATATATGGGGCAGTGGTGTTGGCTCAGACAGGAGCAGAATCAGTGGAGCTCCTGAGGAGGCTGAGGCTCTGGACATGGTGTGAAGGAAGGGCAATAAGACTGATGGGATGTGGGTCTAAGAGAAGAGTCAGGGATGGCTCCAAGGTGCTTGACCTGAGCACCTGAGATGATGGCATGTTATCAACAGAAATGAGGAAAGCACAACACAGAGTCTGTTCAGAGAGGGTAGGATGAGAATGATCCATAGTATAATTTTGGATGTGGGACCAATTATGGGAATTATCTACTAGACAGCATAGTGGGGGTACTGGAGTAGGTGGTACAATAGAAAAGTATGGGATTTAAAAAGAGGTCTAAGTGCAGATATAAATTGACTGTGTAAGCCTATAGGTGCTATCTGAAAGTCAAGAGGCTGGATAAGATCAGCAAGAGAATGACAGTAAAGATTTTTTTTTTTTTAAGAGAAGAGGATCATGGACTGAGCCTTGAAGCCCTCCAATATTAAGATCAGGAAGAAAGTAGGGGGTGAGCAAGGGAGACTGAGACGCAGGGACCAGAGAAATAAGAGGAAATGTTGGTGCCCTGGAAATCAAGTGAAGATCATGTATCGAGAAGAGTGATCATCTGTCTCATGTCCTGCAAATAGGTCAAGTAGGATGGCCACGTAGGAACCGTTCATCAGAGAAATGATTACTGTTTCACTATGGCGGTAGGAAAAATTTCTGGACTTGAATGGTCTAAGAGAAAATGACAAAAAAAAAAAAAGAAAGATTTAGACAAAGCAAAAACAATGCTCAAGGACTTCTGCTGCAAAGGAGAGTAAAGAAACAGGCCAGCAGCTACCGGAGGAAGCTAGGTTCCATAAAGTAGATTTTAAGACCACAGAAGAACCGGACTGTTTCTAGGCTAAAGGAAAGGTCTGGTTTAGTAAAGGGGAAGGAGCGATGAGATAGGAGGAGAGGGGAGAAGTGCTGGAACGGCATCCTTAGAAGCTAAGAGGGAAGGAACCAGGGGCATAAATGCAGGGCTTGGCTTCAGAGAGGAGCCCAGATAGTTCATCTGTGGGAGCGCTGCTGCTGCTGCTGCTGCTAAGTCACTTAAGTCGTGTCCGACTCTGTGCAAACCCATAGCTGGTTGGAACCAAAGTACAGGGGTACAGGAGCGGGGACACGGGCACATGAATTGATTGGAGTCTATAGAAGTTCTTTTCTGATTGCTTCAGTTTTCTCAGAGATGGAGGATCAAGGTCTCATCTGAGAGTGAGGTAGGGAGAAGAGTTTGGAAGTTTGAGGAAAAGGTCTTCTACGAGAGGGCAAGTCTAGGAACCACAGAGTGTGGTGGCTGAGCAGAAGCCCCTCGAGACTCATGGTCATGAACTGAAATGAGACCAGTCAGTGAGACTGTGTCCATGCGCACAGAGCAGGAGGGGAGCCGGGTTTAAACGAGTTCCCGTTTTGACAAATAAGTGAGAGAAGCGCGGATGGGACTGTGAGCCAGCAGTATATAGGGAGTGATTATAACCAGTGTCCATGGGATCTAAACTAGATACACGAGCAAGAGGGGCCATCTAGGGACTGAAGGAGCATGAAAACTTTTCTACTGGGGATGGTAGAGAGGTCTTTGTGACATCAAAATTTGGAGGGGTTCAAGCTACTCAAGGGAGTGATTTACAGTGATGGAAGATGGTGGTCCAAGATTGGAATGCAGGCAGTGGAGGTTACAGAGAGAGATTGTTTTTGATTAGGTCTCAGGTATAATTATGGAAATAAGAGTTCTGCCAGATAATTAAATTAGACTGATTCAAAGTACTATGAGACCCAATTTTTGGAAGGACCCTATTATCAGACAGGAGCTCTCTTAACTTCATCTTTATCAGATATGCAAATACTTCCACTGAATTAAAAGCCCCAGTACATTCATTTCCAGGGAAAAAAACCCTGCAGTTTAAGAGAGTAAAGTGGAACTGAGGACTATCCGTTTAGGTCCTTCACCCATTTTTCTACTAGTTCTTTTTTTTTTTAACTGTAGCTATGGTTTATATAATGAAGACACTACTTCTATATTATATGATGGAGCCTTTATCCTAGTTGGTCCTTGCCTTTCAGTTTTATGTTTAATCTTACAGAATTTATATGGAGTATAATATAAAGAGAGGAATTAGACTTTTTCAAAGAAATTATTCAATTATTAACACTATTTGTTGAATAATACAGCCCTTTCTTTACTAAAACCCTATTGTAAATGTTGGTCTGTTCCTGAAGTTGCTGTTATATTGCATTGATATACTGCTTAATCTTGGGCCAATATTCCATATTTCAATTATTATAGCTTTATTGCATGCTGAAATATGGTATTGCTAATGTCTTTATTATTCTTCTTTTACTTTTTCTCTTATCCTCAAGTATATTTATTATCCCAAGTGAACTTTAATATCATTTGATCAAGCTGCAATTTGTAAAAATTGCATTAAATTTATAAATTAGTTTGGGCACAATGACACCTTTACGGCGCTGTCTTGCCCTCCAAGAACAAAACATCTCTCTCCATTTAATCAAATCTTCTTTTATATCCCTCAGTGAACTTACGAAGTTTTTTAATGTCAATTCTGCCCAACAAAAATTGCCATTTTATTGCCCCATATATAACCATAAGTATTTTTAGCCTTGTCAGCTTTATCTAAAATACCACACTGCCTTTGGTAAAAAGGTTGAGTCATTCCACTGTTCAGAGAAATTCCAGGGGTCTTCTTATTGGCCTCATGAGGAGAAACTACAAACACATTCATTTTAACCCAACACCCAATGAGACAAGTCTATTGAAAGCTTTTCAGAAGACATTCAAGGTTTTAGTCTTTTAATTATTGGTAATAAGTTACTTTTGAATATGTGGAAGAAAAGTTTTGGCTAATTTTACTTGTAAGTATTATGGGGTTCTGTCTTAAAGAATAGGTTAACAGAAATGATACCATGAATGCTTATTTTCATTGGTATTATTATTTGCTTTGGTATTATGGGGGAAAAGAGAGAGAAAAGTCTTTAGTAGGTTCCACTGGCTGCAGCTCTTATTTTGTCCTTTCCCCATCTGGCCTCTAGCTTCACACCAGCTAGTATCGACAACCTTTATAAGTTCCAAAAAGAAGCTTTACCAAATCCAAATCATTATTTGAGCGTCAGTTTTGGCAGTGGAGATTGAGTGGGTTTGATTCTAAATACTACATGTTTTTTTCAGGGAGATCGAGGGCCGGCAGGCCCCCCAGGAGCGGCAGGAATCTCGGTGAGTTCAGTTTATCTCACATTGTTCTCACAGGTACCTACTGCCAAAAGGGCTGGGAGCACAGAGTGACTCCTGAAACTCCCAGTTTAAGAAACAAAACCCCCCAAAAAAGTTTTTTTTTTAACCCACCTGTTCCTTTCCCACCTCAAAAATGCTCCTGTCTTTATTTTCATCTTTTAAACTTTTTCCTTTGTTTTTTCTTCCCAACTCACTTTCCCCGTGGGGAGGGAAAGCCCATTACCTGTGCCAGTGCTCAGTACCACACAGCTCTGAGAAGCATGTTGGGTTTCTCTATTCTTGTAATGTTTCAAGGTTTCTTAATCTTCAGAAGGCAAAGTTCTCATCCTCAGGCAGTGTGCTTCAGTATCTTCGTATTAAGCTGCCATCTGCCTGAGTTTTCCCTCAGCCTGGTGTTATTAGCGGAGCTTTATTGCTGCTAATGTTTCCTCATAAACTAGCCCTTTAAGCCTCTCAATCATTTTTGTTGCTCTCTGGTGTCAAATGTTTTAAATCTCATCAAGGTCTTTCAAATGAATAGGAAGTGCTCCAGGAAAGGTTAAAATCATTTCTCAGAGCCCTAGGGATCATTTAGATCTTCATTCATGATGCTCTAATTAAAATTTTGTGGTCAGGCTTTATGAATAAGAGCTCATTTATCCTCACCAGGTGTCCTGCAGGGTGAGCCAGGGTAGGAAAGTCAGTGGAAGCCCTGTACTTCAATCACAGGAACATGAGGAAAAAGGTACCTACTGCCAAAAGGGCTGGGAGCACAGAGTGACTCCTGAAACTCCCAGTTTAAGAAACAAAACCCCCCAAAAAAGTTTTTTTTTTAACCCACCTGGTCCTTTCCCACCTCAAAAATGCTCCTGTCTTTATTTTCATCTTTTAAACTTTTTCCTTTGTTTTTTCTTCCCAACTCACTTTCCCCGTGGGGAGGGAAAGCCCATTACCTGTGCCAGTGCTCAGTACCACACAGCTCTGAGAAGCATGTTGGGTTTCTCTATTCTTGTAATGTTTCAAGGTTTCTTAATCTTCAGAAGGCAAAGTTCTCATCCTCAGGCAATGTGCTTCAGTATCTTCGTATTAAGCTGCCATCTGCCTGAGTTTTCCCTCAGCCTGGTGTTATTAGCGGAGCTTTATTGCTGCTAATGTTTCCTCATAAACTAGCCCTTTAAGCCTCTCAATCATTTTTGTTGCTCTCTGGTGTCAAATGTTTTAAATCTCATCAAGGTCTTTCAAATGAATAGGAAGTGCTCCAGGAAAGGTTAAAATCATTTCTCAGAGCCCTAGGGATCATTTAGATCTTCATTCATGATGCTCTAATTAAAATTTTGTGGTCAGGCTTTATGAATAAGAGCTCATTTATCCTCACCAGGTGTCCTGCAGGGTGAGCCAGGGTAGGAAAGTCAGTGGAAGCCCTGTACTTCAATCACAGGAACATGAGGAAAACAAGAAAGGGCCCTACCATCTCCGCACCACCCACTGACCTCTGCCAACACCCACCAGCACCCAGAGCCTCCCAACAATCCCCCCACCTCCATCCCTCAAAAGGCCAGCAGCCACTCTGCTTCCCTCTGTTTCATTGCTGAACCTAACAACAAAAAATAAAGACCCATCCACATGGCAAACCACTCCAATATCCTTGCCTATAAAATCCCATGGGCAGAGGAGCCTGGTGGGCTTCAGTCCATAGAGTGGCAAAGAGTCGGGCATGACTGAGTGACTAACACACTCCATAGAGAGGCATCCTGTATGGAGGATGACATCCCCTTCTCTAGCTGTTTTAGGTCAAGTCTAGTCTTAGTATGATTGTAAAAGTCACATGAAAAATTTTATTTAGCAAGCACTGCAGGGTTTTTATTGTTCAGTCACTAAGTTCTGTCTAACTCTGTGACCCCATGAACTGCAGCACACCAGGCTTCCCTGTCCTTCACTATCTCCTGGAGTTTGCTCAAATTCATGTCTATTGAGTCAGTGATGCCATCCAAGAGTTTTTATACCAGAAAGCATTCTTCTTGAAAACTGGCTCACACTTAATCCTGTTCCTCCCCACTCTCCCCAGCTCCCTACTGTTCCTAGCAACATATTTGCACCTGCCTTTGGGATCACCTTGGGTCCCATTACAACCTGTGCCTCTCATATTCACACCCTGTTTTTGTTTCCATATGGTATGGTGAAATGTAATGCCCTACTGTATTCATCCAGGTAGGACTATAAATTATGTTCAACTAAGTCACTGTATTCATCCAGGTGGGACTATAGATTATGTTCAACTAAGTCTGCCATAAAAGGAAAAATACTAGCAACCACTGAAGTATTTAAAAGATCAGTGACAGACTCAAAAGGCAGTCCAAATGAATAATTCCAAGAATATTTTTGAAGGATGCAGCATGATTGAAACTAGAGGCTGCCCTGTCACTTGTTTGGGTAAATCTAATACATTTACCTAAAATGCAGTTTTCATATCTCATCATTAAGAAGATTAACTGACAATTACAAAAATGGGGAAGGGTTAAAAAAATGGCATGCTGTATATATAAAACTGGCTATAAAAAAAAGTTTAAAAACTGTTACTTTCTTTTTTATAACTGGACTTTACTGTGGCTCAGAAAATGAAATAGTTCAAAGATTCTGGAAATAGCTACACACCAGTGTGTGTATACTTAATGCCACTGAATTGTACACATAAAATGGTCAAAATGGTGGATTTCAAGTTATGTATGCTGCTGCTGCTAAGTCGCTTCAGTCGTGTCCGACTCTGCGACCCCATAGACAGCAGCCCACCAGCTTCCCCCGTCCCTGGGATTCTCCAGGCAAGAACACTGGAGTGGATTGCCATTTTCTTCACCAATGCATGAAAGTGAAGTCGCTCAGTTGTGTCTGACTCCTAGTGATCCCATGGACTGCACCCTACCAGGCTCCTCCACCCATGGGGTTTTCCAGGCGAGAGGACTGGAGTGGAGTGCCATTGCCTTCTCTGCACATTATGTATATTTCACAACAATAAAAGTAAAAAATTTAAGGTGATGGTTCTGGTTGAAGCAGGGATGTTCACTTGCTTTGCACATCACAGACCTTTGCTGAGAATCAGAGGGCCTAGTCCTACTCCGCCTAGAAGTCTATCCCTTCCTAGTATGTAAACAGGCCATCCAGGGCCTTCCCTTGGCTCTTCCTCTGCTCCTTCCCGGGATAGCAGGTGGGTCCCGGGGCATCTTGCCCTCCCCAGGTCCTCTGATACCCCTGCTGGCACTGCCTGGCCTTTGGGATCTTCATCTGGAGCTCCAGGCGAGGAGTCCATGGCAAGACCCTTTGGAACACTGGCTTTCTCAGCTCTAACACATGCCCCAACTCAGGTCCACGAGATTCCAGGAGCTCCTGCTGCACTTGGGCAGTGGGGAGCCAGGATGCCTTCTCAGGCTTGTGTCTGCCTCGCTTCACCACTCTGCCATCGCTGGCCTGCCAAGGGGCCTTTTGACCTCCAAAGGACCTGCCAAGAGTTCTACACAGCAAGTAGTAGAGAAAAAGCCCAGGTTTCCCTCCCTGGAAACCTGCTGGGATTTCTATGGTCTCAGCACCACACCAACATCCCCATCCACATAAGGTTCAAGGGGCAGGAGGTGGCTCCTCAAGGACAGGATCCTCAGGCCTGGTCTGGACACTTGGGCTTATGCCCACTGCGACCTATACTGGTCCGTCTTCCACTCTGCTCTGTCTCAGAGGTCTCTCTGGTCCACAGTGTCTCTGTCCTCAGTCCTCCAGGCCTTCTGTGCTGGAGGACTTCTGGCTGGCCGTAGCTCAGCAGTTCCTTCGACTACAAAGTGATTAAATTACTCTCTCTGAGGGTGGTTTGAGACCCGCAGGCACTCTCCAGTCCTTTTTTTGATGTAGGGAGCCAGCACGGGAGATCCCACCCATGACAAGGTCATGTGAAAAGGACCTGATAAGCAAGGCTTCAGGACTCGAGGGGCTCCCTGGACCTGCTCGAGCATCTACCCCATAACCAGAATCTGTCTGTCTTACTATTTTGTGCCTTTTACCAACTCTTCTGACATTAACAGGGGGCTATCCCCGACCACCTTTCTCTGGAGAAAATAAACTTAGAGCTCTAGCTAATAAGTCTCCTGGACATGAAAGGAATATTTCAAATCAAACCCCCCTGTTAGTATTCTAGCTTGCCTGACAGGTTTATCCAGACTGGTCAAAGTGAGACCAGTTTGTCCTCTCCTTTCCAACAAAAAGGTTCTGCAAATCAAACATGCTTCTTTTCAGGCTATCTTACTATGAATGCAAAAACCTTCTTATGAAATTAAAAGTCTAGGACTTCTATTGGAGAAGGCAATGGCAACTGACTCCAGTACTCTTGCCTGGAAAATCCCATGGATGGAGGAGCCTGGTAGGCTGCAGTCCATGGGGTCGCTGAGAGTCGGACACAACAGAGTGACTTCACTTTCACTTTTCACTTTCATGCATTGGAGAAGGAAATGGCAAACCTCTCCAGTGTTCTTGCCTGGAGAATCCCAGGGACGGGGGAGCCTGGTGGGCTTCTGTCTATGGGGTTGCACAAAGTTGGACACAACTGAAGCGACTTAGCAGCAGCAGAAGCAGGACTTCTATGACCTTTTGTGCCCTCCTTTTCCTAAGGTAAAGAAGAGCTGCCTGTCAAGCAAGAGGGATTCCTAGAAATGAGGATATATTTGTTTAGTATTTTCAAAATTCTTTTTTTAATTAATTTATTTTAATTGGAAGATAATTACTTTACAATATTGTGGGTTTTGCCATACATCAACATGAATCACCCATGGGTGTACATGTGTCCCCCCATCCTGAACCCCTCATCCACCTCCCTCCCACCTCATCCCTCTGGGTTGTCCCAGGGGCACTGGCTTTGAGTGCCCTGCCTCATGCATTGAACTTGCACTGGTCATCTGTTTTACATATGGTAACATACATGTTTCAATGATATTCTCTCACATCATCCCACCCTGGCCTTCTCCCACAGAGTCCAAAAGTCTGTTCTTTATGTCTGTGTCTCTTTTGCTGCCTTGCATATAGGATTTTCATTGCCATTTTTCTAAATTCCATATATATGTGTTAATATACAGTATTGATGTTTCCCTTTCCAATTTACTTCACTGTGTATAATAGGCTCCAGTTTCACTCACCTCATTAAAACTGACTCAAATGCTTTCCTTTTTATAGCTGAGTAATATTCCATAGTGTATATGTACCACAACTTCCTTATTCATTCATCTGCCAATGGATATCTAGGTTGCTTCCATGTCCTAGCTGTTTTAAACACTGCTGCAATGAACATTTGGGTACATGTATCTCTTTCAATTCTGGTTTCCTCAGCGTGTATGCCCAGCATTGGATTGCTGAGTTGTATGGCAGTTCAATTTCCAGTTTTTTAAGGATTCTCCACACTGTTCTCCATAGTGGCTGTACCAGTTTGCATTCCCACCAACAATGTAAGAGAGTTCCCTTTTCTCCATACCCTCTCCAGCATTTATTGTTTGTAGACTTTTTAATGGTGGCCATTCTGACCCACATGAGATGATACCTCATTGTGGTTTTGATTTGCATTTCTCTAATAATGAGTAATGTTGAGCATCTTTTTATGTGTTTATTATCAATCTGAATGTCTTCCTTGGAGAAATGGCTGTTTAGTTCTTTGGCCCACTTTTTGTTTGGGTTTGTTTTTCTGGTATTGGGCTGCATGAACTTCTTGTATATTTTGGAGATTAATTCTTTGTCAGTTGCTTTGTTTGCTATTAGTTTCTCCCATTCTGAAGGCTGTCTTTTCACCTTGCTTATAGTTTCCTTTGTTGTGCAAAAAAGAGACAAAGAAGGAAACTACATAATGATCAAGGGATCAATCTGAGAAGACATAACAGTTATAAATATATTTGCACCCAACATAGAAGTACCTCAATATATAAGGCAAATGCTAAGAAGTATGAAAAGGGAAATTAACAGGAACACAATAATAGTGGGGGACTTTAATACACCTCTCACAGCTATGGATAGATCAACCAAGCAGAAAATTAGCAAGAAAACACAAACTTTAAATGATACAATGGACAAGTTAGACCTAATTAATATCTGCAGTGCATTTCACCCAAAACAATGGATTTCACCTTTTTCTCAAGTGCACAGAACATTCTCCAGGAAAGATTACACAAAAATCCCTTGCATTCCTATACACTAACAATGAAAAAAACAGAAGGAGAAATTAAGGAAACAATCCCATTCACCATTGCAATGAAAAGAATAAAATACTCCAGTTCAGTCGCTCAGTCATGTCCGACTCTCTGAGACCCCATGGACTATAGCATGCCAGGCTTCCTTGTCCATCACCAACTCCCAGAGCTTACTCAAACTCGTGTCCATTGAGTTGGTGATGCCATCCAACCATGTCATCCTCTGTCGTCCTTTTCTCCTGCTGCCTTCAATCTTTCCCAGCAGCAAGCAGGTCTTTTCCACTGAGTCAGCTCTTCGCATCAGGTGGCCAAAGTATTGGAGTTTCAGCTTCAGCATCAGTCCTTCCAATGAATATTCAGGTCTGATTTCATTTAGGATGGACTGGTTGGATCTCCTTGCAGTCCAAGGGACTCTCAAGAGCCTTCTCCAACACCATGGTTCAAAAGCATCAATTCTTCGGTGCTCAGCTTCCTTTATAGTCCAACTCTCACATCCATACATGACTACTGAAAAAACCATAGCTTTGACTAGACGGAATTTTATTGGCAAAGCAATGTCTCTGCTTTTTAATATGCTGTCTAGGTTGGTCATAGCTTTTCTTCTAAGGAAAAGTCATAAAATACTTAGGAATAAATTTACCTAAAGAAACAAAAGACCAATAAATAGAAAACTATAAAACACTGATGAAAGCATTTTCATAATTCTTATCCTCCCTTCCCCCACCCCCCGCCACACACCCAAACATGCACTGAGGGACTGCCTTCCTATCTGCACAGTGGAGTGTGGCCCGCAGACTCTGACCAGCAGGGATGGCGCATCAGTGTACCGCCACACCTGCAGCACAGGTGCTACACACACGGGTGAGGAAGGAAAACACGTAGGCTTATTCAGTAATTTAGCTCCTAACATTTCCTGGTAATCTGATTCCTCAGGGGAAGCCCGGAGCCCCAGGCCCCCCAGGAATTCCAGGAGAACCGGTGAGTTGCCTGTTTCTGACTTAGTGGTTGTCTTTGTGTTTACCACATGCAGTTCTAACGCTCTTCTTGGCAACTAACGTTTGTCTATGGACATGTCTACAGGGGGAGAGAGGCCCTGTTGGAGATGTAGGTTTCCCTGGACCAGAAGGACCCTCAGGAAAGCCTGTAAGTCTTTTTCATTGTTTAAAGTTTGCTTGTTTAAGAAAAGTTCTCAGCACTGCCTCTTTACTTGTCACCTCAGAAAGTGAGATTTGAATACAGAGTTTCTGAGGAAGTGAAAGCAGTTCTGCTGATGGCTTCTTGGGGTGTGGTTCTCCCTGAGGGCCCAGCTCCCTGTGAGTATGTCTTAAATCACCATGGGAACAGTGAGACCTTTTATTTTAAGTGTCAGGAAATTAGACTCATTATTTCTTAGGTCTAATGTTCTCAGCGGAGTGAAAAATGAAATGGCCTGTCATATCCTGAAATATGCAGACTCGCAGATTTAACACCTGTGTGTGGAGCTACAGTAGAAAGAGGCTCTGTCTTCAGGTTCCCTCCTTTACTGTGGACTTGTTCTTACACCTTCATTAATCACTGCCAAACACATCACCCACTCATGTCCTAAAGGAGCTCTTGGCTACTGAGACATAATATTGATGTGACATTATAACAGTCATTCTGATTGATTCAGTTCAAGTCAACATATACTCAGCTCATCCCTGCTATGTGCTAAGGGTGTGCTGGGTCCTAAGGGAGGGGTGTGTAGAGGAATAAACAGGGTGCTCTTTATAGAAGTCCCTGCTCCCTCTGCTTGTTTCTGTGCCATGGACTGGGTGGAAGTGGGCTGCTGTTAGGAGAGGGGGCTGAAGGTGACCAAACAGCACAGAATTCAGGGGGCTGATCAGTCCCTGTGAAACCTCAAAGTTGGGGCATCCCCTGGCCACCATCTCCCCAGAGAAGCAAAGTGAAAAAACAGGAAATATATGCAGTTTAGAGTCAGGGAAATCTGGGTTTGCAATATAACTCCAAGGGTTTGTGAGTCACTGAGGTCACATGACATGGTGCGATGTCCAGTGCCTACCATGGAAGACAGTCCGTTAACATTAGTCTCAATCTCTACCTCCTCTCCCCTGCCTTTTACCAACTCCCCATTCCAGTCCCTGTAAGGCACTCTCAGATGCCATCACATTCCCAGGGAGTGATGCAAAAAACAATTTATTCAGTCAGTGAATGCTTCTTGAGCACCTAGGACATGCCAGGCACTGTTCTGGGTGCTTCTAGCTCCTTGGATTTATACTCTAGTGTAGGGATATGAACCAGAAACAAACATACATGATTCAGGTAGAAGACGATCTAAACAGGGTGAAGCCCTAGAGTAGCATTTCAATAGGGCAGTCAAACAGCATCCAGCATTGGAGCAAACCCTGTATGGTAGGAGAGTTCAAGCCATGGGGAGGTCAGGTAGACAGCAGGGGTGGGGACAGGGGACATTGTTTCAAGAAAAAAGAAAGGCTAGCAGAACCTTCTGTGTTGAAGGAAGGACAGAAGGCACAAAGTCAAGAGTGAGGTGAGCTGAAGGAGAGCAGGAAAGACACGGAGGGAGAGACAGGCAGTAGCCAGACTGTGAGGAACTTCTGAGTCAGGGATGGAGTTTGGGTTTCATTTGAAGTCTGATGGAGACCCACTGGAGCATTTGCAGCAGGTAAGGAAATGACTGGACTGCATTTTCAAGGACCATGCCTGGAAAGCCAACCATAGGGAGCAGGGTAGAAGCAGAAAGAACCTTGAAGAAGCATTGCCATGATGTGTCTTGAAGGCAGAGCCATCAGTACTTGCTGATGGACCAGATGTAGTGTGTGAGAAAGAGAGACAGCAAAGCTGTGGTTTGGAGTCTGAGCAACCTGGTCAGTGTGGTACATTTGATGAGACAGGAAAGACGAGAGATGGGTGAATTTGGAAGGAAAAACCAGGAGTTCTCTGCTGTAAAATATTCATCTTGAAGCACGAGTAGACTGCCAAGTGGAAATGTCAAGTAAGTGGTGGATAGATTCTTCTGGAATTAATGGAGAGACCAGGACTGCAGAGACTGATTTGGGTCTTTCAACCTGAGCCTGGATGAAATGAGGTCACTGTGAACTGGGAAGAGAACAGAGCTGTTAGGAGAGGCTCTGGCCGAAGGACCGAGAAGGGGCAGCCAGTAAGAGGTAAAGGTCAGGCGAAGGAGAGTTTCTGTATGTTGAGGAAGCCAAGTGTTTAAGAGAATGGAGAGGAAACCATATGGAAGAGTATCAAGGGAGCTTAAAATTCTCCCCTGGGTTTGGAAATGGGGAAGAGAGTACAGCATGGTGGTATCATGATAAGAATGACCTGCTTGAGAACTTTTCTGGTGGTCTAGTGGTGAAGAATCTGCCTGCCAATGCAGGAGACATGGCTTCCATCCTTGATCTGGGAAAATTCCACGTGCCACAGAGCAACTAAGCCCACGCACCACGTCTACTGAGCCCACGCTGTGAGCCACAACTACTGAGCCCACATGCCTCGGGCCTGTGCTCTGCAGCAGTAGAAGCCACTGCAATGAGAAGCCTGTGCACTGCTACCAGTGAACATCCACACACAGCAGCAGAGACCCATTCATAAAAGAATGAAAAATGAAAGTCTCCTAGTCGTGTCCGACCCTTTGCAACCCTGTGGACTATACAGTCGATGGACTTCTCCAGGCCAGAATACTGGAGTGGGTAGCCTTTCCCTTCTCCAAGGGATCTTCCCAACCTAGCAATTGAACCCAGGTCTCCTTCATTGCAGGTGGCTTCTTTACCAGCTAAGCCACAAATATAAAAAAAAGAATGACTCTGTTGAAAGGTGACGATACAAGAGAGTGGCCTCTGAGTCAGGAGAGAAGACTCACAAATAGAAAATGGTCTTCACAAGGAACAGGGCAGAACCTCCTTCTTAAGAGGTGCAAGGAACAGAAGTCAGAGTCCTCATGAGCACAGGTAGATAGGGCTGGAGGCAGAACAGTGAGTGGGTCCTACCGGGGTCCAGCCTCAGTTGGATCCAGGGTATCCGAGTGTGACAGCGTCAGCAACTGAGATTTATTTAGAGATATAGAGAGAGATAAAGAAAGAATATTGCAGTTAAGAAAATAGAGGAGAGAAAGAGGCTGATATTCCTTGGTTTACGCAGAAAGCCAATAAAGCCCCAAGACAAGGGACTTGCACATAGGCCGCAGGTGCCCTCCTGGTCTCCTGAGGGAGTGAAGATGCAGAGCACCTTCCCATTCAGGTCTTAGAAGCACAGGCAAATAAATGAACATGGAGGGCCCCTGTACTCCAAGGGATCAGCCTGAAAAAGAGAGTAAGAGAGAGAAAGAAAGAAAGAATGACACGGGGGAACCACGCTTTCGTGGAAATGGTCTGTCTCTTTATTTTCCAGGGAAGCTTTTATACTTTAAGTTGTACATAGAGATAAATGAAAGAAAGCAGAGTTACGTAGGGTCAGCTGCTCTGACCCTTATCTAAAGACAGAGTGTTCTTTGCATACCTTTGTTCTTACAAGGGTCTTACGTTTGCTTACAATATCTTCTGGTCTGGAGACTGATAAACATTTTATGGCCCCATCTTTCTTTCTATTGATAAAGGTTAGTCAGTCAGAAAACTTGTTTTTCCTTAAGATCTGCTTAGTCTTAAGATAGTGATAAAGTTACATTCTTACATAGCAAGGATACAACGATTTATAACAAAGAAAGAGGAGTACAGTGATTTATAACAAAGAGAAAATTCATTAACTCAAAAGTCTAGTATTGCTAACATCAAAACTACTATATTTCTCTTTTTACATTCCAATTACATTGATTAACATACTCCCAGGTGCCTAAGGGTATGGAGGCCTGGCGGCAATCATTAACTTAGCAATGAAACCCTTCACCAACATGATTTTTATCTTTAGAAAAGCCCTATGCTAACTAAGACTTTCAAAATACTCCAAACTCTCTGTGCTGTTTATGGTTGAGAGGTTATGAACAATCATGTGTATAGTAGCAAGAGTGTGGATAAACCTGTCACACAAGCTAGACTGCCAGCAGAGAGGTTTGAGCTGAGACACTCCTTTTATATGCAAGAGACTATTAACTGGAGCTCTAAGTTAATTTTACAGAGAAAGGTGGTCGGGGATAGCCCCTGTTAATGTCAGAAGAGTGTAGTATAACAGACAGATTTTGGTTTCAGGGGTAGATGCTTGAGCAGATCCAGGGGACCCCTTAAGTCCTGATCCGCCTTGCCCATCAGGCCTCTTCCACATGACCTTGTCATGGGTGGGGTCGGGGAGTCCCTTGAGTCCTGATCCACCTTTGCCCATCAGGTCTCTTCCTCATGACCTTTGCCATGGGTGGGATCTCCCATGCTGGCTCCTGGCAGGGTCCCCTACTGCTGTTTTCTCCATGAAGGATGCAAGTCATCACTGACCATGAGGAACGGGCTGGTAATGCTGGTAATGCTTGAGGTCTCATGAGACAGGAAAATACGTGCAGGTGCTTTGGGAAGAAGGAGCCAAGTCAAGAAATACCGAGGGGTTGCTTGGGGGCTGCTGCCACAGGTGCAGGCCAGAACACCTGAGCAAGGGCCCCTTTCCTCTGCAGCCTCAGGCCACTGCTCAGAGGCAGGCATGTGGGAGATGGACACCTGAGTTAGAAAGAAGAGTAGGGGGTCTTTCAGATAAGTGAAATGAGAGGGAGAAAGGTAAATCCGTTGAGGTTTTTGTAAAAATTTCTGAAACTGGGACCTTCCCTGCTCCCCACTGGTGATAAAGAACAAGTTAATAACATCTTCCTAGAGAAAAGAGATGGACTTTCCTGATGGCTCAGTGATAAAGAATCTGCCTGCAATGCAGAAGACCCAGGTTTGATCCCTAGATTGGGAAGATCCCCTGGAGGAGGGCATGACAACCCACTCCAGTGTTCTTGCCTGGAGAATCCCATGGACAGAGGAGCCTGGTGGGCTACAGTCCATAGGGTCACACAGAGTTGGCCACGACTGAAGCAATGAAGCAGCAGTAGCGGAGAAAAGAGAACACATATGACAGTCACTAATGAATTATAAAAGACAAAAAATTATCTATAAGTTTGTTCATTTTCTTGTATTGTCACCAAAAACATGAATTACACTTTTACACCAGGTTTATCTTCTCTTATTCAAATGATATGGTTGTTCCTTTCACATCCTCTCCTTAACCAGCTTTATCTTTTGCTTGTGTTTCTGGATGGCATAAATCCTTAGAACTCGATGATTCCGGCAACGTGGTCTTAGTTAAAGTGCTCTAGGTAATTCCCAGGATGTTCAGGGAGGTTGGGGTACTGGGCTGGGTTCCCAATCCAGTGTGATTACAGCAGTGAAAACACTGCTTGTCAGGAGAGCCATCCTTGTAGACTCCGTCCCAGCCCAGTGAAAGTCTCCCAGGCTTTGCAGCGAAGTGAGTCCATGCACCTGCCTGCTGCCAAGAAATCACTTCCTCACCTTGGTCTCCCTCTTCAAATCAGATCTCAGAGACAAACCTGCTGTGGGGCTCTCAGTATCTGATGTGACCCTGAATATGGAAGAGTATCAAGGGAGCTTAAAATTCTCCCCTGGGTTTGGAAATGGGGAAGAGAGTACAGCATGGTGGTATCATGATAAGAATGACCTGCTTGAGAACTTTTCTGGTGGTCTAGTGGTGAAGAATCTGCCTGCCAATGCAGGAGACATGGCTTCCATCCTTGATCTGGGAAAATTCCACGTGCCACAGAGCAACTAAGCCCACGCACCACGTCTACTGAGCCCACGCTGTGAGCCACAACTACTGAGCCCACATGCCTCGGGCCTGTGCTCTGCAGCAGTAGAAGCCACTGCAATGAGAAGCCTGTGCACTGCTACCAGTGAACATCCACACACAGCAGCAGAGACCCATTCATAAAAGAATGAAAAATGAAAGTCTCCTAGTCGTGTCCGACCCTTTGCAACCCTGTGGACTATACAGTCGATGGACTTCTCCAGGCCAGAATACTGGAGTGGGTAGCCTTTCCCTTCTCCAAGGGATCTTCCCAACCTAGCAATTGAACCCAGGTCTCCTTCATTGCAGGTGGCTTCTTTACCAGCTAAGCCACAAATATAAAAAAAAGAATGACTCTGTTGAAAGGTGACGATACAAGAGAGTGGCCTCTGAGTCAGGAGAGAAGACTCACAAATAGAAAATGGTCTTCACAAGGAACAGGGCAGAACCTCCTTCTTAAGAGGTGCAAGGAACAGAAGTCAGAGTCCTCATGAGCACAGGTAGATAGGGCTGGAGGCAGAACAGTGAGTGGGTCCTACCGGGGTCCAGCCTCAGTTGGATCCAGGGTATCCGAGTGTGACAGCGTCAGCAACTGAGATTTATTTAGAGATATAGAGAGAGATAAAGAAAGAATATTGCAGTTAAGAAAATAGAGGAGAGAAAGAGGCTGATATTCCTTGGTTTACGCAGAAAGCCAATAAAGCCCCAAGACAAGGGACTTGCACATAGGCCGCAGGTGCCCTCCTGGTCTCCTGAGGGAGTGAAGATGCAGAGCACCTTCCCATTCAGGTCTTAGAAGCACAGGCAAATAAATGAACATGGAGGGCCCCTGTACTCCAAGGGATCAGCCTGAAAAAGAGAGTAAGAGAGAGAAAGAAAGAAAGAATGACACGGGGGAACCACGCTTTCGTGGAAATGGTCTGTCTCTTTATTTTCCAGGGAAGCTTTTATACTTTAAGTTGTACATAGAGATAAATGAAAGAAAGCAGAGTTACGTAGGGTCAGCTGCTCTGACCCTTATCTAAAGACAGAGTGTTCTTTGCATACCTTTGTTCTTACAAGGGTCTTACGTTTGCTTACAATATCTTCTGGTCTGGAGACTGATAAACATTTTATGGCCCCATCTTTCTTTCTATTGATAAAGGTTAGTCAGTCAGAAAACTTGTTTTTCCTTAAGATCTGCTTAGTCTTAAGATAGTGATAAAGTTACATTCTTACATAGCAAGGATACAACGATTTATAACAAAGAAAGAGGAGTACAGTGATTTATAACAAAGAGAAAATTCATTAACTCAAAAGTCTAGTATTGCTAACATCAAAACTACTATATTTCTCTTTTTACATTCCAATTACATTGATTAACATACTCCCAGGTGCCTAAGGGTATGGAGGCCTGGCGGCAATCATTAACTTAGCAATGAAACCCTTCACCAACATGATTTTTATCTTTAGAAAAGCCCTATGCTAACTAAGACTTTCAAAATACTCCAAACTCTCTGTGCTGTTTATGGTTGAGAGGTTATGAACAATCATGTGTATAGTAGCAAGAGTGTGGATAAACCTGTCACACAAGCTAGACTGCCAGCAGAGAGGTTTGAGCTGAGACACTCCTTTTATATGCAAGAGACTATTAACTGGAGCTCTAAGTTAATTTTACAGAGAAAGGTGGTCGGGGATAGCCCCTGTTAATGTCAGAAGAGTGTAGTATAACAGACAGATTTTGGTTTCAGGGGTAGATGCTTGAGCAGATCCAGGGGACCCCTTAAGTCCTGATCCGCCTTGCCCATCAGGCCTCTTCCACATGACCTTGTCATGGGTGGGGTCGGGGAGTCCCTTGAGTCCTGATCCACCTTTGCCCATCAGGTCTCTTCCTCATGACCTTTGCCATGGGTGGGATCTCCCATGCTGGCTCCTGGCAGGGTCCCCTACTGCTGTTTTCTCCATGAAGGATGCAAGTCATCACTGACCATGAGGAACGGGCTGGTAATGCTGGTAATGCTTGAGGTCTCATGAGACAGGAAAATACGTGCAGGTGCTTTGGGAAGAAGGAGCCAAGTCAAGAAATACCGAGGGGTTGCTTGGGGGCTGCTGCCACAGGTGCAGGCCAGAACACCTGAGCAAGGGCCCCTTTCCTCTGCAGCCTCAGGCCACTGCTCAGAGGCAGGCATGTGGGAGATGGACACCTGAGTTAGAAAGAAGAGTAGGGGGTCTTTCAGATAAGTGAAATGAGAGGGAGAAAGGTAAATCCGTTGAGGTTTTTGTAAAAATTTCTGAAACTGGGACCTTCCCTGCTCCCCACTGGTGATAAAGAACAAGTTAATAACATCTTCCTAGAGAAAAGAGATGGACTTTCCTGATGGCTCAGTGATAAAGAATCTGCCTGCAATGCAGAAGACCCAGGTTTGATCCCTAGATTGGGAAGATCCCCTGGAGGAGGGCATGACAACCCACTCCAGTGTTCTTGCCTGGAGAATCCCATGGACAGAGGAGCCTGGTGGGCTACAGTCCATAGGGTCACACAGAGTTGGCCACGACTGAAGCAATGAAGCAGCAGTAGCGGAGAAAAGAGAACACATATGACAGTCACTAATGAATTATAAAAGACAAAAAATTATCTATAAGTTTGTTCATTTTCTTGTATTGTCACCAAAAACATGAATTACACTTTTACACCAGGTTTATCTTCTCTTATTCAAATGATATGGTTGTTCCTTTCACATCCTCTCCTTAACCAGCTTTATCTTTTGCTTGTGTTTCTGGATGGCATAAATCCTTAGAACTCGATGATTCCGGCAACGTGGTCTTAGTTAAAGTGCTCTAGGTAATTCCCAGGATGTTCAGGGAGGTTGGGGTACTGGGCTGGGTTCCCAATCCAGTGTGATTACAGCAGTGAAAACACTGCTTGTCAGGAGAGCCATCCTTGTAGACTCCGTCCCAGCCCAGTGAAAGTCTCCCAGGCTTTGCAGCGAAGTGAGTCCATGCACCTGCCTGCTGCCAAGAAATCACTTCCTCACCTTGGTCTCCCTCTTCAAATCAGATCTCAGAGACAAACCTGCTGTGGGGCTCTCAGTATCTGATGTGACCCTGAGTGCTTTCCCTCCTTATACGTACCAGCTGGGGCTTCTCCTGGGCTCACTAATCTGCAAGCAGGATGAGGCTTTATTACCAACTATGGAACTGCCTTGTAGAGTTTGAGAAGCTTCCAGTTTAATAAGTAGAAACCAGTATTTAATACTCTCAGAAAGCACAGTTAGAGATTTCTCACTGTTCTTTCCTATTTTCAAATTGAAAAATAGCAGTTGTCTCTGGCTGACAGTTTATTTCATAGCAGGATCAGGCTCTAGCCATGTTATGAAATTTCTCAAGCAGCAACAGAGGCCGTTTACTGAGAATGACTCTTTGGTAGGAAAATTGTTGAAAGTGAAGAGTGAACATCATATACTGGCTACCCAGCACCATGGGAAGCCTTCTTATTTCTCAGAATGGACCTAATGGAATAAGTGAGGAAAACAACCCTGGTGACTGTTTATAGTGAGCTAGGCCTTTTCTGTTTCTTTCCTAATCCCTAGTTTTAAGGCCATTATTTATCCTCACTTTGTGAGTGGAGAAGCTGATACTATTAAGGTTAAATAAATTGCCTGAAGTAAATGGAACTTGTAAGTTATAGAGTCAGAATTTAAACTTGGGGCTAATTCTGTCGATTTTGTTTTCTATTTCACCACACTGCCTCACCAAAATCTCAGTGGAGATATGATACAGTCCTTGAAACTTTACCCTTTTGTTGCATTTAATTATTTCTGTTAATGCAGAATCAGAAATACTGACCATTATTTGTCTTTACAGGGAATAAATGGGAAAGATGGATTACCAGGTGTTCAGGTATGGAACATGCCATTGGAAATAAATGTTTTAACACAAAACTACATCCAGATCACCTGCCAGAATTCCTGGTGGAGTAGACTGATGAAGAATCTTGGCATGCAGTGATTTTTAGTGCTGATGTTTGTTTTTCAGGGCATCATGGGTAAGCCTGGAGAGAGAGGCCCCAAAGGAGAACGGGTATGTACATTCCTACTACGACTGTTAAGTCCATCTCCACAACTGCCCCATCATTTGAATTACACTGTGATATTTTTAGACCCACTAGAAATCTCTTGATATGAAAAGCCTTAGGGTGTACATGAACCAAGATCTCTGCCAGGCATAAAACAGGGCCATTCAAGGACCCAACAGTAGGCAATACAGCAGATACGCCTACCTGCTTGGCCTTTATTCACAACTATGTCTGGTTTGTGATCCCAGTTTGGAAAGCTTCTATCAGCCTCCTGTGTCAGATGCATGACCCACTGTAACCATCACCCATGTGCTTTTTGCCTAGAGTAGGGTTTCTCCACCTCAGCATTGTTGATGGTTGGAGGCAATGATTCTTTGTCGTAGGTGCCCGTCCCATGCTTTGTTAAGATGTTTAGCAGCATGCCTGGCCCCCACCCACTAGACGCTGTACCATCAGCCTCGCTCCAGAACTGTCACCTTGCATTTTCACATGCCTCCCAGGGAGCAGAGGTGTCGCTGAGACCACCCCTGCCCCAGTCTGGGGGAATAATACTTGGTTGAGTAAGGGGCTGGGGTCAGAGGTAGAGAAAGACATATAGAGCTACTAGTAATGCCAGTTCTGGTGTGTGCGTTTAGTGTCGTTTTGGTTGTTGATATCAGTGTTGCAACTTCCCATTATTTTCTCTAAGAAGCCTTAACATTTTCTACTAAAATTGGATTTATTACTCAGCCACAAGTTCCTTGAGCATTGTTATTTAGGGATTCTAGTGAGGGCTTGTGTGTTGAGGGCGGGGAGGGGGGCATGTTCTTATGTACTGGTGGTTCTTTTACTTATCATTACACAAATAATCTGGTTTCCCTGGTGGCTCAGTGGTAAATAATCTGCCTGCAATGTAGGAGACCCGGGTTTGATTCCCGGGTTGGGAAGACCTCTTGGAGAAGAAAATGGCAACTCATTCCAGTTTTCCTGCTTGGGAAATCCCATGGACAGAGGAGCATGGCAGGTCACATGGGGTCACAAGGGTTCCATGGGATCACAAAGTGTCAGACATGACTTAATTATTGAACCACCACCAGCACCACACAAATAATCCATGATAACTGAAGAAAATATAAAAATAGAGAAACCATAAAGAAAAAAGAAGAAAGTCTACCTTATGTCACTTCACAGAGATAAGCAAAGCACTATCGATATTTCGGACCTATTTCTATCTCACTGTTATACATAAGGTAATATACACATTTGCTTAATGCATCGATGCAAGTGAGCATATACTTTTTTAAAAAATATGTTCATCCTGTTTGGTAAATGACTTTTTTCACCTAACATATGATGACCATCTTTTCATGTCAGAAAACCTAGATCCACATGGACCTTTTAGTGGCTATATGTTATTCCAGTGTTTGAATATAACATTTCCAAGGTATTTAGAAAATGCCTTGCCCCTTTTTCTGGGATATTTAGGTTCTTTCTAGTTTTCATAATAAACTTACTATAATAAACATCAGTCAGTTCAGTCACTCAGTCATGTCCGACTCTTTGCGACCCCATGAATTGTAGCACGCCAGGCCTCACTGTCCATCATCAACTCCCGGAGTTCACTCAGACTCACGTCCATCGAGTCTGTGATGCCATCCAGCCATCTTATCC
>SJYT01032943.1:158949-181166 GCA_006410635.1 Cephalophus harveyi
TTGGAGCATTCTTTTGCATTGCCTTTCTTTGGAATTGGAATGAAAACTGACCTTTTCCAGTCCTGTGGCCACTGCTGAGTTTTCCAAATTTGCTGGCAGATTGAGTGCAGCACTTTCACAGCATCATCTTTCAGGATTTGAAACAGCTCAACTGGAATTCCATCACCTCCACTAGCTTTGTTCGTAGTGATGCTTTCTAAGGCCCACTTGACTTCACATTCCAAGATGTCTGGCTCTAGATTAGTGATCACATCATCATGATTATCTGGGTCGTGAAGATCTTTTTTGTACAGTTCTTCTGTGTATTCTTGCCACCACTTCTTAATATCTTCTTCTTCTGTTAGGTCCATACCATTTCTGTCCTTTATCGAGCCCATCTTTGCATGAAATGTTCCCTTGGTATCTCTAATTTTCTTGAAGAGATCTCTAGTCTTTCCCATTCTGTTCTTTTCCTCTTTTTCTTTGCATTGATAGCTGAAGAAGGCTTTCTTATCTCTTCTTGCTATTCTTTGGAACTCTGCATTCAGATGCTTATATCTTTCCTTTTCTCCTTTGCTTTTCACTTTTCTTTTCACAGCTATTTGTAAGTCCTCCCCAGACAGCCATTTTGCTATTTTGCATTTCTTTTCCATGGGGGTGGTCTTGATTCCTGTCTCCTGTACAATGTCACGAACCTCAGTCCATAGTTCATCAAGCACTCTATCTATCAGATCTAGTCCCTTAAATCTATTTCTCACTTCCACTGTATAATCATAAGGGATTTGATTTAGATCATACCTGAATGGTCTAGTGGTTTTCCCTACTTTCTCACTTGTACCTAAATTATAAATAATTTTAATTGGGTTTATTTTTACCTACTCAAGGTGTGCTAGTAGTTCTTCTGTTTCTTTTCTTTTCTTTTTATTTTGTCTTAGTCATCTCAGATATATTTCCAAATGTGACCCGGGTTGATATACTTGTATGAGACATATTTTTATAACTAAGGCAGTAGAATTTAAATTAGGTCCAAATGATTTTCTTCTTTGTACTTGGCTTCTTTCTATATCTCTTCATTTAGTATCAGATAGATCTCAGTAACTATTCATTCATTTCATTATTTTTTAAATCAGAAAAAATAGAGTTTGGACTTTTGCAGAAGAATCACAAATAGAAGAATAACACAGTAAAATACGGGGCAGGTCAATGCACCGATCTCTCATATTCAGTGTGACCATCACCTCCTGGAGCTGTGGAGCTAATATTTGAAATATGGAAACTGAAATATCTGCCAACATACATACATATTCATTCATTTATATTCCATCTCTCTCTCTCTCTCCCTCTCCCTCTTTCACACTCTCACGCACAAACTTATATGGTAGTAAACACCTTTTTCTTAAAAGTCAGCATTAAAGACACTTCTCAGATTCAAGCACATCTAATTTGTTATGGCATCTCATTCAATGAATTTTCTTACAGTTCATTTACATTATTGAATAAATGATCTCAGTAATGACCTTCCACCCCATTCACCTGCTTTGAACATTCCCAAAGGCTGTTTTTTCTCACCTTCCTCAGTCATGTCCCTTTAGGACATAGAATGCACTCACACATGTACACACACACACACAAGTGCACACATGGGTAAAACATGAGTGCAGGAAAAAACCCACAGAAACTAACAAAGACCAAACATACAGGAGAAAGCATAAAAAAGAATAAAGTACCTGATTTAGGAGAAATTTTGAGCATCCTGAAGCTTTTCCAAATGGAAGCTTTCAATGATGAAATCTTCTCAGCCCTCTTCCTCTGTCATGACAAAGGAGACCCAGGCCTGAAGTGGCAGTGCCACTGGAAACTTTCGGAAATGTCATCACTCTGGACTGACAACCGGGTGCAAGTAAGCTCATCGCTGACTTTGAACTAGTGCTTTCTAAGTGCCAGTGCCACTCTAGGCACTCTAGTGAGTCAACTCACTTCTCAGCATCTTCTATTCGGTGGATACTGCTAATAGCCCCCCTTTAGGGAGAGGAAGCAGGGTGCAGGGAGTTTAATCCACTTACCAAATGCTCCACAGCTAACACATGCCAGTATGAATCCAGAACCTTTGCTAACATGGTTCTAGAAGAGATCATTCTAATTCATTTTTTCCCTTAACAGGGTGATCAGGGAATCCCAGGAGACCGAGGCCCACAAGGTGAACAAGGAAAACCAGGCCTTCAAGGGATCAAGGGGGCCATCGGTCCTGTGGGTCCCCCAGGAAACAAGGGCTCCCCAGGATCCCCTGGGCACCAGGGCCCTCCAGGCATCCCCGGCCTCCCTGGCTCCCCGGTAAGTGGGCAGAGAGCTCCTGGAGCTCCTGGCTGGGACTGCAAGTCATAAACCTTTCCAGATAAAGTGAACCTAAGCTGGCCTCTTCAAGAGCAGCAATCTTGTTATTTATTTCAAGTGATGTGCTGGGTCCCACGCTGAGTACTCACTGAACATTCCCTCCTTCGATCCTCACAACTAACCTGAGAGGACAGGTGACCTCTCCTTCCACGTTTACAAATGCAGAAGCCGAACTTTGACCTGTCCAGGGTCACAGTGATCTAGGGGTCAGACAGACCCAGCTCTGACCAACACTAGGGCCTTGCCCTCAAATACAATAGATGATGTCCCCTTACACTACACAGGAAACACACATCTATTTATGTTAAAACTCCATTTTGTTGACTGTCAGAATCTGCCCTGAGTGGTGCTTTGAAGTAGAAACCCGTTGGCCCAAGAGAGTATCTGGCTAAGGAGGTGCGTGTCTTTATAAGCATCCCCAGGAGGTGGTGGGTGGCCATCCTGCAGAGGAACTGAATCAGAGTATCATTCATTTATATTCCATCTCTCTCTCTCTCTCCCTCTCCCTCTTTCACACTCTCACGCACAAACTTATATGGTAGTAAACACCTTTTTCTTAAAAGTCAGCATTAAAGACACTTCTCAGATTCAAGCACATCTAATTTGTTATGGCATCTCATTCAATGAATTTTCTTACAGTTCATTTACATTATTGAATAAATGATCTCAGTAATGACCTTCCACCCCATTCACCTGCTTTGAACATTCCCAAAGGCTGTTTTTTCTCACCTTCCTCAGTCATGTCCCTTTAGGACATAGAATGCACTCACACATGTACACACACACACACAAGTGCACACATGGGTAAAACATGAGTGCAGGAAAAAACCCACAGAAACTAACAAAGACCAAACATACAGGAGAAAGCATAAAAAAGAATAAAGTACCTGATTTAGGAGAAATTTTGAGCATCCTGAAGCTTTTCCAAATGGAAGCTTTCAATGATGAAATCTTCTCAGCCCTCTTCCTCTGTCATCACAAAGGAGACCCAGGCCTGAAGTGGCAGTGCCACTGTAAACTTTCGGAAATGTCATCACTCTGGACTGACAACCGGGTGCAAGTAAGCTCATCGCTGACTTTGAACTAGTGCTTTCTAAGTGCCAGTGCCACTCTAGGCACTCTAGTGAGTCAACTCACTTCTCAGCATCTTCTATTCGGTGGATACTGCTAATAGCCCCCCTTTAGGGAGAGGAAGCAGGGTGCAGGGAGTTTAATCCACTTACCAAATGCTCCACAGCTAACACATGCCAGTATGAATCCAGAACCTTTGCTAACATGGTTCTAGAAGAGATCATTCTAATTCATTTTTTCCCTTAACAGGGTGATCAGGGAATCCCAGGAGACCGAGGCCCACAAGGTGAACAAGGAAAACCAGGCCTTCAAGGGATCAAGGGGGCCATCGGTCCTGTGGGTCCCCCAGGAAACAAGGGCTCCCCAGGATCCCCTGGGCACCAGGGCCCTCCAGGCATCCCCGGCCTCCCTGGCTCCCCGGTAAGTGGGCAGAGAGCTCCTGGAGCTCCTGGCTGGGACTGCAAGTCATAAACCTTTCCAGATAAAGTGAACCTAAGCTGGCCTCTTCAAGAGCAGCAATCTTGTTATTTATTTCAAGTGATGTGCTGGGTCCCACGCTGAGTACTCACTGAACATTCCCTCCTTCGATCCTCACAACTAACCTGAGAGGACAGGTGACCTCTCCTTCCACGTTTACAAATGCAGAAGCCGAACTTTGACCTGTCCAGGGTCACAGTGATCTAGGGGTCAGACAGACCCAGCTCTGACCAACACTAGGGCCTTGCCCTCAAATACAATAGATGATGTCCCCTTACACTACACAGGAAACACACATCTATTTATGTTAAAACTCCATTTTGTTGACTGTCAGAATCTGCCCTGAGTGGTGCTTTGAAGTAGAAACCCGTTGGCCCAAGAGAGTATCTGGCTAAGGAGGTGCGTGTCTTTATAAGCATCCCCAGGAGGTGGTGGGTGGCCATCCTGCAGAGGAACTGAATCAGAGTATGTCCTCGTCAGGAAGAAAGGGGGGCGGTCTAGTGTGAGGCCAGAGAATGAAGGACATGCTGTCCCCTGATAAACAGCTAAGTCCAGAGACTGGGCCAAACTGGGCATTCCTACCATACTCTGTTTCACCCACTCTAGCTATGCTCTGCTTAAATCAAGCCTATGCAGTGAACTCTCAATGCTGTGCCAATATGTGGTATTAGACGCATTCATTCAAACAGTGAAAATAAAATACTCTGAAATTAGAACTATTTTGTTCCGCAGAAGCTATCACTCTGTGTGAACCCATCGTATTGTCTTTAAAGCCCCACATGTATCCCTGGATAGTAACCACCAAATACAAAGAAGAGTAACAACATACTTTGAAGCCTTAACCACTGTGAAAAATGATAGCTCCCTTTTAAAACTATCAAGGTACTGAAATAAAATATTACTATTATAAATGTTAAATGCTATTATAAATGTTAGGTTCTTGGTCAAATTCATGTAGATTTATTTGTAAAGGGGTTAAAAGTCAAGTGGCATCATCTACCTACTTCCCTTTACCAGACTCTACAGCATTTTCTATCAGGATAATTTCAATGATCCATCAGTTAAGAGTCCATCTGCCAATGCAGGAAACACTGGTTTAATCCCTGGTCCGGGAAGATCCCACATTCCACGAAGCAACTGAACCCATGCACCACAACTTGTGACCGTGTGCCACAGCTGCCAAAGCCTGTCTACCCTAGAGCCCGTGCTCTGCAGCAAGAGAAGCTACCAGTGAGAAGCCCAAGCACCGCAACTCGGGAGCAGTCCCCCGTCGCCACAAATAGGGAAAGGCCACGCAAAGCCATAAATGTTTTTGGCATACGGCCAAAATTAAATAAATAAAAATGTTAAAAAGAAAAGAAAATTGCTTAATACAGGTTTGCTTGCAGTGTGTAAATTGCAAAATAAACTTGACCATGAAGTGGGTAAAACTTAGTAAGCTTTAGCTCATGAATGAAACCTGTTAAAGAATCAGCCCAGTTAGAGTGCTCATCCTTTGAAGACACATAATAGAATTGGTTAAATATTGATTTTACCAGTATCCAGGGATTATTACAAAGGACAAAACTATTTTGCTAGATCAATGGATTTCTACAGACATTGCCAGCATGCATGCCAACCCACTACTTCTGTTCTTTATTCATTTGTGCTAGGTTCTGTATTAACAGACCTTTTCTTCCTCTTCTTTAGGCTGATGTGGTTTCATTTGAAGAAATAAAAAAGTATATTAATCAAGAAGTTCTGAGGATTTTTGAAGGTGAGATTTGCTGAGTACACATTTCTGTGTTATCCCTGCTTCCTCCTTCCCCTCTGCTGTTGACAGTCTCTTCAGCAACGTTTGTTCAAAGATGCTGTGCACCATCCACCTGTCCTAGGATGGGGCAGCTCAGATAGGAGCTTCTTACTCACATGAAGCTATGTTTGCCTCCTTGTCAGTTCTCTCCTTATTCATGATCTGTAGCCACCACGGGGAAACGACCTTCTCTTCCCACAACAGCCCTCTGAGTGAGCACCCACAGCACCCCTCCTTAATCTTCTCCTCCATGGAGCAAACATGTCTGGTTCCCCCAGGCCATCGCCCTGGAGGAACGGCCCTCATCCCCAGGAGTATTGTGACCAGGGAGAGGACAGTGTCTAGGGATCTAGACCAGGCTCAGTGAACCATGGCCACCAGCCCTGTTTACCTGCCTCTCGTTGCTGTTACAGCCACAAGCTAAGAAGCACTTTTACCTTTTTGGCAGCTGGAAGGAGGTGTTTGCTTGCATGCTAAGTCGCTTCGGTCATGTCCGACTCTTTGTGACCCTATAGACTGTAGCCTGCCAGGCTCCTCTCTCCATGGGATTTCCCAGGAGTGGGTTGCCATTATCTCCTCCAGCGATCTTCCCAACCCAGGAATCAAACCTGTGTCTCTTCTGTCTTCTACATTGGCAGACGGGTTCTTTACCACTAGTGCCACCTGGGAAGCCCGTGGAAAGAGGATACATTTCTAAATGTTTTTTTAAATCAAAATAATATTTCATGACATGTGAAATGATCAGAAATTCAAATCTGTGTCCATAAATAGTGTCATAGGAGTGCAGTCACACTCGTTTCTTTATGTATTTTCTCTGCTTGCTTTCATGCTGGACAGCAGGGTTAATTATATGACAGGGACTGTGTAGCCTGCCAAGTCTCAAATATTTACTTTGTGGCCCTTCTCCAAGAAAGCTTTCTGACCCCTGATTTAGACACTTCAATAATGCAGCCTAAGATAGTGTTCCTTTAAAAAAAAAAAAGTATCTGTATCACACTGTTGATTCATTTTGACTTTTAAGTGAGCTAACAACCCTCCAACCACCTTATAGAAACTTTTAAAAAATTGAATGTTTCTCATTATACTTTGTGTTCATTTTTTAAATGTAAGTGTGTGATTTTTGTCTATTTTTACTCAATTTCAAGTGATACTCATGCATACATTGTTCCAACCTGAAAATATCTTTTGGAATCTTGCCTCATTGTAGGGCAGGTTGCCTGACCCTCATAACTTTGTGTCATCTCTAAATTTCATAGGCATGTCATAATTTTTGATAGAAATGTTGAGCTAAAAGGATTAGGTCTGAACACCATTGAGTTCCTCCTGCCCATTCGTAAAGCATTTATTTAATCTGTTTTAGCAAGCTCTGAATCCAAATAGTTGTCTTAAAATCTAATCCACATTTCTTTATTTACAAGGATATTGCATAATTTTGTCAAATGATTTGCAAAAGTCAAAATCATTCCCCTCAACTATGAGCTTAATAAGGTGGGAAGTGTCTTTAGAAAATAAATCCTCATCAGTTCATGATTCCTGCTTCTTTTGCACAGCATCCTTTCTTTGCTAAGCTAAACATTCATTGTTGAATTTTCCAGGGAGTAAGATTACAAGATACCCCAAGTTCATCTTAAGGCTTTCACTGCCAGCATGGAGCTACTCTCTCCAGGAAACCTGATTATTTTAAGCAGAAATTAGTAAGACAGAACAAAACGTCAGCACTTGAGTGGACATCATCTTATTTCATGTGAGCACTAGAGAGAGAGCAGAGTAGTCCAGGGACTTAGGTCGCTTCAGTGACAAAATAGAAAAAAAAAAAAAAAGTTTTTTCAAAGGTCATGAATTCATGCTGCTGATTTCATCTTGCTCTCTACTAAGTATCTTTATCTTGCTCTGACCTGATAGTTTTTAATACAATTATCCACTCTTTTTTTTTCTTTTGAGTTACGAGTTTTCTCCTTGTAATTTTAACGTTGCCCTTATATATTAGAATCTCCTTTTCTTTTTTGACTTTGGAATCAAGCATCATGAAATAGGCTCCAAACTTTGCAATCCAGACATTCCCCCACAACAAGCATCCCTCAAACATCTGAAAAGCAAAAAGATATCTCAAGCTCTCATTGAAACAGTGAAAAATAATAGAGGCATAGGTAGGACCAGGTAATTTTCAGGATTCAATGCAAAAGGAAAATGCAAGTGCATTGTTCAAAACTTATTAAGAATTATAAGAAAGCAACAACAGAACATTAGACCAAGCAGGGGCAACCTTCTGGGGGTGGAAGGTAGCACATCTGTAAAGTCAGCCCCAAAGTCAGGACACCTGAGACCTCAGGTAATATCTGCATCTTTAGTAGCCCCAAACCTTGAGAAAGGGAAGCTCCTGGTGGCTCAGACAGTAAAGAATCTGCCTGCAATCCAGGAGACCTGAGTTCAGTCCCTGGGTCAGGAAGATTCCCTGGAGAAGGGAATGGCAACCCACTCCAGTATTCTTGCCTAGGGAATCCCTTGGACAGAGGAGCCTGGTGAGCTACAGTCCATGGGGTCACAAAGAGCCGGACACGACTGAGCACACCACACTCACACACACATTAGTAAGTATTATCCTGTTCTCTTCTTTCAATATATCTACAATGAAGATGTTAATTTTATGTGTATTTGTATATATGCTCTCGGAGAAGGCAATGGCACCCCACTCCAGTACTCTTACCTGGAAATCCCATGGACAGAGGAGCCTAGTGGGCTGCAGTCCATGGGGTCACTGAGAGTTGGACACAACTCAGTGACTTCACTTTCAGTTTTCACTTTCATGCATTGGAGAAGGAAATGGCAACCCACTCCAGTGTTCTTGCCTGGAGAATCCCAGGACAGCGGAGCCTAGTGGGCTGCCATCTATGGGGTCGCACAGAGTCAGACACGACTGAAGCAACTTAGCAGCAGCAGCAGCAGCATACATGCTCTATCCAGTCAGCAAAAACAAGACCTGGAGCTGACCGTGGCTCAGACCATGAGCCCTTATTGCAGAATTTTGGCTTAAATTTAAGAAAGTAGGGGAAACCACTAGACCACTCAGGTATGACCTATATCACATCCCTTATGGTTATACAGTGGAGGTAATGAATAAATACAAAGGATTAGATCTGGTAGACAGAGTGCCTGAAGAACTGTGGACAGAGGTTCATAACATTGTACAGGAGGTGGTGACCAAAACCATCCCAAAGAAAAAGAAATGCAAGAAGGCAAAGTGGTTATCTGAGAAGACCTGAAAATAGCTGAAGAATGAAGAAAAGTGAAAGGCAGAGGAGAAAAGGAAAGATATACCCAACTGGATGCAGAGTTCCAGAGAACAGCAAGGAGAGACAAGAAAGCCTTCTTAAGTGAGCAATGCAATGAAATAGAGGAAACAACAGAATGTGAAAGACTAGAGGTCTCCTCAAGAAAATTAGAGAGATCAAGGGAATGCTACATGCAAGAATGGACATGAGGAAGGACAGAAACCATAAGAACCTAACAGAAGCAGAAGATATTAAGAGGAGGTGGCAAGAATGCACAGAAGAACTGTACAAAAGAGGTCTTAGTGACCTGCATAACCATGAGGATGTGATGACTCACCCAGAGTCAGACATCTGGGAGTGCAGAGTCAAGAAACATCACAATGAAGAAAGCTGATGGAGGTGATGGAATTCCAGCTGAGTTATTTCAAATCCTAAAAGACGAAGCTGTTCGATTGCTGCACTCAATATAGCAGCAAATTTGGAAAACTCAGCAGTGGCCACACGACTGGAAAAAGTCAGTTTACATTCCAATCCCAAAGAAAGGCAATGCCAAAGAATCTTCAAACTACTGTACAATTGTGCTCATGTGACATGCTAGCAAGGTAATCGGAGAAGGCAATGGCACCCCACTCCAGTACTCTTGCCTGGAAAATCCCATGGACGGTGGAGCCTGGTAGGCTGCAGTACATGGGGTCGCTAAGAGTCGGACATGACTGAGCAACTTCACTTTCACTTTTCACTTTCATGCATTGGAGAAGGACATGGCAACCCACTCCAGTGTTCTTGCCTGGAGAATCCCAGGGATGGGGGAGCCTGGTGGGCCGCCGTCTATGGGGTCGCACAGAGTCAGACACAACTGAAACGACTTAGCAGCAGCAGCAAGGTAATGCTCAAAATCCTTCAAGCTTGGCTTAAACAATACATGAACTAAGAACTTCCAGATGTACAAGCTGGATTCAGAAAAGGCAGAAGAACCAGGGATCAAGTTGCCAATATTCACTGGATCATAGAAAAAGCATGGGAATGCCAAAAAAGCATCTGCCTCATTGACTACAGTAAAGCCTTTGTGTGGGTCACAACAAACTGGAAAGTTCTTGAAGATGTGGAACTACCAGACCACCTTACTTGCTTCCTGAGGAACTTGTATAAAGGAGAAGAAGCAACAGTTAGAACTGGACATGGAACAATGGACTGGTTCCAAATTGGGAAAGGACAACATCAAGTCTGTATATTGTCACCCTGCTTATTTAACTTATTTGCAGAGTACATCACATGAAATACTGGGCTGGGTGACTCACAAGTTGGAATCAAGATTGCCAGGAGAAATATCAACAATCTCAGAGAAGCATATGATAACCACTCTAGTGGCAGAAAGCAAATAGGAGCTAAAGAGTCTCTTGATGAAGGTGAAAGAGGAGAGTGAAAAAGCTTGCTTAGATTTCAGCATTCAAAAAATAAGATCATGGCATCCAGTCCCATCACTTCATGACAAGTAGATGGGGGAACAATGGAAACAGTAACAGATTTTATTTTCTTGGGCTCCAAAATCACTGCTTACTCCTTGGAAGGAAAGTTATGACCAACCTAGACAGCATATTAAAAAGCAGAGACATTACCTTGTCAACAAAGGTCCGTCTAGTCAAGGCTATGGTTTTTCCAGTAGTCATGTATGGATGTGAGATCTGGACTATAAAGAAACCTTAGCACTGAAGAATTGATGCTTTTGAACAGTGGTGTTGGAGAAGACTCTTGAGAGTCCCTTGGACTTCAAGGAGATCCAACCAGTCCATCCTAAAGGATATCAGTCCTGGGTGTTCATTGGAAGGACTGATGTTGAAGCTGAAACTCCAACATTTTGGCCACCTGATGCTAAGAGCTGACTCATTTCAAAAGACCCTGATGCTGGGAAAGATTGAGGGAAGGTGGAGAAGGGGACAACAGAGGATGAGATGGTCAGATTGCATCACTAACTCAATAGACATGAGTTTGGGTAAACTCCGGGAGTTGGTGATGGACAGGGAGGCCTGGTGTGCTGCGGTTCATGGGGTCACAAAGAGTTGGACATGACTGAGTGACTGAACTGAACTGAAAATCACTGCAGACAGTGACTGCAGTCATGAAATTAAAAGGCGCTTGCTCCTTTGAAGAAAAACTATTACAAACCTAGACAGTGTATTAAAAAGCAAAGACGTCACTTTGCCCACAAAGGTCTATATAGTCAAAGCTACGGTTTTTCCAGTAGTCATGTATGGATGTAAGTTGGACCATAAAGAAAGCTGAGTGCCAAAGAATAGATGCTTTTGAACTGTGTTGCTGGAGAAGACTCTTGAGAGTCCCTTGGATTGCAAGGAGATCAAGCCAGTCAATCCCAAAGGAAATCAGTCCTGAATTTTCATTGGAAGGACTGATGTTGAAGTTGAAGCTCCAATACTTTGGTCATCTGTTGCAAAGAGCTGACTCATTGGAAAAGACCGTAGTGCTGAGAAAATTTGAGGGCAAGAGAACGGGATGACAGAGGATGAGATGATTAGATAGAATCACTGACTCAATGGACTTGAGTTTGAGCAAACTCCAGGAGATAGAGAAGGACAGGGAAGCCTGGTGTGCTGCAGTTTATGTGGTCACACAGAGTCGGACACAACTCAGGGACTGAACAACAACAACAAATTTGTATATATACATATCATCTCATAGGTAGACATAATTGGAGATGTAATTTTTAAAAATATTTGCCACATCATAGTCTCTATTTCTTGCACTCTGCTTCTTTCAGTTTGTTTAGGTCTATCACACAACTTGGGTTTCCTGCATTGGAGGCAAACACTTTAACCTCTGAGCCACCAGGGAAGCCCGGGTTTCCTCAGTGCCAGTCATCCTTGGCCATCTGCTCATACTAAAGCATGGGCTCTAGAAAAAACTGATGAACTATTAGGAGTGAATGATGGGATTGCCAACCATGAGCTTTATTGTAGGTAGTCTAGTTGGGTTTTTTTTTTAATTGAAGGACCCGCAACTTCAGTGTCTTGAAGTCTCATTCTGATCAGATTCCCCAGAGGAAACACTTGCATTACCTGCCTGGCTGCTACCATCTGGGGAGCAGGGTGGGGGACTCCTGCTGGGGCCTCAGCTCCAAGCATTGCAGTTTCCATCTCTTCTCCTTGTTCTCAGTCTGGAAGCCTGGGTCTCAACACAGTCTGTGGTTTTCCATGCAGAGATGGTCTGTTTACGCTTTTCAGATAATAAACCTTCAGGCTGGAATGGGGAAGGGGCAGTAAGCCAGCTGCACAAGCAGAGAAAGGGATTTTAAGACCATTTCCTAAACTGGCTTTCAACCAGTCTCCCTCATTTCAGTTCCCCTCCTTCACCCTCACTTCCACATGTAACTCATGCAGTCAATTCTGAATATTTTAAAGATTTTATGGTTTGACACAGGCTGTCCCTCAGCTTCCAGTGTAAAGATTTGGTTTTTGTGAGTCTGCGAAGTTATCCACACTCCACCATCTGAGAGCTTCCACAGTTTAATGCCATCTCCTTTCATGATATTATTCTCCTATTCTCATGGTTTTATGCCTTTAAAAATAATTTGCTATTGTTTTTGTAGGGATATAAGAAAGAGTTAAAGCAGACACATGTGTTCAATCTACCGTCTTTACTCATAATAACATTTCAAAATAACAAAGGTAACAAAGGATTAGATCGAGCCAGAGTTAGATGTAGCAGTAGCAACCTTTGAGTCATGATGAGCCCCTAAGCGAATGTGAAGCCACCAAATGATGCTGCTGAATTAACAGTTAATATGAAACTGGAACATCATTCTTAAGATACGAAAGGAAATTGCTCTTCTGATATTTTTGTTCATTAGGAGAAAACTGTATTTAATTTTGGTTTCCACATTTAAGAGATATATGAAAAGTCCCAGAATAGTAGAACCAAAAGTGATTTACAGAACAGATTGCCAAGACTATGAGTAAAAGTTAACCTGAAGGCCAAGACATAACTATATTATCAAATTAATGACTGATTTCCCAAGGGAAATCACTCAGTAACTAGTCTCTGTTTCCATAATGGAGTAACAAAAGAAAATAAGTTGAAGCTCTATCAAGAAAATGGGCAATTAAACATTTGAATGGGCTTTAGGAGAAAAAGATGAATCTCTCTTTGAAAATATTTACAAATTCTATCTGTGAAATAGAAGGTAGACCATGGGTTGGATGATGTCTGATTGTCCCTTCCGTCTCTGTCTGATGTACTTTATCACCGCATTAATGTTCGTGTCTGCTTGATATTAATGAGCCCTTTCTCCAAGGAAGGCCTGCCCGGTCTCATCTGTTAGAATGACTGCTGTGACTGTTGTGGGTTTGCCTTGGCAGATGGCCTCTGTGTGTCTGCTTTATGCAAGCTCCTATCCAGACTCTTTGGTTTCCTGCCTCTTTAGAAAGTGTAGCCAAAAACAGTTTATTGACCAAAGATCCGTGAAAACAGGAAAAACAATTAAGAATACAAGTCTTTATAATTTATTTACTGGCTCTGAAATCTATTATTTAAAATTATAGAGCATTAAAGTATGGTTCAGAGGAAGTAATTACTCTTATGCTACATGACTGTTCCTGAGTGTATCTTAAAGCTAGATAATTTACAGCTAGAAGTAATTATTTAAAAAAATATTGTTGCCCTGTAAATAAATTCTTCAGTACCATTTTTCTAGATTCCATATATATGTGTTAGAATACAACAGTGGAGAAGCAGACATAGAGAATATACTTATGGACATGGGGAGAGAGGAGGAGAGGGTGAGATGTATGGAAAGAGTCAACATGGAAACTTACATTACCATATGTAAAATAGACAGCCAATGGGAATTTGCTGTGCAGCTCAGGAAACTCAAACAGGGGCTCTGTATCAACCTAGCGGGGTGGGATGGGGTGGGAGAGGGGAGGGAGGTTCGAAAGAGAGGGGATGTATGTATACCTATGGCTGATTCATGTTGAGGTTTGACAGAAAACAGGAAAATTCTGTAAAGCAATTATCCTTCAATAAAAAAACTAATAGTAAATTTAAAAAAAAATACATCGGGATGGGGTGGAGATGGAGTTGGAAGGGGCATTCAGGATGGGGGGGGGGGAACATATATACACCCGTGGCTGATTCATGTCGATGTATGGCAAAAGCCACCACAATATTGTAAAGTAATTAGCCTCTAATTAAAATAAATTAATTTAAAAAAATTTTTCAAAACTGTTTTGCTGAAAATATTTAAAAGCACCAAAAGCAAAGTACTTGTAAATTCAATTTATACATTAAAGAGGAAAAAGTAGTGATAGGAATATTTTGTTTAGACATTGAAGGCATTCAAAGAGGTATGTCTCAAATTAAGAAAAATTGTACTGAAGTATATATCTATCTTTTAAGTGCAAAACAATAACTAACAAGCAAAGTTTCAAGCTTTAAACATTGAAATTCATATTTTTATAAAGTACTCAGTTTACAATTAATGTAAAGATATTCTATCTATATTCAATGGGATGATTTGCAAAACTATATATATATATTAATTGCAAATTTGTTTTATATACTGTTACTCAAACAGATGTATTCACATCAAGCAAACATGCCCCAGATAGAAAGGTAATGAAAAGAGTTACTGGAAAGTCAGTGACTTAATGTCACTTTTGGAGATGAGCTATCAGTCCCCATCGGTCCCCATCATCACAGTCAGTCAATCTTCACTGGAGATTCTGGTCCTGTGGACACTGTCCTGTTTCCATTCTGGCTTCTTCTTGATTTCAGAATGTGAGTGTAGGGTGATTACTCTTTTGATAAGTACAGCTAATACTCCACTTTTGTTGGGGCTTTTTCTTTAATAATTCTATTTGAAAATAATTTTGCTTTATTTCCTAAACAGTGTATGGACCTACATTTTTTAAACAAAAGTTTTTATTGAAAGCTCATTGACAAGTAGGTTACTCTCAAGATTAACTTGCTCTTTATCAAAAATCTATAAAAGAGACATATCTGTTTAAGTGAAAAGTATCTTTCAAGTTCAAATAAAACTACACTGAGTGAACAGTCTGGAGAAAGCCGAGGTTCCTCTTTACAGGTCTCTATAATCTGGCCCTTGCTTTTCCCAGCTGGCAGCTGGAAATGTGTTACAGTCATTTTGTCCCTACTTGGAAAATTAACACTAATGTAAACAAGAAAACACTTTTCTGGAATTTTTCACATGAAAGATTCATTCTTAATACTTATTAGCTGTATCTTCAAAAAATTGTGGTTAGTTTCACAAATGAAATCATTTGAATTTGCTTTAGCTTCACAAATGAAATCATTTGAATTTGCTTTCTAAAGACAATACGTGAAAAGAATACTGTTTCTTTGTGCCATAGCAAGGACATGCCCTCCTCCAGTTTTCTGTTTTAAATCTAGTTGTGTATATATTAGGTTTGTTAAATATGAGCTTTGTAAGTATGTTAGTCACTCAGTCATGTCTGACTCTGAGACACTATGGACTATAGCCTGGCAGGCTCCTCTGTCCATGGATTTTTCCTCGCAAGAATACCGGAGTGGGTAGCTGTTCCCTTCTCCAGGGGATCTTCCCAATGACATAGTGATAAAATATTGAATATGCTTCTGAGGTGAAATTTAAACAATGGCCTATGTGATATTAATAACCAAGAATTCTCTAATGATAAGTATAACCGTGACTTGATTATTAGAAAAATAATTCTGAGAATAATTATATGATAGATTTCTAGTTATAAAATAAAGCTTATCAGCAGATAATCATTATAGTGCATGGGACTTATGAAAACATGGATAATAGTTGCTACTGAAGTGATCATCTCTCTCAAGCTATCTCCATGATCCCACAACAGGAGCACTGAATACAGAAAATGTTAGGCTTTGTTTATGGAGAATGTTTAATTTAGTTAATAATATGACTTGTTTAGGAATTCTAGAGTGAAAATTCTTATTTATATTTTCAAATTTACCTGTTTTGAAGTTCCTCATTTCTCAAATTGTTTAAATATTAAGAGTCATTAACATCCCAATAGTCTACATTGTATAGCCACTTCTTTGCTGACATTTAGCTTTTTATTTTATATTGGAACATATAGTTGATCAAAGCTGTTGTGTTCGTGTGGTTCAGTTGTACATATGCATGTATACATGTATCTATTCTTTTTCAGATTCCTTTCCCATTTAGATTGTTAGAGAACGTTGAGCAGAGTTCCTATGCTATACTGTAGGTCCGTGGTTGTTCATTTTACACGCAGTAGTATATTGATGTTTGACTCCACCGGTGAGGATACTCTCATGACCTGCCAGCCAAGCTCTCTGGAGGCAGCACTCGGGCACAGTCCTCAATGCCCTCCCTTGCCTC
This sequence comes from Cephalophus harveyi, assembly GCA_006410635.1. Taxonomy (NCBI): domain Eukaryota; kingdom Metazoa; phylum Chordata; class Mammalia; order Artiodactyla; family Bovidae; genus Cephalophus; species Cephalophus harveyi. The sequence goes on from SJYT01032943.1 coordinate 175,310, forward strand.
TCTGTTTAGGTCCCAGTGACAGGCAGCCTGGTAGATGAATGTAGGGCAGGTGATGGCGCTATGTCCTTGAGAAGATTTAGGATGTATTCAGTGCATAAAGGTCACATCACTCAACAATGGCAAAAGATGTTCAAATGTTCTGAATAACTTGTAAGCTTTCTGCAACTTGTGTGTTAGTTTCAGCATCTTCTTGAGGCTCACAGAAATGTACAGAGGCTTTTTGCTGTTTTCACTATCTCCAGTGGACATTCCCTGGGCACGTGCTTCTCAGCACCAATGTTGTATTTGTTCCTTTGGCCAAATGAGATATCCTTCCTATTGAGACTTAGGCTGGATAATGGAACTGAAAATCAAACCAGAAAATCAGACTCTAGGATGTTGCCCACTAGGTTAGCAACATCTCTGAATTGCTGAAGGTCCTCAGAGCCTCTCATTGTCACAAATTATTTGTCTTCATATTGAAACAACCTTGTACAATTGTTTTACTTGAACAATCAAAAAAGCTCTTAGCAATCAGACCAGCTGGTAAACTAGGTGTACGTAAATTGAAAACCAAGTCAATTTTTGTCAGATTTCATGAGAAACAAATTTGAAAACTTTTGACATAAAAAGTGTTTCTGTAACATGATGTATTCTTTTTCCTTTCATCAATGAAGAGAGGATGGCCGTGTTCCTATCCCAGCTCAAGCTCCCAGCAGCAATGCTGGCTGCTCAAGCTCATGGGAGGCCTGGGCCTCCAGGCAAGGATGGGTTACCTGGACCTCCAGGAGACCCTGGACCCCAAGGTAAGTCTTCAAGGACAATATTTCTTTACCAGCTATTTCACTCTCAGTATTTATAACATGATAATCACACTTAAGTCATAAGTTATGTATATTAATATACAATTTTTGTTGTTTATTCACTAAGTCATATCCAACTCTTTTGCAACCCTATAACCTTCTCCAGAATACATATTAAAAACATGTATTCATACATATAAAATATGTATACAGATTATATATAATATGTTTGGTATATATCATATAAATTTGTATGTATTATATATTTAGTATAGGATATCTTGTTAATATTTCACATGCCAGAAATAGATTTTTAAGATGTGTATAAGAGACAGCTGCAGTCCATGGGGTCGTGAAGAGTCAGACACGACTGAGCAACTTCACTTTCACATTTCACTTTCAATGTATACAGATTATATATAATATGTTTGGTATATATCATATAAATTTGTATGTATTATATATTTAGTATAGGATATCTTGTTAATATTTCACATGCCAGAAATAGATTTTTAACTATTATTCATTCAAACTTAAAGCTAATCATATCTGCTTATCTAAATGTATTTAATAATTTTGCTATGATAATAACAGCAATAACATGTGCTTATTTATCCTTATTAACTCAGGTGTCTGCTCAAAATTTGCACAGTATCTCAGTTTCAGTTCAGTTCAATTCAGTCGCTCAGTCATGTCTGGCTCTGCAACCCCATGTACTGCAGCACACCAGGCCTCCTTGTCCATCACCAACTCTCAGAGCTTACTCAAACTCATGTCCATTGAGTCAGTGATACCATCCAACCATCTCATCCTCTGTTGTCCCCTTCTACTCCCACCTCCAATTTTTCCCAGCATTAGAGTCTTTTCAAATGAGTCAATTCTTCACATCAGGTGGCCAAAGTATTGGAGTTTCAGCTTTAGCATCAGTCCTTCCAATGAACACCCAGGACTGATCTCCTTTAAGATGGACTGGTTGGATCGCCTTGCAGTCCAAGGGACTCTCAAGAGTCTTCTCCAACACTATATTTCAAAAGCATCAATTCTTTGGCACTCAGCTTTCTTTATAGTCCAACTCTCACATCCATACATGACTACTGGGAAAACCATAGCCTTGACTAGATAGACCTTTGTTGACAAAGTAATGTCTCTGCTGTCTCAGTCGGTCATAACTTTCCTTCCAAGGAGTAAGCATCTTTTAATTTCATGGCTGCAATCACCATCTGCAGTGATTTTGGAGCCCAAAAAATAAAGTCAGCCACTGTTTCCACTGTTTCCTCATCTATTTCCCATGAAGTGATGGGACCAGATGCCATGATCTTCGTTTTCTGAATGTTGAGCTTTAAGCCAACTTTTTCACTTTCCTCTTTCACTTTCATCAAGAGCCTCTTTACTTCCTCTTCACTTACTGCCATAAGGGTGGTATCATCTGCATATCTGAGGTTATTGATATTTCTCCTGGCAGTCTTGATTCCAGCTTGTGCTTCATCCAGTCTAGATTTTCTCATGATGTACTCTGCATATAAGTTAAATAACCAGGGAGACAATATACAGCCTTGATGTACTCTTTTTCCAATTTGGAACAAGTCTGTTGTTCCATGTCTGGTTCTAACTGTTACTTCTTGGCCTGCATAGAGATTTCTCAGGAGGCAGGTAAGTTGGTCTGGTATTCCCATCTCTTTCAGAATTTTCCACAGTTTATTGTGATCCACACAGTCAAAGGCTTTGGGATAGTCAATAAAACAGAAGTAGATGTTTTTCTGGAACTCTCTTGCTTTTGCAAAGTAGATTTTTTTTTTGAACTCTCTTGTTTTTTCCATGATCCAGCAGATGTTGGCAACTTGATCTCTGGTTCCTCTGCCTTTTCTAAATTCAGCTTGAACATCTGGAATTTCACAGTTCATGAACTGTTGAAGCCTGGCTTGGAGAATTTTGAGCATTACTTTGGTAGCATGTGAGATGAGTGCAATTTTGTGGTAGTTTGAGCATTCTTTGGCATTACCTTTCTTTGGGATTGGAATGAAAACTGACCTTTTCCAGTCCTGTGGCCACTGCTGAGTTTTCCAAATTTGCTGGCATATTGAGTGCAGCACTTTCACAGCATCATTTTTTAGGATTTGAAATAGCTCCACTGGAATTCCATCACCTCCACTAGCTTTCTTTGTAGTGGTGCTTCCTAAGGCCCACTTGACTTCACATTGCAAGATGTCCGATTCTAGGTGAGTGATCACAGCATTGTGGTTATCTGAGTCATGAAGATCTTTTTTATATACTTCCTCTGTGTATTCTTGCCACCTTTTCTTAATATCTTCTGCTTCCATGCCATTTCTGTCCTTTATTGTGCTCATCTTTGCATGAAATATTCCCTTGGTATCTCTGATTTTCTTGAAGAGATCTCTAGTGTTTCCCATTCTATTTTTTTCCTTTATTTCTTTGTATTGATCACTGAGAAAGGCTTTCTTATCTCTCCTTGTTATTTTTTGGAACTCTACATTCAAATGGGTATATTGTTCCTTTTCTCCTTGACTTTCACTTCTCTTCTTTTCACAGCTATTTTTAAGGCCTCCTCAGACAACCATTTTGCCTTTTGCATTTCTTATTTTGGGGGATGGTCTTGATCACTGCCTCCTGTACAATGTCATGAATCTCCGTCCATAGTTCTTCAGGCACTCTATCACATCTAGTCCCTTGAATCTATTTGTCATTTCCACTGTATAACAATAAGGGATTTGATTTAGGTCATACCTGTGTGGTCTAGTGGTTTTCCCTACTTTCTTCAATTTAAGTCTGAATTTCACAGTAAGGAGTTCATGATCTGAGCTACAGTCAGCTCCTGGTCTTGTTTATGCTGACTGTATAGAGCTTCTCCATCACTGGCTGCAAAGAATATAATCAATCTGATTTCAGTATTGACCATCTGGTAATGTCCATGTGTAGAGTCTTCTCTTGTGTTGTTGGAAGAGGGTGTTTGCTATGATCAGTGCGTTCTCTTGGAAAAACTCTTTTAACCTTTGACCTGCTCCACTTTGTACTCCAAGGCCAAATTTGCCTGTTACTTGTATTTCTTGACTTCCTACTTTTGCATTCCAGAAAGGCAGTCCAAAAAAACTTTGCACTATGGGATTTGTTTTTAAGAAATATTTGCCTGTAGTCAGGCTGTATTGATAATCCTGTCAAAAGACACCAGGAAACATTATTATAGTAAAGAGAAGGGTTACTGGTCAATTCTTGGTGCCTCACCACAGCTGATAGGAACTGAAGGATTTTTCTCTGGTAGATAAATAGATATGAAGTACTTGGAATATGCAGTTATGAAGTAACTTCAAAGTTTTGCTCTGCTCAATTTAAAAATTTTCTCAAAAAGGAAAAAATATGCATATAACACTGTTACCCTCTGCATGATGGATGATTATAAAAAGTACTGTTACCCTAGAGACCATGAAAGTGCAGAGACTGTCAGCTGATTAGTCCTCTTCTTGACACAGTGTGACTGAGTCTGAGGAAAGCTGAAGTGAGAAACCCAGCACAGAAGAAGCAGAACGTGGGCCGGAGCGAGACACCAGGTGTTCTGCCCACACGCAAATTCTGTTTGATGACGGCTTTTCAGAAATTTCTAAAAGGAACATTTTTTTTCAGTGTTTTTCAGGAAAAAAAAAAAAAACATTTTCATTTGAAATGACACAGTTTGGTTTGAGACATGCACTATAGAATGAGACTTTTACTGTCTCATTATCTTTAGGGAAGGACAGAAATTTAAAGGGATTTTATAGAATTTTCTTGGCTTATCAGAGAAGCTGGAGCGTGTGGAGAGCAATGAGAAATTGACATGAGACTTCAAGCAAGCCCCGCAGATATTATGGGATGGTTCCAGGCCATTACCGGGAAGTAGACATCGCAGTCGGAGAAGGCAATGGCACCCCACTCCAGTACTCTTGCCTGGAAACTCCCATGGATGGAGGAGCCTGGCAGGCTGCAGTCCATGGGGTCGCTGAGTCAGACACGACTGAGCGACTTCACTTTCACTTTTCACTTTCATGCATTGGAGAAGGAAATGGCAACCCACTCCAGTGTTCTTGCCTGGAGAATTCCAGGGATGGTGGAGCCCAATGGGCTGCCATCTGTGGGGTCGCAGAGAGTCGGACACGACTGAAGCGACTTAGCAGCAGCAGCAGAAGCAGACCACATTTCATCCTCTCCTGGCTAACCCTACATCCCTCAGCTTCTCACAGGTGTTGCTGAGAGCACACCCCAGTAAACCTCCAGTGCAGCAGTCTGCATATTAGAATCCATTTCTCAGGAAACCTGCCATAAAATAGTGGCCAATGTGGGAAAAAACCCAAGGATCCTGCCCTCTGGCCCAGTGTTTCATCCTCTTATTTAACTGATGGTGGGTACCATTTACTGTCAAAATCTCTGGGACTGGAAGCCAGACTAAGATTGCTCCTAGTATTTTTCAGTAGCTTTTTTTCTCATTCATTTTCAAACTAATGCCAGCTCTGCTGAAGACCAGCTCTACTTCTCACTTATACAGTTCTGCAAGTAGTAAAGAATAGTAAAATGAAAAAGAAAAAAAATCTGCTCATTGAGTATCTACAAATCTGCAAGATCCTTTTTTTCCATGAGATCTGGGCTTGAGGGTGGTTTGTGATCAGTCAGTTCCCTCAGAGCTACCAAGTGGCAGAGACAATATCTGAACCAAGGGTCAGATAAAGCTCTTTCTCCACAGTTGCCACCCTAAGAGAGGAACATATTTAAAGTGACCTGCCTGCCAGTGCAGGAGACTGGGGTTCAATCCCTGAGTCAGGATGATCCCCTGGAGAAGGAAATGGCAACCCACTCCAGTAGTATTGCCTGGGAAATCCCATGGACAGAGGAGTCTGATGGGCTACAGACCATGGGGTCGCAAAAGAGTCAGACATGACCTCATGGCTAAATGACAACAAATGGAACAATCAGTTCAGTTCAGTTCAGTCGCTCAGTCGTGTCCGACTCTTTGCGACCCCATGAATCGCAGCATGCCAGGCCTCCCTGTCCATCACCAACTCCCGGAGTTCACTCAGACTCACATCCATCGAGTC
>SJYT01032943.1:181405-314011 GCA_006410635.1 Cephalophus harveyi
TGTTGGTGGCTGCTCACTGATCAGGGTCCTACCTACTGTAGGTCCCACTGTAGGTTGTTGAAGATTGGGGTGGCTGTGGCAATTTCTGAAAATAAGTCAATGATGAACTTTGCTGCATCAACTGACTCTTCTTTTCAGAAACAATTTTTCTGTAACAGCAGTGCTGTTTGACAGCATTTTTTTTTAATCCACACGAAGTTGGAATCAGTCCTCTCAAGATTCTGCTGCTGTTTTATCAACTAAGTTTATGCACTATTCTAAATCCTTTGTCGTCATTTCAGCAAGCTTCACTGCATCTTTACCAGAAGTAAATCCTATCTCAAGAAACCATTCTTTGCTCATCCATAAGAAGCAACCCTTCTTCCATTCAAGTTTCATCGTGAAATTGCAGCAATTCAATCCCATCTTCAGGCTCCACTTCTGATTCTAGTTCTCTTACTGTTTCCACTACAGCTGTAGTTACTTCCACCACTGAATGCTTGACCACCTCCACATCATCCATGAGGGTTGAAATCAACTTCTTCCAAATTCCTGTTAATGTTGATATTTTGACCTCTTCCTGTGAATCATGAATGTTCTTCTTTACATCTAGGATCATGAATCTTTTCTGGCAGTTTTCCTATTTTCCCCCAGATCCATCAGATAAATCACTGTCTATGGCAGCTATAGCCTTACAGAATATATTTTCTAAAGAATGAGACTTGAAAGTCAAAATGACTCCTTGGTCCATGGGCTGCATGAAAATAACAGGAATCTTGTTGTATGTTTCTGACAGGTCTCCTGGGTGACCAGGTACATTGTCAATGAGCAGTAATATTTTGGAATGAATCTTTTTTCTGAGCAATAAGTCTCAGCAGTTGGCTTAAAATGCTCAGCAAACCATGTTATAAACAGGTGTGCTGTCATTGAGACTTTGTTGTCCCATTTATAGAGCCATAACAAATATAATAATCATGAAAATTTTGAAATGAAACATCAATACTTTTTGACACAGAGTTGCTACAGACCTTCAATTTGTAAAAGATTCATTATCTACAAAGTGCAGTAAAACCAAATATGACTATTTTAGAAGTTCACAATATAATTTGAATGGGGGAGGTACGGCTCCTACCAAGATTCTGATGATGAAACTTGTGGACCCTCTTTTAGCACCCAGATCCTCCTACAGAAAGAATAGAGGCCAGTGTAATTCTGAGTTGGGTCACCTTACTTGCATTTTTCCTAAATTCCTAAAAGAGGTAATTGTCGACACCGTTTTAAATTCAAAGGCATTTCCAGATAGTTTTAGATTTTGGCCTCCTGTGGGTTTCTGATCATTGCCTTCCCATTGTGCACTGAGTGGAGCACTCTCCCTGGTGTCCTTCATTCCCACCTAGGTCCTCACTGTAGGGCCTAATTTGTTCCTGCCGCCAGGAGTGAATAAGCAGGTACCACATTAGGATCAAAGAAGTCCTGGGAAGCATGATCCAGCTGACGTCCCATATACCTCAGGTCTCCTGAGGTCCTCTCTTATTTAAGAGATGCTAGATCTTTCCTCTTGGAAGAGTTTTATAAGAAAGCACTTATTTTTATTTGTTTTTTGGTTTTAATTTTTTAATTTTATTATAGTTGACATACAATATTATATTTGTTTCAGGTGTACAGTATACTGATTCAATCTTTATATACATTATAATCACAAGTCTAGTAACCACCTGTCACCATAAAAAGTTATCACAATGTTATTGGCCATATTTCCTATGCTATATATTATATTCCTATGAGTTATTTATTATATTCCTGGAAATTTGACTCTCTTAATCCCTTTCATCTATTTCCCCCAAACTCCCACTCACCTACCTTCTGGCAAACACCAATTTGACCCCTGTATCTGCAAGTCTGTTTCTGCATAGTTTTGTTTATTCATTTGTACTACATTGATTCTCCAAGCTGGAATCAAAATTCTCCAAGCTAGGCTTCAACAGTATGTGAACCGTGAAATTCCAGATGTTCAAGCTGGATTTAGAAAAGGCAGAGGAACCAGAGATCAAATTGCCAACATCCACTGGATCATAGAAAAAGGATCGGAAACTTATGTACACCTGAAAGGCAATGCCAAAGAATGCTCAAACTACCACACAATTGCACTCATCTCACATGCTAGTAAAGTAATGCTCAAAATTCTCCAAGCCAGGCTTCAGCAATACGTGAACCGTGAACTCCCTGATGTTCAAGCTGGTTTTAGAAAAGGCAGAGGAACCAGAGATCAAATTGCCAACATCCACAAAGAGTCGGACATGACCGAGCAACTGAAATGAACTGAACTGAACTGATGGCAAAACCAACACAGTATTGTAAAGTAAAATAAAGTAAAAAGAAAAAGAAAAAGCAAGAGAGTTCCAGAGAAACATCTACTTCTGCTTTGTTGACTACACTAAAGCCTTTGACTGAGTGGATCACAACAAACTATGGAAAATTCTGAGACACGGGAAGACCAGACAACCTGACCTGCCTCCTGAGAAATCTGTGTGCAGGTTAAGAAGCAACAGTTGGAACTGGACATGAAACAATGGATTAGTTCCAAATTGGGAAAGGAATACATCAAGGCTATATATTGACACCTTGTTTATTTAACTTATATGCAGAGTACATCATGTGAAATGCCAGGCTGGATGAAGCACAAGCTGGAATCAAGATTGCCAGGAGAAATATAAACAACCTCAGATATGCAGAGGACACCACCCTTATGGCAGAAAGTGAAGAGGAACTAAAGAGCCTCTTGATAAAAGTGAAAGAGGAGAGTGAAAAAGTTGGCTTAAAGCTCAACATTCAGAAAACGAAGATCATGGCATCTGGTCCCATCACTTCATGGCAAATAGATAGGGAAGCAACAGAAACAGTGAGAGACTTTATTTGGGGGGGCTCCAGAATCTCTGCAGATGATGACTGCAGTCATAAAATTAAAACATGCTTGCTCCTTGAATGAAAACCTGTGACCAGCCTAGACAACATATTAAAAGGCAGAGACATTACTTTGCCTACAAAGGTCCGTCTAGTCAAAGCTATGGTTTTTCCAGTAGTCATGTATGGATGTGAGTTGGGCCATAAAGAAAGCTGAGTGCCAAACAATTGATGCTTTTGAACTGTGGTGTTGGCGAAAACTCTTGAGAGTTCCCTGGACTGCAAACAGATCCAACCAGTCCATCCTAAAGGAAATCAGTCCTGAATATTCATTGAAAGGACTGATGCTGAAGCTGAAGCTCCAATACTTTGGCCCCTTGATGCAAAGATCTGACTCATTGGAAAAGACCCTGATGCTGGGAAAGATTGAAGACAGGATAGAGGGGACGACAGAGGGTGAGACTGTTGGATAGCATCACTGACTCGATGAACATGAGTTTGAGCAAGCTCCAGGAGTTGGTGATGGACAGGGAAGCCTGGCGTGCTGCAGTTCATGGGGTTGCAAAGAGTCAGACATGACTGAGCGACTAAACAGAACAGCACAGATCACATTGATTGATTTGTGGATATTGAACCATCCTGTATCCCTGGAATAAATCCCACTCAATCATGATGTATGATCCTTTTAATATTTTGTTGCATTCAGTTCACTAATATTTTGTTGCAATTTTCACATCTATGTTTTTGGGGGGATATTGGTCTGTAATTTTCTTTCCTTGTGGCATCTTTGTCTCATTCTGGTACCAGAGTAATTCTTCACAGAATGAGTTTAGAAGTGTTTCTTCCTCTTCAATTTTTTGGAATAGTTTGAGAAGGAAAATTGTTAACTCTTCAAAAAATGTTTTGTAGAACTCATCTGTGAAGTCCTGAACTTTGCGGCAGTTTTTTTTTTTTTTTTTAATCACTGATTCAATTTCATTAATAGTGATTGGTCTATTCAAGTAACATTTCTTCTTGGTTCAGTCTTGAAAGATTGTGTTTCTAGGAATTTATCCATTTCTTCTATCAACTGATATTTTTATGGGTGCTTCCTTGTACTTAACTAGTTTTTTGTTCCTTACTACTTTTGAGATTCTTCAACTATAGATCTTTAATCATAATATGTCTTGGTGTGGATCACTTTGGGTTCATCTTCTTTAGGACCCTCTATGCTTAATAGGGGCTTCCCAGGTGGCACTGGGGTAAAGAACCTGCCTGCCAACGCATGAGAAGTAGGAGACGTGAGTTCAGTCCCTGGATTGGGAAGATCCCCTGGAGGAGGGCACGGCCACCCACTCCAGTGTTCTTGTCTGGAGAATCTCATGGACAGAGGAGCCTAGTGAGCTACAGTGCCTAGGGTCACAAAGAGTCAAGCATCATTGAAGTGATTTAGCACACATGCACACGCTTCCTAGACTTTGAGGTCTGTCACCTTCATCAGGTTAGAGAAGTTTTCAGCTTTTATTTCTTTAAGTAGACTTTCTGGCCCTTTCTCTCTCTTCTCCTTCTGGGGACCTTATATTGGAAATGTTAGTAAGCTTTGTGTTGTCCTCAGTTTTTGACTCTTTTTTTTCCTGCTCTGACTTTCCTACCCTGTCTTCTGAATCACTGATTCATTCTTTTGCATCCTCTAATCTGCTATAGATTCCCTCTACAGTATTTTTCATTTCAGTTATTGTATTCTTTAGTTGTGACTGGTTCTTCTTTATACATTCTATCTCTTCACTGAAGTTCTCCTTGGGTTCATCCATTCTTCTCCCAAGTTTGGTGAGCATCTTTATGACTATTACATTGAACTTTTTATCTGGTTAATTGCTTATCTCCATTTTTCTCAAGAAAAGCTTCTTTTTTTGAAGTTTATCTTGTTCTTTCATGAGGAAGGTATTCCTTTATCTCCTTAGCTGGCTTAACTTCCTGTGTTTGTTTCTCTGTATTAGGTTTATCAGCTACATCTCCTGGTCTGAAAAAGTGGCCTTACATGGGAGGTGTACTATAGGGTCCAAGAGCACGATGCCCACTGGTCACCAGAGCAGGGTGCTCCCAGGGTATCCCCTGTGGGACTTATGCGTCCTCCTGCTGTATTTGGGTCATGATTGCTGTTGGGGGCACTGATGGGCAGGATTTGTCCCTAGCAAGACCCAGCCATGACTATGACAGACACACTGACATACGGGGCCAGACTCTAAGAGTGGGAATTGCTTTGGGGGGCACCCATGCCATCCGGGGTTGCCCACTGAGTGGAACAGGAGCTGCTTTGGAGTGACTGCCCAGGGCACACATGTTGGGCAGGGCAATTCCTCAAGGAATGCTGGGGGGAGGCACACAGTGTTGTAGCTAGGTAGATGGGGAATGGCAGAACGCTGGCCCCCAGCACTGGGCCAAGCAGATGGAAAGAGAGAGAACACAGTACTTACCAGCACAGCTGTCCTCAGAACAGTGTCCACCGCATCCTGCCCCTCTGTCACAGGCTCTAAAATCAGTGAACCACTTTCTCATATGACCCAGATGCTCTTATTTTTCTACTATTTCAAGATCAAGTTTTATTATAGGAAGACAAAATTGGTTTAACATTTGAAAATCAATTAATGTAATTTACCTCATAACCAGATAAAGGAAAGAAATTATTTATGATCATATTAATAGATTCAGAAAAAAACTTAATTGATTATATTCAAAAGTCTTGGCAATTTCAGATTAGAAAGTGCTTTTTTCTCTTTCTTTTTTATTTTTTAAATTATGAAAATATGATAAAATTATTTCATAATTTTAAATTATGAAAATATGACACTTATAGGAGACTTGCAAAATGTAGAACAAAGTTACATATAGATCCACTATGTATTACAATTATTTTTTAAACAGATAAAGATTTTTAGTAGGAGTTTCAATATCAAACTCTCAAAAATTAATGGAATGAATAAACAGAAAAGTAGAAGGATGCAGTGCCCCTGAAAAGCAGACCCAGATGCTTTTTAAGCTGCTGCTCGTGTGCTGGGACTCAGAGCAAGTGGGCTTGTGCAGGAGCCCTTAAGGATGGAGGCTTGATTTTCCACAGCCCTCAGGCCCTCCTGGAGATAGGCCCTACTGGCTTTCACAGACAGGTGTTATGGGAACTTGTCTTCCCAGGACAGGTCTGTAAGGCTGGCGAGCCCCACAAGGGACGTGGACCCCTCACTCCTCCAGGTAACCTTCTCGTCTGTGGCATCCCTCCTCTTGTGGTCAGCATGCCAGGGGAGTGGCCTCTGACTGGACCACTTCTCTGTGCCTCCTGCCCATCTTGACCTGGCCTTGCCTTTAGATCCTCGGGTCTGGAACATCTGTTCTCCTATCTTCAGGCCATCCATCCTCACAGATAGTGTTTCATATGCAGTTGTAGTTTTGGTGTGTCTACGGGAGGAGGTGAGCTCAGGGCTTTCCAGTTCACCATCTTGATCAGGAATCCTGAAAGAACTTAAACTTTTCTCAAACACATGCTGTCCCACCTCTGTGAAATCCTCAAGAATGGATGCCACACTTAAAGCCTTACACATTTTAGGAAGAGCCTTGCACACTAAGCGGATGTAGAGTTAGCAGGAGAAAACAGATCCTGCCTTCTAGCTTCTATCAGCATTGGAGGGGCAGTATTGGAAATGATTGTTCTTACTTTTGAACTTATAAAGTTCAGCTATTATTGGTTCATAATGAGGGAAACCTTCTGTTATTTGTAATCCAGTGGCCCACAGAGTAGTTCATGTGACTGATACGGATTTGACTTTTCAGATTTGAAAACAGTAGGGGCCTTAGGAAGTGGGAGGCATGTGTGTGTCAAAATGACGAAGGACACAGTGGTCAATCAGGGGCAGGACAAACAACGCATAAGGCCTTCAAACAGTTTGCAAGGCCCTGCATGAAGAATTATCCTTCCCAAATGCCAGTAACACTCTTTTTCTGACCTCATTTTTCCAGCATGCATATAAATGCACTGACTTACAACTTTAGAAATAAACCCCGAGAGTCGAAATGGAAATCTCCAAGGCTATCACCTGAAAAACTACGATAAACACAGTTCTTCAATGACGAGACCCTCTAGATACATTGGGTTAGAACACTGCTGCTGTTTTATTTCTGATTTCCTACAGAAGCTACACTGATACCAAACTGTCATCCTGCACCTACAGGCCATGCAGACACATGTCTCTTTGCAGACAGACCAGCCTTCAAGTCTGTTCCAAATTTCAGAAGAGGCCTGCCCTAAAGGGGTGAAACACTTATTCTAGAAAAATGGGGAAGCTGTTACTGACCTTATTAGCATTCCTATATGAAATTTTGTTGTGAAACAATTATAAAATAAGATCCTATGGCTTTGGGGAAGCCTTCATAAGGAATGAGCTTGGAACCTTAATAGAAAATTGGAGTAAAAATTTCTCATGTGCTTTGTGCAGTTCGACACCTTTATCTATTAATAGCAGGTCGGTATTAACCTAATGATATGAGAGCTTTGTACAAATACATTTTAACATTTGAAAGGAGACATATAAATATTACTGTGTTTTGCAAATACATAAATTATTTTTTCTTGTTTTATGACACCTCATATGCACTGAGATTCATGTGGAATAATGTATTTTGCATTATATTAAAATCTGAGAACTGAATTTAAACACATAGCATTTAGCAGATATGTTCTTCTTTTGGAATTATGTTCCATGTTATTAATCCTTATTAATCAAAAGTTCATATTTCTTCAGTTATTTTTCTTTCTTCCTAATTTTTAGCCTGTGATATTAAGCACTCACTGAGATGACTTAGTGAGAGTCAGCTTAACAAGGTCTCTGTAACAGTGGGAACTGGGTGGAACTATTAAATACACCCCAGGTAGTAAATGTTATTTTACTGCAGAAATGTATAAATAGAGATTTGGAAGAGTACTTTCAAATGACCTAACTACAAACACTTTTCCTTATTGTTCACATATGTTAAATGAAAGTCAGCTATAGAAAAAAATCCTGGTGACTTTTCACATTTGAATATGTATCAGTTTAGGATATTGTTCAGGCCACTGTTGTTTGCATCCAGTATTGTACTGTCTGTAGCATAGTCTTCAGATATAAATGTGTGGAGATATTCCGCTGGGTATATTTTCCACGTCCACCTCAAAGTCTCTCCTGAATGCATATCAGTCAGAGAACACGCTTACTTTTTTGTCTCTCTTTTTGTTTATCTTCTCCTTAGGCTACCGAGGACAGAAGGGAGAAAGGGGGGAACCGGGAATTGGGCTTCCAGGGAGCCCGGGTCTTCCTGGGACTTCAGGTAATAGTGATACTATCTTCGCAACATGAGCCAGCCTCCAAAAATTGGAGCCATGCCTGCTCCTTGTGGCTCTTTGGTGTTGCTCCAGTTGACATTGAATGACTCATGTTGGTTGGAGGGAGGGAGGAAGATCTGTATGTTGACCTGCATTCCGATGGGGTCTTTTATTTCATTAGCTCCGGGCTTGCCAGGCTCACCAGGTGCCCCAGGGCCCCAGGGCCCCCCAGGACCTAGTGGAAGATGTAACCCAGAAGATTGCCTGTATCCCATCTCACATGCCCGACAGCGAACAGGTGGGAAGTAACCACACCCCAGGAAGACTTGATGCCAGTCACCTTTCCTTGCTGTTGGAGCTTTCTTAATATACTGTCAGACCCTCGTGATCGTGGGTGACTTTTTTTTTTTTTTTTGGGGTAGGCCAGACATTAAAAACAAAAATTGGAATCCTATTCCTATAGTAACTGCAATATCAGCCTTTTTAGAATTTTTTCCAAATTCATTCCATGTCTTGCTTCACCATTATTATGATTTTTATTCAGGGTTTTCTATGAAATATGCAAGCACATCTTATCATTTGTTCTTCTTTAAGAGAAAGTGATATCTTATGATTTAGTAGACTGACGGTGATGTATGTTTTGTAGTCTTATCAACTTGTATTTGGCCTTTCATTTCTGAATTTTAAAGTTTCAGACTTATCTGGAAGTTTCCTTGGTATTTAAATTTACTATCATTGCTGACAATTTTGTTAACTTTTTTGATGTAGTGCATTGCTCCTGCTGAATGTTTTTGACTACTTTTATAGCTTAAGAATTCTTATACCATCCTTTATCCATTCTACTTATGTAGAGAAATAGATAGGCAATAAGACCTTCATAATTTAGATTCTGGAAGAAAACTCAGGAGGCCGTCTTATCAGGGAGCCCAAAATCCTACCAGAGCCAACTACTGAAATGATTTTGTTGCTCCTGTTTAATGAGCTCCAGTCAAAGCAGTCCCACCAGAATGAGTGTGTCCTGCGTAAGAAGGAAGGAGCGAAGTCAAAGCCCAGTACTGTGGCCCCTTTGCCAGTTTCTCACTTGGGAAACAGAAAGCTGATTTTTCTGGGAGGTGACTGGTGGTGAAGGCACCCAGCTGTCTTTGGTACTTTCAAAGTTTAAAGGGCCTCGCAGAGTCTTTGGGCCCGAGTCCATTAGCCTTCTGACCTCATGACTCTCAGACATTAAGAACCAGCCATCAGAACAAAGGACGGGACTTCTAGCAACTGGAAAAGAAACCTTCTTGTGCTAGAAGATGAGCATGTGGTATCCACAGATGCATATCAACAAGCTGAAGCCTGGAAGCTTGTAGGAAGAATGATGCTTCTCAGAAGCTGCAGCTAGAGGTTCAGGGCTGTGAAGGAAATCCATGAGACCGAGCGAGAGTCCATGTACTTCAGGGGCACAGACACTGCCCAGACCACATCCTCTGACCAGGAACAAAAACGTGTGATTGCCAACCCAACAGCTGAATGGTAGTTTCATGGCCTGGCTGTACATTATTTTGAGAAACTGTTGGTTGAAAACGATTTCCTGGGGCCGGGAAGGAGGCTGTTGTTGAAATCTGAGTGGCGGGTCCTAGGGATGCCAAGAGTGTCCACCGCCCCAGCCCCTGCCCCGCCCCAGACATCTGCCATTGGGGCAGATTGTGAAAAGCTGTGAGCACGGTCTTGTGGGCAGCATGCCTCCATGGAGGCAGCTTTGTTCAAATGCACTCGGGGTTTGAACTGGTTTTCATTGTAGTTGGATGAACTGATGGTCAGGTATTATCTACGTGGCTGTGCATATGTACAACCTTTTTGTTATTTCATGTTGAAAGATGCTGTATATTTCACTTCCAAGTTTATTTATTTTCATTTCCAAGGTCATTTTATTTATTTCAAGTGTTGTTAATTTTAAATTTATTTTCTCCTTCATTTTCTTTCCTGTGCAATACCTACAATGGTGCTGTGTTTTAGACTGACACAATTAGAATATACATATACATTTTCTTAGTAAAATGATCATTTATCCCCACAAAATGTACAGAGGTCTAAAATCTGGTGCTATGTGTATATCTTGAGCTTTTAATTTGTGGAGCTTTAATTTGTTGAATTTTCTGAAAGCTTACAACTCCTCTGCCATTCATTAATTTACTTGAATTTGTCATAAAGCTAAAAACATTTTATATGTTTTCAAAGATTATTTTTTCATATTTCTTATGTTTGCTTATTCTTTTGCTTCTTTGTTAATCCAGAAGTATTTATTTTAGCATTTTACTGCTTTCATGAGCTCTTGTGTCAGTGGTGATCAATGCATTATTTTCTTGGAGTCGATCCCTTCACAGACGCAAGAAGACTCAGTTCATTTTCTTGTTTTACAAATTCTGCTCATTTTAATTCCAGAGAATATTTCATGTGTCCTTTTTACAAATTAAGTATTTCAGAACCTTTCTTTTTCTAAATTCCATTAATGCTGGACTGGTTTATTCCTGTTTCAAGGGTCTGGATTTAGTCAGGTGATTTGAGGAGTTGATGCCAATTATAAACTTGAGTTGTCACAGTGACTCAGGTCCTTTCTAAACAACTGACATGTGTGATTCAATCCTACTTGGGCATAACCAGAGGAAAGAGCTGCAACACACAGAATGAACTTTGCTTGGCTGCCTGTGCAGGAGATGCAGCAAAAAGCAGCAAGAAGGGCTGCACCCAGCAAACACAGCACCAGTAAAGTGAAGACCTGGCAGTTGCCTGACTCTTTTAACAAAAAGAAAGTGGATAATTAAGGCCCCAAACAGGGTGTGAAGACTTCTCCTAACTGCCTTGGTGGTGGCCAGTTCTCTTGTCTCATTTTGTCCCATTCCAGAACCTTTGTTCACTTCCATGCAGAAGTCAGCAGTGTCCACAGCAGAGAAAAAGAATGACCACATTTCATGAGTTATCTCTTGTCTGGACTCCACACAACAGAGTATGTTTAAATACAAAGTAATTGCAGGCCATGATGGCAACAGACTTCCCATGTAGCACAAGTGATAAAGAACCTGCCTGCCAATGCAAGAGACACAAGAGATGCAGGTTCAATCTCTGGGTCGGGAAGGTCCCCCGGAGAAGGGCATGGAAACCCACTCCAGTATTCTTGTCTGGGAATCGCATGGACAGAGGAGCCTGGCAGGCTACAGTCCATGGGGTCGCAAAGAGACAGACACGACTGAAGCCACTTAGCACGCACACACATGATGGCAGTTAAAAGTTGTGTGTTTGCCCTACAGAAGTATGTTTGAATTCCAGTCTAACATTTTGTTTCAAGATCATGTAACACTGTCAGGTAGAAATCCTTCTGTGCAAAGAACAAGATTTGACTTCAATTAATATTTTTGGCCTTTAGAAAAAGGAAGAATAATTCATGACTTTGTTATTCTTCTTTTCTGCTGAAGACATTAACCATTTTTCATAACTGTAACAGAAACACAGCCAGTCTTAACCTTTGAAATTTTTCACCTTGTTATCAAAGTAGTTTAATTAATGACTTTAAAGTATTGATAATCCTATATGCTTATTTCTATGTTTCATAACGTTGAAACTTTAAAATTTTAGACACTTTTATGATAGAGCATCAGTAATTATCTTAAGATATATTATCTGTAAAAGATGTCATTTGATGTTTGGATTATAAAATGATTTCTTATGAGTATGTTTTAGGAGTTAAATAAGATTGAGCTTTTCTGCAGTCTTTCTCCACTGTAGAGAACCTGTGATATATCACCTTTTGTCCACAAGATGGTGTCTTAAGCAATTTGTATCAGAAGACTTGAACAGATTTGCAGAAACACAAAAGGCTAGAAACAGCTGAGTAGACAACTCCATCAAAACCTTTGCTTTTGCACTTACCCTTTTTTACTTTAGTAAATAATTTCTTGTTAATTTATGTTTTGTAATTTTTTTGTTAATGTATGTTTTCCTCACTTCAAGTATCTTCATGAAGCAGGCACAATAACATTTGATTTGTTGGCTGTTTCAGTTTTATTTCATAAGTATATTTATATGGCTAGCTAACTGGAAAATTTAGTATATTCAGTTTGTATGCTACCCTCATATTTTAGTGATTAACATGAAAACACTTGAGTAATCATGTTACCTGTTAAACAGGATAGAAACTCTCTTTTGGCAAATAAAAAGAATTTAGCTTATCACAAGAAGTAGACCATTCATAGAATTAGACAATGTCCAAATCGTCATATTGTTCAAAGTACTTAAAAGTTTACAATTAGATTTGTATAATTATATATTTTTAGAAATGTATCACTATTTACAAAAGTTAAGATAAGAAACACTATTTTTCAAAATACCATTTAAACTTTCCTAACATTGGCAATATCCTGATATTGAGAATTTCCAGGTTAAGTTATATGCTTAAGGTTTTTCCAATGAAGTCTCAGAATAGTTTTGCAGATTTTTTTCATTGCTCTTGTTGTTAAATTATTTTTCACATTTGTCTGTGTCCACCTTCTTCAGACACACAGTTTAATGTCATTGTTTCCCAGTGTCCATTCTTAAACGCTAGTGTGGAGGCTTGGACCCCCTCTTATAGTCCTCTCTCTCACAGCTTATAGAGCCTTCCAAGAGGGAGAGGTATAGACTGAATTGAATTTTTGTCTTTTATGCCTATTATTTCAAACTGACTTAGCCCACTGAATTGTATTCACTCATTATTTGACTGGTAAAGGTAACATTCATGACATGAAACGTGTTTAACTACTGGGAGTCTCAGGAAATAAGACAGATTAATGACCTCGGTCTTATGTGCTGTGGCTGGAGCAGTACCCCAAACACTTCACTCAGCAAAACTGTGCCAGAGTAACTGCTCGAGTTAGTTAAATTGAATGAAAAACCAGGTGTACACAGAGAAAACTCATCCAGAGGAGCAGACCCAGAATAGCAAAAATTTACCTCAAATTTCAGTTCAGTTCAGTTCAGTCGCTCAGTCGTGTCTGACTCTTTGTGACCACATGAACCGCAGCACACCAGGCCTACCTGTCCATCACCAACTCCCAGAGTATATCCAAACTCATGTCCATTGAGTTGGTGATGCCATCCAACATCTGTCGTCCCCTTCTCCTCCTGCCTTCAATCTTTCCCAGCTTCAGGGTCTTTTCAAATGAGTCAGTTCTTCACATCAGGTGGCCAAAGTATTGGAGTTTCAGCTTCAGCATCATTCCTTCCAATGAATATTCAGGACTGATTTCCTTTAGGATGGACTGATTGGATCTCTTTGCAGTCCAAGGGACTCTCAAATTTAGGGCAGGGTTATAAACCAAGCTGTCTAAGAAAAATCTAAATGGAAAAAAATGCCGTGTTCAGAGCCAATAGTCTTCCTTGATACCTCCTGCAATGCAGGAGACCCTGGTTTGATTCCCAGGTCAGGAAGATCCCCTGGAGAAGGGATAGGCTACCCACTCCAGTATTCTTGGGCTTCCATGGTGGCTCAGCTGGTAAAGAATCTGCCCACAATGTGGGAGACCTGGGTTCAATCCCTGGGTTAGGAAGATCCCCTGGAGAAGAGAAAGGCTACCCACTCCAGTATTCTGGCCTGGAGAATTCCGTGGACTGTGTAGTCCATGGGGTCACAAAGAGTCGGACACAACTGAGCAACTTTAATTTTCAGAGCCAATAGTGAGTGATATAGGTTACAACTCCAGGAGTTAGCTACTTACTTCATGAATTTTTCAAAAGAGAATACTAATAAAGTAAAGAGATTTCACTAAATTTAGGGGTAGTTAGTAAGATTTGAGTTTATCAGAAGGGTGTGTGTCACCTGACAAGGATTAGCATATGGGTGTAAAGATGCTAACTGCATCACAACATTTTATTTTGCTCTTTTATTTAAAGTACATTTGAGGGATAAATATTTTTCAGTGCATTAATGTATTTAAATTCAGATTGTTTTATGACATATTTTTAAACTATTTATTTTTAAAATAAGACTTTGGGTGCATTTTGTCCATTCTCTGTTCTCTATCTTACCTCATCAAGCTATGTAAAGTTTAATTCAACATACTGCTGTTAAGTGGAATGGCGCTAAGTTTATGCTAAATCCCACATGGTTATACTGCTTTGAGGAGTTGAATCCTGTATTTTTGTGTTGCATAATGAGTTTGTCAGTTATCTCAGCAATAAAGGATTTGACCCTTGATCAGGGAGTTCTGAGGTGCGGTTGTTAGCAGCATCTCTTCTTTAGCTGAAGCTACACATTTCAGCCTTGCTGACGGGGGTCAGCCACAGGGAGGCTGCAGGCACACTCACCTCCCAACCATGAGCCCACGGACGCCGAGGAGCGTGCAGAATGGCCTGTTGCAGGGCTTATGTCAATACCACGCTCGTAATCATACTTCCATTTGTCACATGAATCCACACTTAGCTTGTAAGCATTACATTCACAGCCCAGCTCAGTGGCAGCTCATAAAAAGCTTGGTCTGATGAATTCGGATGAGAATTAAAAGCCGAAACAAGAGAATATCCAGGCTTTTGTGACTTTGGTCACACATGGTGATTTCCTCACTAAATCATGTGGGCTTGAGCAAGATAAGAAATGTCAGAGTTAACTTTTCTCAGAAACATAAGCTCTTCCATCCTGAGAGATGGGCCATTAGGTTAAATACACAGCGTGTCTCTTTCACAGAAATGAATCCCATCCAAACCTGCCAGTGGATTTAGATTCCTGCTTAGACTGGGAAATGATTTACAGAGTTCTTAACAATCCTCACCCTCAGGTCCATCATGAAGAGTAAAGTAGCCGCGTGCTCTCTAAGGGATAGTCTGAAGTCTTTTCACACAAAAGTCTTCAACGTGGAGGCCGGAGACAAATTCAGACAAACCTTAAAAGAAAGTTCCCTGGAGCCAGTTCCCACCATTTGCTTTCTCTGTAGGTATTCTTAGAAAATCTGGCCTCAAGAGCGAGATGTGAAGGGATTGTTACAGGGAAAGTTAGCATGGATTCCCATTTATTAAGATCAAAAATAGGATCAGTCAGCATCCTCTTCCTGATACAGATACATTAAACTGTATGACCAATCGATGCATTATACTTCCTCTAGTTAGCTCTTTAAAGAGCATTTGGGCATGTGTATCTATAGTCATATGTTCTTATGGTAAACTAATTCTGATTTAATATTCACTGAGCCATATGAATTAATACTGCCATGTCCTGGATCAAATCTAACAAAGACTCAGTACATAGCTGAAAAGTATCAATTTTACTCTAGAAAAAAAAAAAAAAAAAAAGACTTGACCTATATTTATTGAAAACAAATGTTCTTTTTCTAAAAAGATATTTTAAATAATTTACATCCATTCCCTGTTTGTAAACAGCAGGATTACTTGTTGGCTAGTGCTTTTCTTAATATTGCTTTTTCACACCTTTTGCCAAGGCTCCCAGAAAATGTTTAAAAAACATTTTCTTGATATTTAGTGTGACTGTATGTATTTCTAGTGATCTTCCCCCTGTATTAGTTTATTTTTAAACTCAGACATGTTAATTATCAGAGAAGCTGTAAGAGCCAAAAAAATAAAGAATACAGAGATTTATCTTCTAAAGCAGGGATTTACATTAAGCTTATTTCAGCTTGTAAGTAAATCAGATTTTACTTATGATGTTTAAGGATAGCAATATTCATGTAGTTAGCTTGAAGTAGTGTGTCCATAAATAATAAAATCAATCAAGAAACTGATACGATTACTCATTCATCCCCTTCTGCTAGACAAAGTCAATGATCCCAGACTGTGCTGGGGAATTTATGTGCTCAGTCACCGGGAAGTGATTTCCACAGTTCTTACCCAACCTGTCAGATCTGTGGGATGGAAATCAGGTCACAGTGTCACAGACACACTGGCTTAGAATTAGATCATCAGCCCTTGAGTAAGTAACACGCACGTTTCTAACCACCTGTAATTACCCCCACACTTTTCTCAGCAACTCAGACACCTTCCAACTTCCCTGAGGTCTGGAGGATTTATGTTGAGAGATATTTGGTCTAATTCAGGATTTATCAACATTCTTTCATGGAGAGGATCAATAAGATGTTTTCTTTGTAATTTCTCCATCAAGTCTACACTGCTTCTGTAAGCTGTTTCTGAACTGGATTTACGATGGATTACTCCCACCGTTGGGGATGTGCTCATTTCGCACAATCGCTTTGTAAGTGGTGGTTTCCAGTTTGCTGTGTCTATGGAGCTTGCTGTACAGCCTTTTGTATATCAAGTTTGTAGAACAGTTGATTCAACTTTTCCTTGAAATTTTATTTTTTTTAATTTTCTTATGAATCTGATAAACCTATTTATCAGAACTGAGAAATGTATTTATTTATCTAATTTTTCTTTTGTTGTATCGGACTGCGTCACTCCAGTTAAAATAAAACCATCTTGGTGAAAATAAAGGCCAGTTCTTTGCATTTATTGGATTATATGTCACAGCACCTGAAAAGGTTCGCCATCCGTGTGGAGACCATGTAAGTAGTTATGACCGCTGTCTTGTCTGCAAATATTATCTCTTCCACGAGGAGGAGGACCGTCCTCCCTGGCATGCAGATGGCACTGACCTACGCAGCCAAGCCGGAATTGTTCCCCTTACACACAGTCCACACCAGGAGCACGGGACTCGAGGCTGTGAGCGGCTTTAAAGAAACCCAAATACATGTTACATGTTGATTGATTTAACCAAATGAATGGGGCTAAGATTTTAAAATGCTGAGAGTCCAGCTGAGGGAAGAAATGCTTCACCAGTGAGGTGAGGCATCACACCTATCAGGGCTCACTCCCCTTGACTTGAGAGAACAGAGTTCCATAAACAGAGAAGATCCTGACTGGCGCACTGTGCTTTGCCTGGGACAGGTTATCATACGCCCTGTGACACAAACTGACTATGTTAAGGCTGGTCAATAGTTAACACAGGTGCTGACAAAACAGCAGGCCCATGTGATTATGTAAATAGTAATGGAGTGCTGGAGGGGCCAGGGCTTCCCTGGTGGCTCAGAGGTTAAAGCGTCTGCCTCCAATGCGGGAGACCCGGGTTCGATCCCTGGGTCGGGAAGATCCCTTGGAGAAGGAAATGGCAATCCACTCCAGTATTCTTGCCTAGAGAATCCCATGGGCGGAGAAGCCTAATAGGTTACAGTCCACGGGGTCGCAAAGAGTCGGACACGACTGAGTGACTTCACCTCAATGGAGTGCTGGAGGGGCCAGGCAATACCTACCTTACTGAAAGAATGCAGTGCTTTCTCTGAGCTGCCTTTATACAGTTTATAAGAAAAAATTGAGTACAACATAAATCATTTGTGCAGTGAAGTTCTAAATAGGACAGCACTGAAATGAAGGTTCTCCCCCAGAACCCGAGCAAGGCTAGACTTGGGGGGCCCACGCAATCTTCCATAGCATGCAAGCAGATTTGTGCAAGTGCATTTGTACATTTTTCTGGACGATGGGTTCATAACTCTCATTTCACTTCTAAAAGGTCCATGAAACCTCCCCTACCACCTCCCCCAACCCGCCACGCTCCACCCCCACCATACACAAACACACAAAGAACTCTGTCACAAGGCCACACCCTCTGGGGAGCAGTAAGGGCTTTTTAATTTCTCTATAGAACAAAGCACTAACATTATAAACACAGGCCTACAAAAAAGCTTTACGTATCTGAACAACTGTGACTCCTTTTCATTGAACACAGCTATAAAAAAACATGCAAGAGAGTAAGAAACCATATTTATTGCTTCTTTGGTACAACCAGAGACGTGACCTCAAACCTTGAAAATAAATAATCTCATCAATAAAACTACTGAATGGTGGAATATTAAGATTGTTTTTTTGCTTTCACATGGACGAGTCCAAAATACAAATGGGTTTGGATACAGTACAGTTCAGCAGAAAGGCAAGCTGACGCTGAGCACCCCACGGGTGTAAGGAAACCACCCCGAGTGGCACAGCAACTGCAGAGTCCCCAGGAGCACAGTGATGGGGATCTTAAGCACCAACTCTGTTGACAGGAATGGGGCTGCTTCTTCCCTAGTCTGGTAAATCCCTGCAGAGCTGGAACGAGCATCTCAGGACATGCGCTCACTACAACATGGAAGTAACTACTGCAACTGAGGTAAATCAATCAGCGGTCTCTGTTTATTGGCACAGCGGCCCGTGACACATGGAGAGCACACGCGAGTTCAAGAGCCTGGGGACGGGACTGCCAATTCACTCAAAGGGAGGGGTGTTGTTTGTCTGTCTATCTGATCCATTGCTCTGTGGCTCCCCTCAGAGAGAAAGGAGAGAGGATTTGCTGAATAGCACCATTGTCCTAAACCTGATGCTCAGATGGGACTTCTAGGATACCACTGAAGGGGCCGTTTCTCCCCCAGGCGCCTTCTTCAGGCGTGGTTTCCACCGACAGCCACGTGGCACCAAGCCCCTCACTGACTGGGACCTTTGGTGTTGAATGCCCGCTGACCGGCCTGCATGGTGCAGGACGCTGGCTCGCAGAAACCAGGGGGGCCCGGGGGGCCTGGGGGGCCAGGCACACCGGGGATGCCCGCCGCCCCGGGGGGCCCTCGCTCGCCGTCCCGGCCATTCCTCCCGTAGCTGGCAGGACCCGGGTCACCTGAAACACACAGAAGGCGTGCTTGTGAGCGGAGACCCACAGACACAGAAGGCACTGGGCCCCTCCCCGGCCCGGCAGCGTCTGCAGAGGGCCCAGAGAGACACTTGTAGAAACGACGGAATGGCCAAACCAGATCTGGATGGTGGGACAGGATCCCTTCATGGCAGTTGAGTCCTTGCAAAATTAAAAGTGTTAGGAGACCCCAGAATCTCTCATCCCCTCTCCCATCTGCCAGATACAGCAGCCTCTCCACACAGACGTCTGCTGAGCCCAGGAACAGGCTGACTCAGATGCCAAACACACCTGGACCTCAATCTCTTAATAATTCATCAATACAGTTTGTACTTATTACATAATGAAATTATGTTGGACCTAGTGGGTTAAACAGTTATTCCATCATCATATGTATATTAATCATTAAAATGAATTTCACCTGATTCTGACTTTTTCAACTTGGCTACTAGCAGATTTAAAATCATACACGCCAACTCACATTTGTGTCTCACGCTGTATTTCTTCAGAACACACTCCTGTAGCAGCCACCCTTATTTCTAGAGGGTGATCAAGTTCCAGACAGGGAGACGTGCCCTGGGTGGTTGGAAGATGCAGACAGGTGGCTGGAAGGCCTAGCTCTGCCATATGAGTCACTCATCTCCCTGTCTCCTCATCCACAAGATGGATGATGCCTGCCTTAGAACTATTTTCTCTGCCTGAATGCACCTGATGAATGACTATTAGAAAATTATTGCTTCGTGTCTCTTAGAAGACTGTGCAATGCACCCCAAAAAGCTCCCTGAAATCCTTCTCATCAGAGCTTTACCCCAACAGGAATGACACAGTGCCCTAAGCTCTTGGGGTGAGGGGGTTTCTTTCTTTTGTCAAGTCCAAAGATTGTTTGGTTCCTCCCTGAACCAGTGAGGCATGGAGTCACAGACCCCATAACAAAGAGACACATTTCTGCGAACATTGTCTCCATTGCACCAGCATGCTATCACACGACGCCTGCAAAGGTGGTGATGCCAGAGGCGTGTAAGAGGAATCCTGTGTGCCAGGGTAACACAGTGTTTACAGAGATCCTCCTTTGGGTCCGGGCTTCCCTGGTGGTTCAAATGGTAAAGAATTTGCCTAAACGCAGGACACGCAGGTTTGACCCCTGCGTCGGGAAGATCCCCTGGTGAAGGGCATGGCAACCTGCTCATATTCTTGGCTGGAGAATCCCAGGGACAGAGGAGCCTGGTGGGTTGCATGGGGTCACAGAGAGTCGGACACGACTAAGCGACTAACACTTTCATTTCTCCTCGTGTCCACGGTCTTAACCTGGCTATTAAGTCAAAAGGTGAAAACAAAATCTATATGTTCAATTACATTCACTTAGATTTAGTTCCTTTCCCTGTTTCTTGGCAGTTTTTAGTTTTCTGTCCCTATTTTCAGCTCAGTTCAGTTGCTCAGTCATGTCCGACTCTTTGCGACCCCATGAATTGCAGCATGCCAGGCCTCCCTGTCCATCACCAACTCCCGGAGTCCACCCAAACCCATGTCCATTGAGATGCCATTCAACCATCTCATCCTCTGTTGTCCCCTTCTCCTCCTGTCCTCAATCTTTCCCAGCATCAGGGTCTTTTCCAAAGGGTCAGCTCTTCACATGGGGTGGCCAAAGTATTGGAATTTCAGCTTCAACATCAGTCCTTCCAATGAACACCCAGGGTTGATCTCCTTCAGAATGGACTGGTTGGATCTCCTTGCAGTCCAAGGGACTCTCAAGAGTCTTCTCCAACACCACACTTCAAAAGCATCAATTTTTCAGCACTCAGCTTTCTTTATAGTCCAACTCTCACATCCATACATGACCACTGGAAAAACCATAGCCTTGACTAGACAGACCTTTGTTAGCAAAGTAATGTCTCTGCTTTTTAATATGCTGTCTAGGTTGGTCATAACTTTCCTTCCAAGGAGTAAGAGTCTTTTAATTTCATGGCTGCAATCACCATCTGCAGTGATTTTGGAGCCCAGAAAAAGCTTATTTATCCCATTTGCCTTCTGTTGGTCTTGTTGCAGTGATCTGGTCTTTTTTAGCTGCCTTATTACACAGCCCACATACTTTTAGAAGGAAACTACATTAGAGACACTGCTTTACATATAGCATTCTTCCCATTATGCTTACTATTAGGTCCACAAAAAACCACATTACAGGACAAAATGTAGCGAAGCTTTATACATCTCAAGGCTGTAGACAAGCAGATATAAGTAATTTCCCTTCATTTATCTCATGAGCCTTCATTTGACTACAAGTGATGAAGCAGGTAATTCTGTTTCCCTCACAAGACAAGGTCTACCCCTAACCCACAGCGCCTGTTGACAAGGCTTTAGCAGAACCCTGCCTTTAAACAGAGCCTGTTCAGATTTCCTGGCATAGAGACAGTTAAAGGTTGAGTCGGTCTTTTAAGGCTTAAAAAGAGAGGCCAGATACAAATGCCTTTAAGTGGTCAGGCTGGACAAACGGCAGCCCATGAGCCAACGCCGGGGTTGTGAACAATGTCATCAGGACACAGTGTGTCAGCTGTGTGCATATTGCCCTGGCAGCTCGGCACTACAAAGCACAGGTCCGGGCTGCAGCAGAAGCCATCTGGCCCCCAGGGCTCAAAAAGCATGGTCCTGCAGCAGGGAGAAGAGAGGGCAGGAAAGGAAGAGTGTGGCATTGACACATAAACATGACCGCGCTAAACAGCCAGCCAGCAGGAGCTGCTGTATAGCACAGGGAGCTCCGCTGGCTGCCCCGTGATGACCTGGAGGAGAACGGGAGGAGGAGTGGGAGGGAGGTTCACGAGGGAGGGGGAACATGTACACTTATGCACATATGCAGGAGCCTGGTAGGCTGCAGTCCATGAGGTCGCTAGAGTCGGGCACGACTGAGCAACTTCACCTTCACTTTTCACTTTCATGCGTTGGAGAAGGAAATGGCAACCCACTCCGGTGTTCTTGCCTGGAGCATCCCAGGGACAGGGGAGCCTGGTGGGCTGCCGTCTATGGAGTCGCACAGAGTTGGACACGACTGAAGCGACTTAGCAGCAGCATATATATGCATACATATGCAACGTGTGTGTGTGTGTGTGTATTGTTGTATGGCAGAAACCTCTTTTCAACTCTTATGAGGAAGAGAAAGCACCAACTGAAATTGCTCTTGCTCTGCTTTGCCTGCCTCGTGGGTGTCTGAGCTACACTAACAGCCTAATAATTAGAGTTTTCTGAAATTTCAAGGACCTATAAAATGTTACTGCCAAATCTTTCATCATTTTTTAAAAATGAACGTCTGTGTAATTCTCTGTATTAACACTAGAGGACAGTCGTGTTACACACACAGAGGCCCAGCCTCTCGGCCCTAATAACACCTGCAATGCAATAAAAGGGACTAAGACACAGGCTTTAAAAACAAAACATGGAAATTATTTCCAGCATTCAATAGGGAATTTCTTACATTTCTCACCTTGTTATGAGCGCTTGACAAAGCACATATGTTTCAGGAATTAGTGTATAAAGTGTTTTGTTTACATAAGATCCCTACACCCCAATAACAGAGTGGANCTTTAAAAACAAAACACGGAAATTATTTCCAGCATTCAATAGGGAATTTCTTACATTTCTCACCTTGTTATGAGCGCTTGACAAAGCACATATGTTTCAGGAATTAGTGTATAAAGTGTTTTGTTTACATAAGATCCCTACACCCCAATAACAGAGTGGAGACAGGACAGCCACAGAAAAGGGGTAAATGACTATGCTAGACTCAAGCCCAGGCTTCCCAGGTGCCACTGGTGGTAAAGAACCCGCCTGCCAACGCAGGAGACATAAAGGGCTTGGGTTCAATCACTGGCTCAGGAAGATCATGGCAACCCACTCCAGTATTCTTGCCTGGAGAATCCCATGGACAGAGGAACCTGGTGGGCTACAGTCCATGGGGTCGCATAGAGTCAGATATGACTGAAGCGACTTAGAAAGCACACACACAGACTTAAGCTTAAAGCGAGTGTGCCCTTTCTGCCTGGGAACTTCTTCACTCAGGATCCACAGGCAAAGCTCATCTATGTGCAAACCTTGAACAAGAAAGCTGGTGCAATAAGTGTGAGTCAGTCTCAAGTCCAAGTTCATGTTCACACACAACCATCATTTAAGGTCCTTGTTCTCCCAGCACGTTTAGATATACAAAGAAGTCAGGGCCCACTCTTAAATATCTTTTCTTCAAATCCCCAGAGTGGGAAGCAACTGGTCCCCAGTGAACAACTTCAGTGGCAACAGGCAAAGAGTTACTGGTGGAGAGACACTCCCCAAAGGTCTCTGTTAAGAGACAGACACAGGAGAGGTGAGGGCAGGGGGCAGGGTCTAAGGTCCCAGAGGCCTTGCTCAGTGTGGTCCCCACAGCTCTGGGACAGGGGCAGAAAAGGAAATGTGCCAAAGTCAGGGGCCAGAATGGTGAGACAGACTCAGCACACACCTGGACCGTCCGCACGTTACTCGAGAACATCACAACACATCACAGCAAGAACCTGGACACGTGAACGTTGGCCTTGTCACTTAATACCCAAGAGATCTTTGTCGAGGCCCTTGACCTTCATGAGTCTGTATTTCCTCAAACATAAAAGGAGGAATAATAATTACTAAAGCTGCAGAATGGTTGCCATAAGCCAGGTGCTATGCTAAGTGCTTTCCAGGTATTAACACATCCACAGATCCTCCTAAGTGAGGAGGGTCTATCCATGCACGAGAAGCCCAACTCCATAGCCCACCCCCCTTACACACCTGCCCGGCCCACCTCTGGCTGTGAGACGCAAACTCAACAATCTGTGTCCACGTTTAGACGACAGGGCACTACAGCCAAGAGGACAGTCCCTGCAATTGTCATGATAAGAACCCAAGGTCTGTATCAGACGATGGACCATCACACCCCCAAGGGGCAGGCAATACTTCACAGTGAACATGCTGAGAGAAGGAGGGCAGACAGAGGGCAAAAGCAGTCCAGAAAGAGCAGAGCCATTCTGACAACTAGTCCCTGCAATTGTCATGATAAGAACCCAAGGTCTGTATCAGACGATGGACCATCACACCCCCAAGGGGCACGCAATACTTCACAGTGAACATGCTGAGAGAAGGAGGGCAGACAGAGGGCAAAAGCAGTCCAGAAAGAGCAGAGCCATTCTGACAACTGACAGATAATGAAGGTATTGCATTTCTTCCAATACATCAGCTATGTCAGCACCAAGAAAGTGAAAGTGAAAGTGAAGTCACTCAGTCATGTCCAACTCTTTGTGACCCCATGGATTGTAGCCTACCAGGCTCCTCCATCCATGGAATTTTCCAGGCAAGTGTACTGGAGTGGGTTGCCATTTCCTTCTCCAGGGGATCTTCCCAACCCAAGGATCGAACCCAGGTCTCTCGCATTGCAGGCAGATGCTTTACCATCTGAGCCACCAAGGAAGCCCAAGAAGAATGACCAAAGGATCTTCTTTCCATTTAGAAGGACCCAAGTCCCAGATTCAGCAGGTGGCAGAATATCCTATTCTGCCAGTTCCCTCCTTTACTTAAGATGTGTGTTATCTACAAGGCTCCAGACAAGTCCCTGAACACAGCCCTGGTGAAGGCTCCCCTGGGTCCTAAAGTCCTCCCATGTCAGGATTGTGAGAGACCTGAAATCACGTTCCTACCCACACTCCAAGCTCTCCCAAGGATATTTAAAGCAGCCCAGCTACTTGGTGACGTGATTTCCTGGGACCAGCGCTTTGCACTTGTGGTCTGGAGTCACAGCAATTCAGCGGACGGTTGGTCTGAGGTGTTAGGGGCAGTGCTGACTGACAGAAGGTCGAGAAAAATCCACAAAGGCTGAGCCAGGATCCAGCTCTGCACTTCAGCCACCTCAAAATGCAACAGTGTGTTTGTTACATTAATAATAGTTCTAATAACTGGCATTTCTGGAGCATCCACTATAGCCAGAATCTGTCCTAGGCTCCTTTCATAGATTGACTGTTCTTTAATTCTCAGAATTAGACTCTCTGGGAGATGGGATTATTGATTACTATCTCTCTTTTGTAAGTGGGGACACTGAGGCACGGAGCCAGTCAGGAACTAGCCCAACGCCATAAAGCTCGGAAGTGATGGTCAAGGTGTAAAGCTAGATATCTGAATTACAGAGCCCACACTCCCAAGTCCTAAATCTCAGAGGACTCGATTTAGAGGCAGAATGGCCCCAAAATCTCTTGTTCAGGGACTTGATGGATTTGGGAAACTGTTCCCTGAGTATGTTTAGGCAGAGACATGGGATATGAGCCAACCCGAAACCAGCGATCCAGCTGGTGCCTCAAAGTGGATGGTAGACACAGACCCGACTGCATGCTTTGGAAAGTGAGCCTCGATTCTTTAAAAACTAATCTGTAACTCTGACTTCGCCTTAAGTAATGTCAAATATCCCCTCAACGAAAATGTACCTAAGGCACAGAAAAACACAGATGGGTAGAACCAGGAAGGGAGGGACAAAGGCTGGAAAAATGCAGCAAGGAAACAGAGAAGGGCAGGCTTCTGAGACCTGGACAAACCTGACTTTAACAAATCAGATTTAAGCCTTAACTCCAAGACTAACATGTAGTCATTTTCACAAGAAAGACCAGCTGAGGATCACGTAGAGCTGCTGGGGATGACTTGCCTACCTGACCACTCGCCCACACACGGATGGCTGCTGTCCTAGAAAGCAAACCCATGGA
Source organism: Cephalophus harveyi (assembly GCA_006410635.1). Lineage (NCBI taxonomy): Eukaryota > Metazoa > Chordata > Mammalia > Artiodactyla > Bovidae > Cephalophus > Cephalophus harveyi. Next base: position 207,006 of record SJYT01032943.1, read on the forward strand.
GCCCCTTCCAGGCCGAGCAAGCGTCCCGGGGCACCATGCAAACTGCACAAATACAAGCTGGTCTCCACCTTCCTATTTTTAAACACAAAATGGGATTTATCAACAGATTTTTTTGAAAGCAGAAGTCACCAGATAGGATAATGTATTTTTGGTAAATTGTGCCAGCAGTACAAGCTGCTGATCCAGGAAGTGTAATTTGTCAACAAAATGGGAGGAGAAATTGTCAGAATCTCCTTCAAATACATAGATAATTAAGTAAATCATAATGATGTTATTTTATTAGCCTTCAAACATTCTATTCCTACCACGGATAAGGGAGACAAGCCCTCAGTAAAGTCTGTTTTCCTTTTCTTTCTGCTAGACATCCATCAATGAATCCAGACTTTACTGTTTATTAAAATCTTCCCTGGGTCCCATTCAACTCCAGCCAGATTTTCTTTCCTTTTCTGATCACAAAGGCTCCCTTTTCCAATCACAAAATTCATCAACTTGTGAAAACATCTTGACAGGCCCACCAATTACCATTTTAGAAAGGCAGCATTTGAGCTATCTCCAAATGCATTCATATTTTTTAAAATTCTTTTAAATGAGAAAGTGATCACCAGGAGTAATGAAATGAATAATTAGAAAGCAATGATGTTTGGGGGCTGCAATTATAGCCATGATTGACTCTGTAAGCCTCCAGCAGAATTAGAAAATGATCATTTCTTTGCTAGATTTCCCTCAATCAAGTTTTTCAGATCCACGGCGTGTGTGGGCCACCCTCCTGCACAAGTCCCCTCCCCTGACCAGTCTCCTCAGGGACTTCAGGGGGCCTTCCTGAGCCTTGGCCCTGAAGTGTTCAGAATATTTACTGGAGGCTCAGGCTATTCACGCTCTTCACCTGAACTGGATTTCAGCCCCCAGGAGGCCGCTTCTGCGCTTGGACTTGGTGGTCGCATCCAGCAGATTCACGTGGGGCAGCCTGGACCTCGGTCACAGAGTAGCCGGTGTGTAAGGAGAACAGACACCCAGTGAGAGTGTCCACTCTCACACAGAAATGACTGTGTCACCTCAGTCTACCCAGCTGGGCTGCATTCTTGGAGTGACTTTTGCAAGTAGGAATGTGCAGGTTTATTTATTTTGGGATATGGGTTTCTGGAGGGTCCGGGTGTTTCAAGGAGAAGCTTTCAGAATAAAATTTCAGTTATTCCCTGTGCAACATGAATAGCTGAAAACTTGGATTCGTCTTCCTGTTGCTCTGATGTTTTAGTTAAAAAAAAGAAGAAGAAGAGGAAACTACCACTGGGCTAGAAATGGACAGGGCCCCATTCATCCAGAGTTTTATAACAAGTGCATTGTGGCTGGACCTCCATAGCAATGTTTAAAGTATTTATTTAAGAAAGTAACATTTCAAGACATGTATTCCTCTCTCAGAGAATACAGACATGATTTACAGACTATTTAGCTCTTCATTAAAGGTGGTCTTCAAAAATCGATGCTGGTCATTATTATCACATGATAAGCAGAGATAATCAAAGAGCCATACTTTACAGTGTGATCTGGTTCAGACCACCTTCTCGATACCACTTCCCACCTCATCCTGCCTTCATCCTTACCTGGGAGACCAGGAGCTCCTGGCAAACCTTTGGGACCTCTTCCTGGGGGGCCACGATCCCCTTTTTCTCCTGCATCACCTGTGTGTCATTAAAGAAATGTTATTTTTCTATATGTCTATAAAAATGAACATAAAGCATAAACATAAATTCAACTTAAAGGAAAACCCACATTCAGAAACCAAAAAGTTATGAGGTTGCCACAAACTAGGTCTTACTAAGTACACAGCAAGGCAAAAATCGAGTTAATTAAGATATCTAAGGGGAAAAAATCAAATGATCGTATCGATAGATGCTGACAAGCCATTGATACAACATTCAATAAAATAAGTACCAAGCTACTTCCCTAACATGATTAAGTCCATCTATCTCAATCTTGAAGCTGACACAAAGCTTAACAAGAAACACAAGCAGCAGTTTCATTGAAGTCAGAACATTATTAATACAAACATGCCCACTTTATCACTATTATTATTTGGTTTGAGCCATCCCTGCTTTCAGGTGACATGACTGTTTTCTTAAACCCTAGAAAATCAACTCAAAACCCACTATAGAAGAGAATTCAGCGAGGTACAAAATACATGGAAATCAATATTCATTATATATATATATAAACAACAGCCAGTTATAAGATGCAGTGAACAAAAGTCTCATTTGTAATGATGACTAAATCATCAATAACTAGGAAAAGAAGTTTAATCAGAACTATACAAATCCAATATGAGAGAAAATTGAGGAAACTTCCCTGGGGGTGCAGTGGCTCAGAACCCACCTGTCACTGCAGGAGACACAGGCTCCATCCCTGGTCCAGGAAGAGCCCACATGCGACAGAGCTACTGAGCCTGTGCGCCACGGTTACTGAGCCCACGCCCGAGAGCCCGTGAACCGCAACGACTGAAGCCCGCCTGCCAAGCCCGTGTTCCACAACACGAGAAGCCCGTCCACCACAAGAGCGGCCCCCGCTCACCACTAGAGAAAACCCTGTGCAAAGTGGCGAAGGCCCGCTGCAGACAAAGAAATAAATAACTCTTTAAAAAGAAAGAAAGAAAACTGAATGAAAGCTTAAAAACAATCTAAATATCCATTAAAGAGATATATACACTATGGAACTTCCACAGAGTGGAATATTATGCATGAGTAAAGAAGAATCAGGAAGGTCTGTGAAATGATGCCCAAGACATTGTTAAGTGTAAAAAGCAAGGCTCAGATGACTTACTAAAGGACAATGTGATTTGCTCCTAAAAGGACATAGGGAAAAAATATATATATATATTCATAGATCCTTTATAATGTCACTGGTAAGGGTATGTAGGAAACTAAGAACAGTGATTCCCTAATAGAAGGATAAAGAAAACCAGGCAGATGGGAGGCAGGGATGGGACAGACACTCTTCACTAAGTATTTTTTATACATTCAAAAACTCTTGAACCATGTAAATTTAGCATCACCAAAACTAAATTAATGAAGTTCCAAAATGTAAAGTGCACTATCACAGTGCCTACATTTCATTTCTGTTTCATTATTTATAGGGAATGTCCTTTGGATTGCAACCAACCATGTGCATTTGCCAGATCGTTGATTGAATTCAGGAATTCAGCAGCCACAGAACAAAACCTGTATTCATTATCCTGGCCCCTGCAGAGGCCAAACTTAGAAACTTGGCCTCATTAACAAAACACCCTAATACCTTAGTTAACAGGTGTTAAATGACATCAACTACGCCTGGTAGAAGACAACTTCTACTACCCCATTAGCAGAGTAGTATGCTATTATTATACTATATCCTTAGAAGATGCAATAGCGTTTCACAGTAAGTTCTACATGTAATCTTTTTATCCAAATATTCGTATCAATCCAACCTCATTAAATATCGACAGGTTTGTTACAATTTGAAAAACAAAATCATGCACAGAAAAAAAACAGGAAGAATATCTGTACAGCCATCTGTGCATTTGTCAAATAGTCAAAAACCTCTAATTAAGAAATGAATGTTTAGTAATCATACTTTGACTTTAGCTGTGAATGTCTTTGTGTGAACATTTATATGATGAATCAACATTTTGAAGATAATTTAAATTTTATAAATATTATATAAGGATATTCATAATATTCAAGCTCAGCTTGAACTCATATATACAAATTAGCTATTTTTTACACTCACCATCAATATAACATTACTATAGTAGGAAGATATGACAATTAGAATTTTTAAAACTAACAGCTTATGCTCTCTTGTTAACTTGGCAATTTAAATGTCATTTGACTGTAATTCTCAAGGCTGGCAGAGAGAAAGTGCCACATTTTCTGAAAACACAAGATGAAGATTATAAATTAAAATGCAACTTTCACAGTGATAGTTAAGCATATTCCAGCATGAAGCCACACCAACTTCAAAATGTTTGCAAGGAATAAGACCACTGCCTCTTTAAAACAACTTATATATATGTGTGTGTAAACCAAGTCATAGGAAAAGAAGGATATAATGGGTGAACTAATATGAATTTCTGGAGAGATATGAAAAGCCTTAACAAAAACTCATAATTCTAGAACTGAAAAATACAAGATCTGAAAGTAAAAACTCATTGGATGGAACTGCCAGCACAGTTGGGCACTGCAGAATGAAGGAAACACAGCATGGTAACGTTAATTAACAACACTGTATGATATGTAGAATAAAATCTTTTACAAATTACAGAAAAGACCGTTGTCTTAGCTTTGATGCTGTTTCTGGAGGTCAGTCATGGAAAAACACATTCTCGACAGGCCCAGGACACAGCCACACTGCAGCCTGCAGCAGCTATGGTGTGTGGGCTCTGCTACCCACAGGGTTACTCTGCTTCAGCGAACACTGGCCACATCTTCCTCCAAGATGTAGGAGACCTGGCCTGGGAACTAAAGCCCACCTTTGTTAGCCTGTTGTGTCAGAAAGGACATATAGAAAGCATATAAAAGATGCTTTGGATACAGTATAAAGGGGACAGACACTTTGAGTAGAAAAATAGCTTTTTACGTTCAGAGTGGGAGAAACTAGAGAAATTCATATTGCTCCAAAATTGCTACTGAATTCATCTATTTGGAAGCCATAATCACTGCTCCATCTTCAAGCGAGGATGAACACCGGAAAAGGTGAGCCTCAGGCATGCCGGGTGTACCTTCCCTAGCTTTCACTAACACAGAGACATGTCTGCTTGAGGCCCACCAATAGATTTAAAGATACACACAGCCTGTCTCAAAGGGGCTTAAAAGTAACAAACCACAAGCATTTATAAAGAGTATTTATGACAAGAAAGACTTATTTAATCCTAAGCAAAGTGAACCCAGGTCCAGTCAGGGGTTACCTTTCATGAAAGGAGCACACAGCTCTAACAACATTTGTGTAGAAGTGTGTAAAATATATCAGCAAAAACAAAATACATAAACACAATGGAAGCTTTGAGTGTGGTCTGAGGCTTATTTCTACTGGCTTCTGTTAAAAATGTTCCACTGTGTTTTTCAAAGTAACTTTTAAGGAAGAAAAACAGTAATTTGATTAAGATACAGCCTGAACTGTTAAAAGCTTAGTAAAACTGATTTATTAATAGCTAAACTTGTCTGCATACGAATTTCCCTGGAAAATAACCTCAAAGTGACTATGGCAAACCCAGACTCCCGTCATCCCTTCTCTTATTAAGGATGAAGAAAAAGGCAAAGAAACACATCTTTTCTCTGATCAGTAAAATGGTAAAGTTTCAAGAGTGGAGTGTTTATTCTTAGGGAAAATTTGAGCTCTAAACTTTGGGCATTAGAACACCACGTGTTTTCTACTAAGTAGGACTATTAATGTCTGTGGAGGACAAGAAAGGTCAAGGCCAGCTACCTAGAACCATACATCTTCAAACGTGTGTCAGCACTGAATGATATAGAAAATCTGATTATTCCTTTCTGCCCACATCCCAATTTTAAGAAGTAAAACTGAGAGAAGATGCTGCTTTAATGGAACCCAATGCCAAGAAAGGCATGAAGGAGGGCAGGGAGAGAACGTTCTTTAGAAAAAAGAAAAGAACAGCCTCACTTCTAGTTTATAAGTTATGTCATGAATCCCAGGAAACAGGGGGAAGTCCCAAATACGATCAAACTCCGCTTGATGGATGGACTCAGTGCCAGAGACACTTCTCGGGTTTCAAATATAGAAATATAGTTTTCTTTCCTCCAAAATAAGGTTCACTTGCTGGGGCCCATCCAGCCCCACCCAGACACAACACTGCACTGCAACTCCCAGCTTCCCAGGAAGTTCTCAGGTCATGTCCCATGTGTTAGGAGTGCTCCACAGTCCTGTGTGCACATTCAGATCACCTGCAGAATATTTTTAAAGTCTGACACCAAGTAACCAGGTGGCGCTAGTGGTAAAGAACCCGCCTGCCAATGCAGGAGATGGAGGAAACGTGAGTTCAGTCTCTGGGTAAGGAAGATCCCCTGGAAGAGAGCATAACAGCCCACTCCAAGATTCTTGCCTGGAGCATCCCATCGACGGAGGAGCCCGGTGGGCTTACAGTCCACAGTGTCACACAGAGTCGGACAAGACTGAAGTGACTTAGCACCAAGTAACCAAGCCTAGCGGATTGCAGTATCTGGGAAGGGGCTGCAGACACGGGCAGGGTTGAAGGCTCCTCGGATGAGTTCTGTGGGCAGCCCGGGCTGTCTCCCCTGGGCAGGCTGTCCTGACTCAGCGAGCACATAGACCTCTTCCTTCCTTAAACGGAAGATGGGACTTCAGGAGCCGGCTCCTACGAACTCAAGGTTAAGCTCAGCCCCCAAAATGGGGGCTTCCTTAGAGTTGGAGAAAACAGTGTTGTGATCCCCATCACCCTACAAGGCAGTCCTTCCCAGGGAAGACAGGCAACCGCCCTGCACGGGCACATCTCCGCTGGGGGCCCCTCTCCAAAGTCTCTGACTCAGGGAGCCTGGGTGGGCGGGAGGATCTGCCTTCCCCCAAGGTCTCTGGTGATGCTGAGGCCGCGGGAACCACTCTTGTGAATCACCGCTCTTTGGTTCCCTTTAGTGACCACACGCAGGCAGAGGAGTCACCGTGGCCCGGGGCACAACAGAGACAGCTAAGCCAACAGTCCGACCACGGAATGGGCTTCCCTAGAACGGTTTACGTTTGCAGGTGAGTGCAGCGTGATCACACGGAGTATCTCCGGTACGAATCCCTGAACAGAAGCTCAGAGCGGGACAGAGATGAATGGCTAAGGATCCTTTCAGAGAAGAGGTCCAGTTCTCTGTAAGCTGAACTCACAGCTCTCTGCATAGGTGACCTTGTCCAGCCTCCAAAAACATGGCAACTGTGCCAAATTCACAAGAGGCCCCAGTTAGGGCTCTTTTTTTTTTTTTTTTTAACATGCAGCTCTTCACATGCCAAAAAAAAAAAAAAGTAGTGACCAACACTGTTCCAGCTGAGGGTATTGTGAGCTAAATGCATCTCCCATTTGATTATAGATCCAGAAAGACAGCTTGCTTGACCTCTGACCGTTTGCACCATATTTATCCCTAATTGGAGTATCACTGTCTAAAAAACAGAAATCCCTCTCTTGTTTTGCTTTGTTTTTTTATTGAAGGATAACTGCTTTACAGAATTTTGTTGTTTTCTGTCAAATGGAAACTTACATTACCGTATGTAAAAGAGATAGCTAATGACAATTTGCTGTATGGCTCAGAAACCTCTCTTGTTTTTGACACCACGTCTTTCTGAAGTTCCCAGAAAGCTGCCAGTCACTCATCGTGATACAGAAACTCCACACTTTTCATCCTTTTGGTAAATTATCTGGGGCACACTGCCCCCAAGCTGACCTACTCACCTGAACTAGCAAGCACCACCTGAGGCAGCCCATTCTTCTGCAAATTCTGCAGAATACCTAACACACTCACAATCCTATTTTCCTACAAGACACCGGTTTCAAGAGCTTAACTTGCTTTAAATAAAAGAAGAAACAAACTCTCTCACACCCTCTCAACATGTTAAATAAGGAATACAGTTGTACTTCAGAGCTGAAAAAAATAATCCATCAAAACTGATATACAATGTCACTCTTTAAAAGGAGAGGGGGGTTTCCCTGGTAGTCCAGTGGTTAAGACTCTGCACTCCCAGGTAGGGGGCATGGGTGTGATCCCTGGTCAGGGAACTAAGACCCCATATGCATATTTTTGGCACAGCCAAAAACTAATAAATAAAAGAAGAGGGAGGCAGCTTTAACTCGCGATGAGACCTGCTAACAAGCCTCATTAGTTGAAGTAATAGATACAAACACTCCAGAGCCAGTCGCCATCTTAGAAGACCTCTACAATGATTTCAGGGTCTCAAAACACAAACAAAAAATCTGAACGATATTGAAGTTTATCTTGAACTACGACCAACGCAGCATGAGTGGAAAAGATCAAGAGCGAAAGTCAAGGAACCTGAATTCTGGTATTGGGTCTACTGCCATCACACACCAAGGTCAAGAAAATACCAAATGACAGCGTCTTAATCTTCACCAGCCCCACAGAACAGAACGACAATTTCACGTCACAGACACCTGGCACTTGCCAGGACAAGTGAATTCACCTTAAAAAAAAAAAAAGCCAGTGTGTGTTCCTGGTTCCACATGAGTAAAAGGCCTTACCTTTAGGGCCCCTCACACCGAGAGCGCCAGGGGGACCCTTCATGCCTGGGAGGCCGCGGAGTCCCATCTGGCCTGGAAAGCCATTCTCTCCAGGGGGGCCCGGGGGGCCGGGGGGTCCAGGCCGTCCAGGGAGGCCCGAGGCTCCGGAGTCCGGACGCTTGAGACTCGCAGCCATCTGAGCAAAGTGCTCTACAAGGCAGTAAACAAAACCACCCAGGGAAGTCAGAAACACGAAGGAGATTCAAGGGAAATGCAAACTGTTTCAGGTGCCTTTTTTTCTAAATGCATCACCAGAGCTTCAGAACTGGGAGTGAGGGATGAATAAAGCTCGGTTGGTTTTCCCCTGGGGTTGCTGCCCCAAGGCGTCACTGATGCCGCTGTGTTCAGCCCTCTGCAGGGAGAGCTGGTCCTGCTGCCTTGAGGCAGGGGAGGGGATAGAGAACCTTAACCTTCAGGACCCAGCCGTTTCCAAAAGAATGAGTGTGTCACCAGAACCTGGCTGGTTATCTGAAAACCCAGGATGCAACACAGCTGGAAGTGGACATCCTGAAGCTGTGTCAAAGCCAAGGACATTGTCCAGAATTAGTACTAAGACACCGTTTGAGACCTGAGCTCATGTCCCTAGCGTGAACATACTACTTTACGTGAAATATCCTGAGGATCCATGACTTGCTAATAATTCTCCTTCTCAAGTTTTTTTCATGCCCGGAAGATACACCAGACGTTAAAGAGAGCCTGCTTCTTTGGAGTGGACACAATCTATCTTAAAAAATTTATGACTGTGTAGGCTTCTTCAGGAACCATTAAATAGATCAAGAATCATCTACTAAAACCAGAGAATAAGAACACTTTCCCATTAAAATACTCTAAGGGAAATATTCTAGTGTAATATTTTTTTACAGTTTTGGGTGTGAAGGAGAAAATCAATTTGAAACATATTTCTCACCAAAATTTCTAAATTGGTCACATGTGAATACCCTAGGTGGGCCTTATTTAAGTGAGGGTTAGCATAAAGTCATACTTTTCTCAACATGAAACGCTTAAAATGGAAATATCCTTTCAAAATAAGATGTCTTCAGTGTTGGTTTCCAAATAGAGAGGTGACAATTTCATCCTGGAAAACTCTATGCATCGACTTGACAAGAGAGACTATCTCGTGAACACATAAAAGGTAAGTGTTTTCTTCATGACAGAATTAGTTCCAACTAGAATCAGACAATAAATAGGAATTGCCATAACTACAGATGAATTTAGATAAAGGTTAAGAAATGTGAAAATATATATCACCATTTTGGCAAAATTCCAGTTATAGATTTTCTACCTGTGTGGTGCGTAAATGGAAATAATGGTCTTAAGCTTCTTAAGGGCAGAAGTCTACTGATCATTTCTCATATAATCTGCAGAGAGAGCCTAGGTCAATGCCAGGGACACATTTAGGACATTTAGAAGGGAAAGAGCCTGAGAACTTGTTTTCCAAAGGAGGGGAAAAAGTGCATGTGTGTGTGTGTATGTGTGTGTGCACGTGTGTGTAGGCTGACCCAGAAATGTACTACTTTTCCTTGAGGCTATAAGCAAATGGCAACAAACTGTACAGAAGTGAAATTAACACTATTCAAAATCCCCCACCCTTTAAAGCCTACAAAAAGTCAAGCCATGACGATTTATTTACCTTGTATGACTCTCATGCAAACCTGCTTGATGTGCTGATCGGTCGGTGCTCTGCCCTGGGAAAGAAAAGACAAAAGCCAGTTTGTCCACGAACGAAGCCCACAAAGAGGGCATTGTTGAATGGAAAACCGACAGGCTGGGCAAGAGACCAGTGGCTGGACTTACAGGAGAACTGGCCCCGCGCTCACAGCCCCGCCAAGGGGCGGCACCTCCAGAGGAAAACCGCGGAGCCGGCCCGCACTCACCGGGGGGCCCTGGATCCCGGGCAGGCCGGTGGCGCCCTGCTCCCCCTGCACGCCGCGCGGGCCGGGCGGGCCTCGGGGCCCTTCCTCCCCGGGAAGCCCCCGGCTGCCTTCGGGCCCCCTCACGCCAGGCTCCCCAGGGTTCCCCGCCTGGAACACAGGGGCGCACGTTAAGTCCAGGCTGAACACAAGGAGGGCGCCTGCTTCAGGCTGCAATAAGCGCTGACATGAAAAGGTAGGTTCACCGACACTCTGCCTCCCAAGTTGAAAATCTAAGCACCAATAGGTGTTGGCTCAGAAGTTACAAAGCTTCAAGGTGAACACACATAGTGCCACACAATTAACTCTCCAGTCTCTCAGAATTCCAATTCAAGTAAACATCTTAAAGATCTTTCTTTGGGGCCTAGATATTATTTCTAAATGTTAATGGAAAGAACACAGTGTAAAATCATGTTCTTCATACTTTAAGCCATTTCTAAGAGCAAGTTTGTTTTTAATAAAACATGTTACCTCTTTGGGGCCACAGAAAGACTACTGAGTTCACAAGACGTGTTACACTGTGTATCACCAATATGAAAGGATATAATAAAGATATTTCCAAGAACATAAGTTATTTAGCCTTTATAACATTCTTTGGAGAATCTGAGGAAGCCAGATGTATCCAGGAATTATAAAACACTAACGTGAATTAAATCAACACATTTAAAATACCAGAACAAAAAGAGTGAGTCCATAATTTATCTAAGGATACAGGAAGTTAAAAATCTAAATATTAAAGATGCTTAAACCACTACAATATTGTAAAATAATTAGCCTCCAATTAAAATGAATAAATTTATAAAAAAATAAAAATAAAACTGTTATCAAAAAAAATAGATGCTTAAAAAAGCAAATAAATTATTTCCTTAAAACAAAACCATATACCAGTTAGATTTTTCTTCTGAAAGCAGACCACTAAAAGCATCTTTATAGTCCTCATCTACAAAGACTGTTTTAAAGAGAAAATAAATTAATTCATTTTTTGTTAAGCTACCTCCAGTGGAATTTGTGACATAGTAGTTACAGTGACTGCTGGTTACAGAATAAAAATGAGAAGATAAAAGTGAAAGAGCGTGGAGGAATGCCACTGCTCTAGATCTGATATTCATAAAGCTGCTCCGTCCGGCTTCCTTTTCATACCAACGTTTCTCTAGGAAAAGTCAACTCATTCAAACATTCAGATGTTTTAATCTGAAGGAAAAATGGTAATGAAGCAATGCTTCCACTAGACACATCTTAAGAAAGCTCAGGGAGTATGCTTTTTCCAATCTCTTTGTACAAAAAAAAAAAAAAATGATATTCATCTAAGCCAACTTGTCAAGATTGCTTCTTGAAGAAATTATGGCTTAAAAAGATTTTCTGAGAGTCAGGCTCAAGGGATAAAGCTAAGGATGTGCTGTGGAACTAAAGCTGGGTATTGTAAGGTCACTAGCAACTTCTAAAAAGTTCAGTGTGTGTGTGCTCAGTCGTGTCCAACTTTTTGTGACCCTTTGGACTATAGCTTGCCAGATCCCTGTCTATGGAATTATCCAGCCAAGAATACTGGAGTGGGTTGCTATCCCTTCTCCAGGGGCTCTTCCCACCCCAGGGATTGGACCCACATCTCTTACGTTCCTGCGTTGGCAGGCGGGTTCTTTACTAGTGCCACCTGGGAAGCCCAGACTGCTGCTGCTGCTGCTAAGTCGCTTCAGTCATGTACAATTCTGTGCGACCCCATAGATGGTAGCAAAAAAAAAAAAAAAAAATGATATTCATCTAAGCCAACTTGTCAAGATTGCTTCTTGAAGAAATTATGGCTTAAAAAGATTTTCTGAGAGTCAGGCTCAAGGGATAAAGCTAAGGATGTGCTGTGGAACTAAAGCTGGGTATTGTAAGGTCACTAGCAACTTCTAAAAAGTTCAGTGTGTGTGTGCTCAGTCGTGTCCAACTTTTTGTGACCCTTTGGACTATAGCTTGCCAGATCCCTGTCTATGGAATTATCCAGCCAAGAATACTGGAGTGGGTTGCTATCCCTTCTCCAGGGGCTCTTCCCACCCCAGGGATTGGACCCACATCTCTTACGTTCCTGCGTTGGCAGGCGGGTTCTTTACTAGTGCCACCTGGGAAGCCCAGACTGCTGCTGCTGCTGCTAAGTCGCTTCAGTCATGTACAATTCTGTGCGACCCCATAGATGGTAGGTAGCCCACCAGGCTCCCCCGTCCCTGGGATTCTCCAGGCAAGAACATTGGAGTAGGCTGCCATTTCCTTCTCCAGTGCATGAAAGTGAAAAGTGAAAGTGAAGCCGCTCAGTCGTGTCTGACTCTAAGTGACCCCATGGACTGCAGCCTACCAGGATCCTCCCATAGGATTTTCCAGGCAAGAGTACTGGAGTGGGTTGCCATTGCCTTCTCCAGGGAAGCCCAGACACTACATTTTAATTTCATCAGTATTCCTTGGGTAGTGACAGAAAAGATGGGGTGGGAAGGGAGGTGATCAATCAAGAGCTAATTCCTAGTATTGCATCCAAATTTAAATGAAATTAACTCACTTTGACACCTGCATTGTTCATTCTTTTATAACTTGAATTCTCACCTTTGAACATTACTGATTATTTCTAGACAGTGAAGTAGATTCCACTATCAGATTCTATCCAGGCTTATCCTTTACAGTGTTTCTCAATCCTAAACCATTTCTGTCGAAGATTCTAAGGCATAAAGATGTTCTTTGAAGCTTGACTGTCACATGGTGTTTGGAGGTTGTATGTACACAGGTGTGTGCATTTGTATGTGTGTGTTAGTCATTCAGTCATGTCCAACTCTTTGAAACCGCATGAACTGTAGCCCACCAGGCTCCTCTGTCCATGGAATTCTCCAGGCAAGAATACTGGAGTGGGTAGCCATTCCCTTCTCCAGGGGATCTTCCTGATTCAGGGAGCAAATCCGGGTCTCTTGTATTGCAGGAGGATTCTTTACTGTCTGAACCACCAGGGAAGTCCAGTATGCACACAGGAAAGATAATATAAAACTTTCTATATCGAGGCTGCACGAAGAGCCCTGGGTGGGGGACTGTAACCAAGGCTGGGTGTGTCCTCCCGGAGAAGGCTGGGTAGAGGATTGGGCTAAATGCTTAGGTAGGAGGTACTAATCTAAGGAAAGAGAAAGAGTGCCCCAAACTAGGAGAACAGCACATGTCGTTAAACAGCATATGCCAAGTAAAAAGAACCACAAACAGAAGACATCCAGAGAGGTCAGAGATGAGGCTGGTGAGGCTGCAACCACTTCATTGAAGGCTTTGTATTCTTTGCCAAGTGTCTGATTTTTTTCTACAAATGCTATTCTCGAAGGGTTTTAAGCACAGGAGGGATAGATATGTAAGCTTTATTTTTTAATCTAGATGTCACTGACTGTCATCTGTTGGACAGAGAGGAGCGGCAGGGATTCCAGACAAAGGAAGGTCTTGGGGATTAACAAAAGTTCCTAGTAGGTGCCCTTGACACTGAAGTCTGAGCTTCATCCTTTCTCCTTGTAATATCTTAAACTGTTATTGTATTAAGGTGTATATTCCTTTCAAAGTAGCAAGTCATTCTAGGTTTGCTACTAATTGATTATATAATTCTGAATACATCTAATCTCTATGAACATCAGATTAGTTTCTGAAAAGTGATAAACTGAAGGAGATGATCATTTTCTAGCCCTAATAGTTATCCATATTTTCTTGTGTACCATGCCTATATCTTACTTCTCCAACTAGAACACACAGGATATTATGAAAATTACTGAAATATTTGCAATGATATGACTGACAATGAAATTCAGTTATGTTCTTGTCACTGCAAAGCACAGGTCAGTTCTTGTAAAACAATCCATTTGTGGAAGAAATTACAATATATACTCAGTGAGCCATTTATAATATGAAAAGAAAAAACTTTCTTTAGAGTGGTTAGGTCAAAACGCAGATCCATTTACACTTATGAGTTTCTTCTCCTTTGAACTAATTCACTACTTAAAGCATAAATTCAGACATTAACTTCCTTAAAGGCAAGTCCTTTTAGAATTGAATTTTACAGAATGATTTCATAAAGCAAAGCATTCTGTTTTTATAGCTTTGTTGATATTTTATTTTTATACCATTACTAGTCATTATACTTACAGATCCCTTTGGGCCAGGTAATCCTATATCTCCCTAAATCAATAAAATGAAATCATATTAGAACAATGCATTCACATTTGATAGTTTACTAAAAAACACTGAAAAGGTTATCATGCTGCCAAAGTCAATAGAAAACCATGAACAGAAGAACCATGACACTGCAGGAAAAAAATATGAGTCAAAATTTGGATTCTGGTCCCAGATCTTCTACTTAATTTCATGACCCTGTGTAAACTTTGTAAACCCCCAGCCTTTGGCTAACTCATCTGTTAAATAGTAGGGTTGAATCAGGGCTCTCCAAGGTTCCATCCAGATCTAAAATGCTAAGTGTTGAGAATTAAAACATATAAGTCAAAAGATATTAAAGTAGCATGCTGTTATAAAACATAATAGACAGTTAAATCAGATGACTTCATTTTTGAAATTCTAGCAGTGTTCTTAAAAATCCCTCAAAGTCTCTCAAATCAAATATGCATGTTTTAAAAAAAAAGTTTGCATATCTCCTACCACTAGCTCTAGGTATGAATTCAGCTCACCTTAGCACATTGGTGCATGTTCATTACAAAACAGGATGATTTTTAAACATTCTCTTAGCTTATAAAATGAACAGTTTCAACAGAATATAAAATTGAAATCATCCTTTTCTAGTTTATCTAATAGGAAGCTTTGTCTAATTCAGATGTTACATTTATATTAACTCTAAATCCTAAAAAACCTGAATAAAATATTATTCAGCATTTTCTCCTGAACCAAAAACCCTCTGAAACTATTTTCTGAGAATTCTATCAGTCCCACAGCAAAGGACCAAGTGTAACTTTCCACACTAAGTAGGTCCTGTTGGATTGCATTGTAACCGGAAGGAAGAGCCCGCAGACAGAAGTGCTGGAGGCAGTGACAACTTGTTCTCCTTCTCCCTGCCTTCCTGGAGCTTCAGCAGAAGCCTCCTCTGGAGTTGGTTTTAGACTCCAAAAGACCGTGGAAAACACCCACAGTCAAGCTTGTGAGCCACAGCTTTCTATCTACAATAAAATATTAATATAAACCACAATAAAGCTTTAGCTTTGTTTCCATGATAGGCACTATTCATAGACTTTCTGCAGTCATATAAGAATCACCTGGAATTTCTAGATGGAAAAAAATGAGCAAACGTGCCCTCTAAAGGGAACACTTAGTCCTCCCAGTGCTTTAGGCCAGGTCTACCAACGCCGGGGTATTTCCCCTGCATTTTACTTGACCTTGGCTCAGTTCTGGGGGGTGGTTTGCGAGTTTATGTAAGAAACACCTTAGCCCTGAAAGAAGTCAGCAAGGATAGCAGGGCCAGAGAAAAGAAGAAGGAAATATATCAGATACAGTTCAAAACCAGTGAGGCGCCACCAACATCCAGGAAAAATGTCTTACGAGTTCACCCCTTTCTCCAGCTTCACCCTCTTCACCAGAGGCGCCCTAAAAATTAAAAGTCACATTTTAAAAGTTCTTAGTCCCTTGCTTCAAATTTACCCAGTCAACACTGATAAAAATTCAGAAGTTCCCACAGTGCTCCCAAGGTCACACAGAAATACGACATGTCCTTAATGGTTTTCCAATCTAGCCGTCAGGGGCTAGTCCAACCCAGGACACAGACCAGAGAAAAGCTGGAAGATGAAGTCTGAGTTTCAGCTAAAGTTAAGGATGGATGACTGTGTCAGCAATTGGATAATTAGGTAAGGCTTAAAAAGGGCTCTTATAGGTGGGGGGAAAAAAAACCTCAGGACAAAAACTAACTCTAATTCATATGCACTGTATTTGCTAATTTCTTAGTGAAGAAAAGCCTGTGAAAAATGCTGTGATGAGGCTATGGAGGCTCCATCAGACTGGAGTAAACCATCTGGCGAACGAGAGAGAGGGCCACTCTTTTCAAAGGAAGGACAGTGTGTATTCTGTAAGGCAGTGCCACCGTTAGCTTGGATTATTAGAACAATAGATAAGGTTACAGACCTAATTAGACCCTGGGTCTCACTCACTATACAGGGTGCTCAGGGCTGGTGCACTGGGACGACACTGAGGGATGGGATGGGGAGGGAGGTGGGAGGGGGTTTCAGGATGGGGGACACATGTACACCATGGCTGATTCATGTCAGTGTATGGCAAAGACCACTACCGTATTGTAAAGTCATCAGCCTCCAATTAAATTAAATAAATAACAGCCCTTGGAGCCTCCACAGTCTACCCACACCAGCAGATCAGCCTGTGCCCCCTGCTGGTGAAACACAGTAGCACACGTTAAACACACGTTTCACAGGATTCCAGTGCCGGGACCTACCTGTTCACCCTTTGGACCAGGTTCACCAACTACACCCTGCAATGAATAAAACACACTTTTTCAGTCTTTTGAGGTTTTTAACTATACAATCTCAAGTGAACCAACTCCACTACTGGGCTGGTGAACAGGAACAAGGATGAATAATCTCCATCTCCTCACTCTCTATCCAGAGTCTCATCAGACCTGGAGAAACTCACAACAGTGCAAAATCACTGGCGACCTGAAGTGCCCTCTGACCACATTCATGTAAAATGTGATGAGTAAGAACAGAAATTGAGAACTGAATAGGAAGTGTGATTACAGCTGAAATTTTTCCTTTATTCGGCTTTTATTTTTCTTCCATCTGATAAATGATTAATAGATTCTTTTGCTTCTTAATCTCAGCCCTGGTAATTTTAGAAATCTTTCTTGATAGTTCTCTATGGCAATGTCTAGAAAAATTCTCCACTGGGCCAAAAGCAAGCTTGGTTTCTCAACATAGTAGAAATCACCCTTCTAAATAAGGAACTTTCCAGAGGGCTGGGTATCTTACCCTGTCACCTTTCATCCCAGGAAGTCCAGGGGGGCCAGGCAAGCCAGGGAGGCCGGGGCTGCCAACAGAACCCTAAAATAAAACACATCCCCCAGACCCACTGTTACTGCGACGCTGAGAGCACACACACCAGACGTGACTCATGCCTAGGATAGAAGTGCTGTGGTTGGTTTAACGCTGCTGCTCAGACTTCCCACTCTCCCAGATCTCGGGAGAAGACAGTCAGGCCCTCCTCCATCCCACTTCTGAGCTCCCCAATTCCCGGGTTTGCACCCCTTCCCAACAGTGGGCTCTTTGAGCTGAGTCCCTGCCTCCCCAGCTGTGTAAACATCACGCTGGAGAAGTGAAAGGCAGCTTTCACACACGGTTCTCTCCCAGTCCAAGAACAACCATGGCCTAATGGAGCACTTCGTATCTCCCCCAGTTTTAAAATAAATGCTATAAACCACACTGATTAAAATATGCTCTGAGGGTCTCCTAGATTTAATTTGAAATTCCCCATTTACACTTCACACATTCACATAGGAACAGAAACCAAACAAGGATGATTCAATTACCTGTTGCAAATTGCTTTTCTCTCTTTGCTCCCTTTTAAAATTTTATTATGTTTTGCATAAAGCAAATCCACTGCTGAGGACTAGAAATTCTACTTACCAGTTTACCCGGTAGCCCTGGGGGTCCCACTGGTCCTACTTCACCTCTGCTTCCCTAGAAACACACAAGCAGGATAGTCAACCAGGCAGTCTGCCAAAATGCAAATATATGTTTACTACATCAACAAACCAACCAAGCTACCTTGGTTTTTGTTTACACAAATATAAAGGTCACCAAAGTGTTCTCCCCGTCTTTGACTGAAGGCAGAGACCTTTATATAAACTGTCTGCAGTCTCCTCAGTGTTCATCCTGAGCTCTGACAGGCCTAACGCTGCTCACTGTGAATAGAGACTGTTCGATAGACATCACTCCTGAAACATCTACAGGAAGTAGCAATTAGGAATTTTCAGCACATACATCACCATCCAACTTAGATTATGGTTATTTGTGTACACGCTTTATCCTCTCATTTAGACTATGTGTTCTAGAGGTATAGGCATAGTAAAATTTTGAATTCCACATAATTGTCTAAAACCCAGAGTAAATCTCAGTACATTTTAAAGCAGTAGCTGGCAAATGACCTTGAACCTCAGAAGTGTGAAGACTCAGGACAGAGATGTTTGCCTTTAAATTACCTCTGCGACTTCAAAAGGACACACACAGAAGAAATTCATAAAGTTTCCAAAACAATTCTTTGCGCCACTCATTCTACATATGTCTTAAAAGATTAAAGACTTTGGAAAGTACAATTTATAATGTAGTTGCACCAAAAGAACACTTTAATTTCATTCTGTGAACTAATTTCAATTTTTTATTGGAAACACTAAGCCCTTTGAGAAAAGGAATCACATCAACTCTTCCATTTCTTTCCCTGAGAATTTCATAACCTTCTTTGAAATCTGCTAAAAGCTTGTTTCATTGAATTGAACATTGAGGTTGCTGGATAAATAATTACATTTCCTGGATGATGTACATGAAAATGAAAGTAGTCTTTTGAGTTTGCTTGTGTTTAAAATGATATGACAACATATTAATGCTTGATATTTATAAGTGCTTCTTTCTGATAAGATTATCCTGACCTGACCCATATGCTATTCCTTCATCTATAAAAAGAACAAAATGTCAAGATCCATAAACTTTCTGCATTTTCAATTGCTCTAAAGGATCAAGAAATGTCCGCCAAATTACAAGCCTCTATGAGCTATAATTTCATGACAGCCGTTTCTTATGACTTATAGGTGATTTAAACAAAATGCTCTTAAGTGCTTTAAGGTAAAGCTGAAGCTCCAATACTTAGGCCACCTGATGCGAAGAGCAGCCAACTCATTGGAAAAGACCCTGAGTCTGGGAAGGATTGAGGAGAGGGGGAGAAGGGAGTGACAGAGGATGGTTGGATGGCATCACCGACTCAACAGACATGAGTTTGAGCAAACTCTGAGAGATAGTGAAGGACAGTTAAGTGCTTTACAAAAACTTTCATATGAATGTTCTGTCTAATATGTGAGTTTGAATGACACATTGGTCCTTAGCCCTTGTGAGCAGCCTGGAAGCCCAAAGTAGTGCCTCATGAGGACAGATGCTGGCAAGAGGCAAGTCAGGTGAAAGCCAGCCACTATGATAGATTCTTCTTTGTGTCTCTGCACATAAAGGTTTCACCCCATTACTTTGCTCCAGCACTTTGAAGTTCAAGGTAGATTTTCTTCAGTATATCTGCTCTGCTGGCATTTTCTAATTATTTCTGAATTGCATCCTGATTAAGATCCTAAATATCAATGGGATAAAATGACCTTAATTCATAGAACAATTAATAGTCGGTGGTGGAAAACATAATTAATCGTGTCAGAAAGGGAAAGCAAGGTTCTTGACACAACCTCAAGTATTCATTTCTGAGTAAACGAACCATTATGCCATCCTATCCAAGACAAAGATGATTGATATACCTTTTTTTGTCTTCCACAAACCAAAGGGCTAAACGAAAATAAAGGATTATGTAACCTTTCACTTACTTTTTGGAAAGATTAATCATCTTTTCAGGCAAACACAAAGATTCTCTGCTGGAATCTTATTTTCTCTGTCTTTCACGAGCTGGTATTATTCAGTTTCTAGTCTTTTCCAAGCCCTGGCAGCCCTTGGTAAAACCAATGGAGAGCTCAGAACCCAATCTAGGTAGCCCACTCTGCTGACCCACAGCCACAACAGGGCCACACACACGGGACCGAGGGAGGGGTGGGTGAAATGCTGAGCAGTCACTCTCCCGCCCCTGCACAAATACATGGCACGTGGGTCTTTGTTTTTATTTCACTTCTGTCCTATAAATCCTTTGCCATTCTGAACTTAGGCATTTCTATAGAAATTATTCCACTGTGAAAAAAAAGTTAATGTTTATTTTCACAATGACCAAACAGCTACAGATGTTAGGGCAAGATATTCTCATGGCCATCCTGAAGATTTCTGCGTGTTCTAAAAATATGCATATTCTTCCCCTTAGTTCTTTAATTTCACCTGTAACTAAGATGAGCATGAGCAATCAAGACAGAAACAGTAATCTTTAAAAATGCAGGTTAAACTAAATACATCCTGCATGGAGCCATTCACCCTAACCTGGTAACCGCACGTGTGCTAAATAAATGATCAGTCTCTAATGTTTCAAAAGCTGTAGTGAAACCATATTTTCAGATGTGGCCAGGGAGGTTGGTAGGGAAATAGTTATTCTGCCACATGGCTTATATTACAAACCTCACGACAAAAGTCAGCTTTTAACAAGAGAATTGGAAGGAACCAGAACAAAAGGCAAAATCCTACCACTGAAAATGTGAAGACCATTAAGAAAATGCTCTATTTTTTCTCTTGAGGGCTCTGAGCCACCATATGTATCTCCAACATGTTAAAATACATCTGCCAATTCATCTCTATCTAAGAAGTCAATCAAAGCTTTAAAAAAGATGCAGACTTCTACCAGTAATTGCCAACTCTGCCTGTGCATCGGAATCCCCTAAGGAGTTGTCAGAAATATATTTCACTGGTGTCTTCACCACCCCACCTCTCCATTCCCCTCCACCGCCCACCCTTCAGCCCCCAGTCCTGATTCTGAAGGTCTGGGTAAGAGCCAGGAATCTGTTGGGGGTTGTATTCCGTTTGAATGTCTTCACCAGCTTTACTTAGACTTTTGTTGACTGCTCACTGCAGAAGTTCCATACACACTAAATTCTTAAATTTGCTAAATATGTTTTGTGTTATTAGAATTTGCCAAGCTAACTTTAAACAAAAGATATCCAGCAGAGCCTTGACTTTGGAGGCACTGGAGGATGGAGATGAGGATCTGGACACCGGGTCTGAAGTCCAGCATTTCACCCCATTACTTTGCTCCAGCACTTTGAAGTTCAAGGTAGATTTTCTTCAGTATATCTGCTCTGCTGGCATTTTCTAATTATTTCTGAATTGCATCCTGATTAAGATCCTAAATATCAATGGGATAAAATGACCTTAATTCATAGAACAATTAATAGTCGGTGGTGGAAAACATAATTAATCGTGTCAGAAAGGGAAAGCAAGGTTCTTGACACAACCTCAAGTATTCATTTCTGAGTAAACGAACCATTATGCCATCCTATCCAAGACAAAGATGATTGATATACCTTTTTTTGTCTTCCACAAACCAAAGGGCTAAACGAAAATAAAGGATTATGTAACCTTTCACTTACTTTTTGGAGAGATTAATCATCTTTTCAGGCAAACACAAAGATTCTCTGCTGGAATCTTATTTTCTCTGTCTTTCACGAGCTGGTATTATTCAGTTTCTAGTCTTTTCCAAGCCCTGGCAGCCCTTGGTAAAACCAATGGAGAGCTCAGAACCCAATCTAGGTAGCCCACTCTGCTGACCCACAGCCACAACAGGGCCACACACACGGGACCGAGGGAGGGGTGGGTGAAATGCTGAGCAGTCACTCTCCCGCCCCTGCACAAATACATGGCACGTGGGTCTTTGTTTTTATTTCACTTCTGTCCTATAAATCCTTTGCCATTCTGAACTTAGGCATTTCTATAGAAATTATTTCACTGTGAAAAAAAAGTTAATGTTTATTTTCACAATGACCAAACAGCTACAGATGTTAGGGCAAGATATTCTCATGGCCATCCTGAAGATTTCTGCGTGTTCTAAAAATATGCATATTCTTCCCCTTAGTTCTTTAATTTCACCTGTAACTAAGATGAGCATGAGCAATCAAGACAGAAACAGTAATCTTTAAAAATGCAGGTTAAACTAAATACATCCTGCATGGAGCCATTCACCCTAACCTGGTAACCGCACGTGTGCTAAATAAATGATCAGTCTCTAATGTTTCAAAAGCTGTAGTGAAACCATATTTTCAGATGTGGCCAGGGAGGTTGGTAGGGAAATAGTTATTCTGCCACATGGCTTATATTACAAACCTCACGACAAAAGTCAGCTTTTAACAAGAGAATTGGAAGGAACCAGAACAAAAGGCAAAATCCTACCACTGAAAATGTGAAGACCATTAAGAAAATGCTCTATTTTTTCTCTTGAGGGCTCTGAGCCACCATATGTATCTCCAACATGTTAAAATACATCTGCCAATTCATCTCTATCTAAGAAGTCAATCAAAGCTTTAAAAAAGATGCAGACTTCTACCAGTAATTGCCAACTCTGCCTGTGCATCGGAATCCCCTAAGGAGTTGTCAGAAATATATTTCACTGGTGTCTTCACCACCCCACCTCTCCATTCCCCTCCACCGCCCGCCCTTCAGCCCCCAGTCCTGATTCTGAAGGTCTGGGTAAGAGCCAGGAATCTGTTGGGGGTTGTATTCCGTTTGAATGTCTTCACCAGCTTTACTTAGACTTTTGTTGACTGCTCACTGCAGAAGTTCCATACACACTAAATTCTTAAATTTGCTAAATATGTTTTGTGTTATTAGAATTTGCCAAGCTAACTTTAAACAAAAGATATCCAGCAGAGCCTTGACTTTGGAGGCACTGGAGGATGGAGATGAGGATCTGGACACCGGGTCTGAAGTCCAGCCCTGTTGTGCACCAGCTCAGGCCAGGCAGGCAACTCAACCCTTCTGTGCTAGTAGCAACAGTGTTAGCCGCTCAGTCGTGTCCAACTCTTTGTGACCCCATGGACTGTAGCCTCCAGGCTCCTCTGTCCATGGGATTTTCCAGGCAAGAACACTGGAGTGGGTTGCCAATCCCTTCTCCAGGAGATCTTTTCGACCCAGGGATCGAACCTGGGACTCCTGCATTGCAGGCAGATTCTTTACTATCTAAGCTACAGGGAAGCTCTTCATCTGTTTCCTCATCTGTTAAGTGGGTTTTGAGAGGATTAAATAGATACATGAAGCACTTAATACAATATCCAGCTCATAGTAAGCACCACAGATATGCTAGTTACTACGCTCATTCAAGGTTTTATCTAAGGAATAAAGACATCAGTCAAAACTATGGTTTTCAATCAAATGAGTCATTACATGTTCTTTGCCTTTCAAACCTCCCAAATTTCTTTAAAAGCACAAGTCGTGCTTGGGGAAAAATGTCTCTAGTCCTCATTTTTTGAGTTTCTGTCAAGACCATTGATCACCAAGAAGGTACTCTTTTTATAAGCAAACACTACCAGCTACTTTGCAAAGCTCATTTCAATAAATACAAATGGATACTTCAATAAAGAAGTCTCCCTTTTAAAATGGAACTATCAGACTTCTAAAATATCACAGAAAAGAATCAATTTTATTACATTTTGGCAGTCATTATTTTACCAAAAGAGTAGGCTTTACTCTGCTGTGCTCTAGATTGTGTTGGTTGATACATCTGCTCGATTACCCAAAATGCTAACTAACTGAAAAACGAACATTATCCTCAGTACCTTTGCAGTTTCAGAAGAGGGAAACTATCACTATACTTAGTCTGCATTATACCCTAAGTGCCGATTTCTGGCAAAAATATGTTTAACCTAGAAGATCAGTTATGATTCCTAAAGACTGTTGCTTTTACAAATCATTTTCATAGTAACACTTGAAGATATTAGTCCTACTACAAGGATAATTTTGCCATAAAAATATTTTTTTAATCTATTCAGTTTTACCACATTGGATAGTTTATACTTCTCTCTAATATAGGTTTAAATATCTCCTCACACACAGAGGCAGACCACAATCTGCTCACACTATCACCATCACAGCTGGTCCATAAAGCACTGACAGGAGTGTTCTGGAGTGTTCCAGAGCCTGGAGGGGCAGGAAGGTGGCGTAGATCACTCAACAGCACACCAAGTGGGACCTCTGTGTTGAAGCTGATGGGGTCAGGGTAGGGGACTTCAAGAGAAAGGAGACAGGCTTCTACACATACTCCAGGAGTGCATAAACTTCAGAAAACCTGGGATAAATCAGCATGGCACTCATCCCACTCAAAATCACAAGAGCAGAGCAAACCTAACCCACTAGATAAATGCTCTGGCAAGTTCTGAGGAGCCTGGAAGAGAAAAATGGACCAGGAGCCACTACTCAGTAACACCAAAGCAGAGGTCCTAGTCACCCGCTGGTTCTGAACCAGGAGTCCCACAGATGCAGGTGCAGACCCTGCAGAGCAGTGTAAGGGAAAAATCTAAAACACAAGCCAAGTGGGAAAGACATGTGCTCATGTGTACTCACTAGAGATGCCAAAACTCCAATATTTTTTGCTGTGGCATTGGCAGAAGTTGGTGGAACAATGGCGAGGAAAGTGGGGAACACAACTTAACTTCAAAGACATATTTCAGTTAGCCCTGATTCTTTCATAGGACACATCAGAAGTGGGTTTCATTTCTTCTACTCAGCTTCCCAACTTGAGATATGCAGGAAAAACTGATCAAATTTGTGAAAAATAGTTGACATGGCATGAGCTTACCTATGAAAATGAATTTAATGATGTAAAAAGAAAGAACAAATGCCTCTTTCAGTAAGTAGATTTGGTGTTAAAATTCTGTTCCAGAACTATACTATTTATAACCTCCCATAATACTCTTCTGAAAAAGTTATAGGAGGTGAGAAGTCAGTTATCATGAACAGAAGCAGCATGGCAAGAGTTATCATCCCTCCCACCCAATGCACTTCAAGGAATCTTTATTGAGGACAACTTTACAGTGGGCCCTGAATAAAAAGACACAGGGAATGCAAACAGGGATCAGACTTGTCCCTGCCTTTCTGAAGTGTCCACACCATGGCGGAAACAAGAGACCAAGGGTTACAGGTTCAGAATAAGGAGAGATCATGTCTCTCAGAGGAATAGGGCATCATAAGAGATGACTCCATTGCAGAATTAACACTTCAGTCATATCTAGGAGGACACACGGGATGCTGAGTTAGAGAAACAGGGGAAAAACCCATCACAGTTGCAGGGTATCACAAAGTATAAACAGGCAGACTAAGAAGCGTAGAGAGTATTTGGAAATTAGCAAAGTCAAGCTTAGCTAGAACACGGGCTCTGAGCAAGGGAGAAAGGGGAAATAAAACTAGGGAACAAACAGACGCTGTAGGATTTCAGCCTCTTTCATTGTCCATGGAAACCCACTGAAGGGTTTTAAACGAAGGAGAGAAGTGAAGACGGAAACTGTGCTTTGCAAAGATCATCCTGGAGGTGCGTGCAGATGTGGAGTCCTACACTTCTCCAGGCTTTTGTGTTTGCTCCCAGGACTGTGGGGACACACTGGAGTTCTGGCGACGCACGACACTCTCCCCTGTGCCAGAGTCCAGGAGCAGGAACAACTATCCTGGCCTAAAGACCAACAGCATCCCGCTGGGAGACGCGGGCAGAGGAAAGATGTGAGCAGGGAAGGCAAGTCAGCAAACGATGCAGTAGCAAGCAGCGGAGAACCGCCTGAGCTGGCATGGGAGGGCCAGGAGCGGGGAGAGGTGGGAAACGGGCTTCAAAAGAAGAGGCAGATGGGAGGCCGTACAGATGTGGTGGTCGGATGAGCAGGTCTCCCTGCAGGTAGGAACGTGATGGAGGAGGAACACCGTGGCTTCGAGCCTCAGTGACGAGATAGGGCTTCCCAGGTGACGCGAACAGTAAAGAACCTGCCGGCCAGCGAAGGAGACCTAAGAGATGCGGGTTCACTCCCTGAGCTGGGAAGATCCCTTGGAGTAGGGCACGGCAACCCACTCTAGTAGTCTTGCCTAAAGAATCCCATGCACAGAGGACCCTGGAGGGACACAGCCCAGATGACAAAGACTCCGACATGACTGAAATGTCTAAGTATGCACACACAAGGGCAATGGTGGGAAAAATACATGCTTACAGAAAATGAACAATCAAAATTGCACTGAGGCTCAAAAACTTACACAGCCATCACTCCCTCTGAGTTGCCTCCCCATGAGGCAATGAGAGGATGAAACATCGTCCCCAACCCATCTCCTTCTGCAGCCCAGCTTAAGTCCATCGGTTTCTACACCCCATAACCCAGAGCTGGGGATGGGCCAAGCCCGCTCCACCGGCGAGGCTTGTGTTTAGTGTGTGGTCCTGCTGTCAGCAGGGGCCCCACCATCTGCAGGGGGTCCTGCCATCAGCAGTACTGTACCCAATTTTCTGCTCCATAACACGAGTATGACACATTCCAGTCTAATTTTCTAAAGCTCCAGCACCTCTCCCCCACAGTGTTCAATCTTCCTGAGATTTTAGAAATGCGATCGAGCTCTGACCTACGGTGGTCGGATGAGCAGGTCTCCCTGCAGGTAGGAACGTGATGGAGGAGGAACACCATGGCTTCGAGCCTCAGTGACGAGATAGGGCTTCCCAGGTGATGCAAACAGTAAAGAACCTGCCGGCCAGCGAAGGAGACCTAAGAGACGCGGGTTCGCTCCCTGAGCTGGGAAGATCCCTTGGAGTAGGGCACGGCAAGCCACTCTAGTAGTCTTGCCTGAAGAATCCCATGCACAGAGGAGCCTGGAGGGACACAGCCCAGATGGCAAAGACTCCGACATGACTGAAGTGTCTAAGTATGCACACACAAGGGCAATGGTGGGAAAAATACATGCTTACAGAAACTGAACAATCAAAATTGCACTGAGGCTCAAAAACTTACACAGCCATCACTCCCTCTAAGTTGCCTCCCCATGAGGCAATGAGAGGATGAAACATCGTCCCCAACCCATCTCCTTCTGCAGCCTAGCTTAAGTCCATCGGTTTCTACACCCCATAACCCAGAGCTGGGGATGGGCCAAGCCCGCTCCATTGGCGAGGTTTGTGTTTAGTGTGTGGTCCTGCCATCAGCAGGGGCCCCACCAGCTGCAGGGGGTCCTGCCATCAGCAGTACTGTACCCAATTTTCTGCTCCATAACACGAGTATGACACATTCCAGTCCAATTTTCTAAAGCTCCAGCACCTCTCCCCCACAGTGTTCAATCTTCCTGAGATTTTAGAAATGCGATCGAGCTCTGACCTCATTCCTTTGTCAACTTAGGGAAAGTATTTTAATTAGAAATTCACAGACTTCCAGCAACAGAGGAGAAAAGGGAAGTGAGGCGTGAGGGGCAGGAGCTAGCTTCTTTGGCTGCAGAGAAACTTCCTGATAGAAGCTCCACTCTCAACTGGGATATTTCACTTTTCTGAAGCATGAAAACCCTCGCTCACATGCTCAAGAAACGCTCTTTAAAATGTAATGGTGGTGTACCTATGGCTGATTCTTGTTGGTGTATGACAGAAAACCACAAAATTCTGCAAAGCAATTATCCTTCAATCAAAAATAAATAAATAAATAAATAAAATGGGGGAAAAAGCAACAATGATGCCTGGAAATGTTTCTGTTTCCTCACTTAGAGTTGTTTCTGTTACCCAGCAGGCTTTGAAAACAAGAACTTAAAATGAAGACAAGGAAAAATCTTTTAAAGTTAAAATTGAGTGTATCGGTTCCTCTCTAAGGGTTAAGGCCACTCTCTAAGATCACTAGGAATGTATCTAGTGAGAAAATGTACATAGCTATATTTGCTGCAAAATAAATGCACAAACTCACACTGAAAGAAGCGTGGCAGGTTCTCAAAAGATTAACATAGAGTTACTGCATGACCCAGAAACTCCTCTCCTACACAGGTACTCAAAAGAAGTAAACCAAGTCTGCACAAAAAAGTCTACATTTTCTACCTGTAGAAAAATGTTCATAGCAGCATTATTTATAAGGACCAAAAAGTGGAAATAATCCAAATGCCCATCAATGGCTGAATGGATGAATAAAATAAGGTATGTCTATAGAATTGAATGGACATGAGTTTGAGTAGGCTCCAGGAGTTGGTGATGGACAGGGAGGCCTGGTGTCCTGCAGTCCATGGGATCGCAAAGAGTCAGACACGACCAAGTGACTGAACTGAACTGAACTGATAGAATTGAATGTTATTTGACAATAAAAAGGAATGAAGTACTGATACATGGTGCAGCATAGAAGAACCGTGAAGCATTATGGCTGAGAGAAGCTAGTCATTAAAAAATCCACATATTGCATGATTCTATTTATATGAAATTTCCAGAACAGGCAAATCCATGGAAAGTGAATGAGTGGTTTTCTAGTGTTAAAAGGGAAGGAGGGGAAATGTTGAATCTGCAAGTGGATCTGAAGTTTCTTTTTGAGGTGATGAAAACACTTTAAAACAGACTGTGGTGATGGCTGCACCGGTCTGCAAATATACTAGCCTCAATGGATCGTACACTTTAAATGGGTGACTTACATAGTATATGAATAATATCTCAATAGAGATGTTTTATATTACAGTAAAATACCTCCTTCAACATGGGATGAGAGTAGAAAGGGTCATCATGTTTCTTTTTTAAAATATTTCATCTTTATTTCCACTTTCTGGAGAAAAAAGCGTATTGTATATCTAAATAGCATTCCTGTTTCATTGGTTAATCTGGATTAGCAAATGTCAGAAGGCATTTGTGGATGAGCGACTGGAGGAATGAATAAAGGAAGAAAGGAGGGAGGGAGGGAGGGGGGAGCAGAGGAGGCAGTCTGGGAGGGGTCTGCAGGGAAGTAATACTCACAGAAAGGCCCCGGGGTCCTCGGGGTCCCACTTCTCCCGGCGGCCCCTGGGGGCCCTGTTATGAAGAAGGCAGGCAGAGAAAGAGTTAAACTCCCTAACCCTTTGCTTCCCATGACAACAGGTTACAAGGCCTGAAAAGGGAACTTAGGACATCTTACCGGTTTGCCAGAATTCCCCAATTGACCAGGCTTCCCTGGAGCACCTGTGTTACCCTGAAGGTAGAAAACAGTAATTCAGACTAATTCAGAAAGTAAACAAGCAGAATGATCAACCTGACTTGTGCAGACCGGGTCTTTCCTACACTTACACAGCATTAACTTCCTGATTTTACACTGAGAACTTGGGAGAATGTAGACTCTCTTGGTGTATACATCAAAGTTCTTTAGATTTAGGATACTGTTTTGTCATTCCTGAAAGTATGATACGGTGTCAAAAATGTTAAAAAGTAAAGGTCAAATGTCAAAAAAGGAAGGTCTTTAGCCAGACAAGAATAAGAGAGTCTTTTTCTTTTTTTACAATATAAGTTATATATGTCTTTCTTTATCATTTCCACCTCCAATATACTTCTTTGAGCCATTTTAACCCAACAGTGACACCACTAAAATTGTAAAGGATCATGCCAGCATGAGGAAACAAGGGATGTGCCAGCAAGCTCCGGGGAAAGCAGGTATCTGGGATGCCATCTCCACCATCAATTGTTCATGGTCTGCTACTGGGGGTTGGGGGGGCACCTCAGCCCAAGATTGTCTGGGCCACTATGACCAAAAGGCTGGAGCCACGTAATTCAATCATGACCAATTTCTACATTAGTCACAGTGTACCTGTTTTATTTAAAGTAAAGCTATATTTTGCAAATTTTTCTTTCAACTATTGTTTTTAAGTGCTTGCATATAAGCACCTAACATTGATTATTCTGTGAACAATATGCTTAATATCTTTAAGTTTCAGCTAAATCATCTTAATATTCATTGNTCTACATTAGTCACAGTGTACCTGTTTTATTTAAAGTAAAGCTATATTTTGCAAATTTTTCTTTCAACTATTGTTTTTAAGTGCTTGCATATAAGCACCTAACATTGATTATTCTGTGAACAATATGCTTAATATCTTTAAGTTTCAGCTAAATCATCTTAATATTCATTGACAAAACCTCTGTGGCTTAATAATACCTTCCCTATTTTAAGTGGTAAAGGGCAATGAAACCTCTGTTTTATAGTGACAAAGGATGACTCTTTCAAGAAGGAAGTCTGATCAGTAACACTTTGTCAAAGTACTCTTTCTGCAGCTGCAGTTCTCTTTGATTTCTCCTTAAGGTCAAATATAAATTCAAAGGCAGGTTGGAACTATTTTAAATGATAAACAAAATAGATCAGTAAAAGAATAAAAATAGAGAAAAATATTAATTGCAAAGTTTTCATCTTTTACCTTTTCACCAGCAACACCCTTTGCGCCAGGAATTCCAGGTATACCCTGAAAGAACGCACATGGAACATGTGTTCAGTCACCTCATCTGACAACCAGTGAGATGCCAAGCCCACTGCACACTGCCAAGGGGCTGAGGGCATCATGACAACCTCAAAGCTGCAGTGTAGGGGAGAGTCTCCCTAGATTCCCAATTCTGATCTTACAGACCTATCCACAATATCCACAAGCCACAGACTACAGACCTATCCACAAGCTACAGACCTATCCACAAGCCATGAGACTTTGGCTTGTTATGTCTGAACACCCTGGAAGCAAATTCTAGCTCTAAGCTAAAGTTACTTTTTAAGGATGAACTTCCAAATTAGAATCTGGTACTATTTTCAGGTCAACAGGAACTCTTCCTGGCATGATTTCATGTACAGAATACAAAACAGGAACCTGTCAATAAAGCTCAGCTGCAAGTAGAAAAACAGAATGGCAGGAAAATCCTGGGTCTAACTGAGATTTGGTGCTATCTGGAGGCCTAATATTCTCTGATTATTTTTAAAGTGTCAGATATCATCATAAACCAGAGGGCAGTCCTCAAGTAGGACTTTAACTTGAAATATGTGCCTCCAAAGAGCCAAGAAAACACATGGGATAATCTACATGAACTTCCTGCCACAGTAATGCAGGAAAACACCAATTTGAATAATTCAAAATAGCACATAATCTAAAGATGAAATCTTATAGCTCACATGGTTCCCCAAACATAATCTCAACTTTATGGCTCAACCTTGGTCCTAGGGCTTCAGAACCAGTTAAAGTAGGAGGAAGTATAAAACCCAGACCACAGCTCAGGGCTGGTGAAATGATATAAAGAAAATTAAGTGAACTAAACAGAGGAATGGATGTAAAATATATAGTTAAATCTTAGTGTGGTTATCGGAGAAATAACTATTCAGAGAAAAAGTACAAAAATGTACAACTGTAAAAACACAAAATTAAAGCATCTTTTCTTCACCAGAACTTATCAAAACATACATGTTTCTACCCCAAATGCATATGTTCAAAATATGTATATAAACCAATCAACATTTAAATACTCAAATACTTACAGGTAACCCCTGCAAACCTGCTTCACCAGGAGGGCCGGGTTTCCCTGGTTCCCCCTGAAAAAAAAAAGTTTTTGTTGATCCTGTATGAACTATTGTCTTTCTTTTAAGAAAAGGAAAGACAAAAACCTTCTAAGAAAAAGCGTTATCTGCGTAGCTGACCTTACGTGCACTTTTATTATGTGACCTTGTTCAGGATGGGAAGGTGGAATAGGACTTAGGATGGAAATGCCATCAAAATATGTGATTTCTTTTTGCCTATGTTCATCAACAAGGCAGTTTTACTGAGTTTCTGAAAATAAGCAAATATTCTTTTTGTTTTTTGTGTTTTCTTAATTGAAGTATAGATGATCTACAATGTTGTATTAATTTCTGCTGTACAACAAAGTGACTAATATACATATATGTAGATTCTTTTTCATATTCTTTTCCATTATGGCTTATCCCAGGAGACTGGATATAGTTCCCTGTGCTACACAGTAGGATCTTATTGTTTATCTATTCTATATGTAATAGTTTGCATCCACCAACCCCAAACTGCTAGTTCTTCCCTCCCCAGTGGCAACCACAAGTCTGTTCTCCATGTCTGTGGGTCTGTTTCTGGCTGGCAGATAAGTTCATTTGTGCCATATTTTAGATCCCACATGTAAGTGATATTATATGGTATTTGCCTTTCTCTTTCTGACTTCTAAGAAGTATTTTGAATTGACCCTTGATGTAAAAAACTAGAAGGAGGGAAAAAAGCCAAAGCCAGCTCAATAAATGTCCCAGTGACATAGTGATGGAAGCTCCTTGGCGGGCCAGGGCGGAGACCACCCCATCGCCCTGAGACTAAATTGCACGGCTACCTTTGTTCCTGGCATTCCAGGTATCCCGTCACGGCCATCCACACCTGGCAAGCCCTAAAGATGCACAAAGAAACAGTGTCCCTTAGAAACACATCCCTCTTCCTTTCATTATTTTCTAAAGTTTTATTACAATAACCACTTTGAAGAATGAGCTTGATGACTACAGCTCAGGACTTACCGTGTCCCCTTTGGGCCCAGGGAGACCAGGAATTCCTGGAGAACCTTGAGGCCCCTGCAGGGCAGAGGGAGGAGAAAGAACAGAGACAGTTACTGTGTGTACTTAGGTCACGTCAAGGAGATCCACACGACCTCCATGCTGGCGGTGATTAACCCGGATTCGACTCACTCTGTCTCCCTTGGGACCTATTTCTCCTGGAGGTCCTCGCTGTCCTTGGTCACCCTGCATGAAAATAAAATTGTGTTCATGTGAGCAGAAGTAACTTATTGATAGGCTTTTGAAATGATAAAATTCTATCCAAATTATCTTACATTGCTCTTTCATCTCAGTGGCTTTGATTTATCATGGATGCCTCAAGAAACCTTTTTACAAAAACTATATTGTCCTAAAAATTGATATTACCATAAAGATCACCAAGGCTTACATGTCAATTGATTTCACTGTAAATTCATAATGCTTCTGCACTCTTTGGATAAATAGGTATAATAAAATCAAGGTCCACACTGCAGGTAACCTTGACATCAAGAACTTTGTCCACACATCCTCTAGCCTCACTGACTATCATGGTGGGTTGAGGTTTGGATGAGGTACCAACCTTTTCTCTGTATTTTACTTATTTTCCAAGTCAATAACAATGATTTCTGTCAGAACTATCCAGCTGATGCTGATACATGGTCAGGCGGTAACAGATGAGAGGACGTGTCTTCCTAAAATATGGCTTTGGTTGAATTGCTGAGCTGCTCTGAAACCTCAAACAGCTTCCGATTGCTACTAGATTGCTTACTATTGCTGGGATTGGCATAAAACATTCCATAACGTGCTTCTACCTTGTCTATTCCAGCTCATCTTCTAACAGGAGCTCCACACTCAGGCAGTGGCAGCCCTACAGCAGCATACCCCCATCACCCCAGCAGGGCTGCTCCCTACCTGCCCTCACTGCTCTATCCCACCTCACACATGTTTGCAGATCCACTTTCCTCTAAGGTCTGCTTGGCGCACCATGTCTGCAGCTTGATCTTATGATGTTATCCTCCATTTACTTTCTTTCTTTCCCCCTGGACCTTGACAGTTGGAAATTCTATTTCACTTACACCTTTTCTACTTTTTAATGTGGTATGAGTGAGTATCAATGAACCATTTTTTGGTTTATTTACTTCCAGAAAAGGTGTGAGGCAGTCCACAATAAGGACACATCTACACATGGCCATCAAAATATCAAATAATGAGATCAGAAATCATACAAGAGGAAAAGCATAGAACCCAAGAAATTAAAATGAGAGAGTTACTGTGACTCCTGGCATCCTCGCAACCAGAATGAAAGGGAAAAACACAGAAAGTAAAAAAAAAAAAAATTTGACTAAACTTATGAGAAAAACAAGACCCATGTCAAGTCAGAACATTTCTCTGTACAAAAGAAAAACAGAAAGATGCTTGACTTAATTTTTAAAATTTTAATAAATACAAAAACTATTGCCCATTTTTCCACTTGATTCATATATAAACGATACCTGCACACATACATACATACATTAATAGCAAAAAATCTACCACTGATCATTGCTTAAAAAAATCTATCAGTGGATCCCATGAAAAGTACTTACAGGTGCACCAGGGAGCCCTTGAGGCCCAGGTTCTCCATCTAAGCCCCGAGCGCCCTGGAAATAAACAAGACAATGAAAATGAACTTGAGATCAGTGATGCATGCTAAGGGTACTTCAGTCTGTCTAAAGAATTTCAACAGCCAGATATGAAAGAGGCTTTGTGTCTTGTGGTACAGTATATACTGATATTCATCAGTGAAACCAAGGAGTATTTAATCAGAAATCTCAGTGGTGAAAACACTGGTTTACATCTTCTCATTCCATCAAAAGTAGTGCACCCAATCTTTGATACCACCTTGGACATCTTAAATGAACAAACACAACACCCACTCCTGACTGCTGATGTGAGCTACTTACTGAGAGAACCTGGAAAGCCTATTGGGAAGATTTGATTATCATGCTCTGGGGTTCCCAGGACCCCAGTGGGAATTCATTGATGATGAAGACCAAGGTGCCACCTAAATAGCAGTTGCCCTGGACCCTGCAGCAGCCACACCCAGGAGAGAGATTTCTGTGACTCTGGATTCCCACCCAGATTTAGAATCAGGACTCCAGGCTTGTGATTTGGCGGAAGAAACTGCAAAAAAATGTGAGCATCCCCTCTTCCACCCTGAGTAGACATTAGGTTCAGTTTGTGTAAAGTGAATTGATCTGTTTTCTCCACAATAGCTTCATCCTACCAAGTGATGCTGGCTAAAAACTACAGAGCTTTATAAATCTAATTATCCTGAAATTATTTCTGACTTCCTTATCTGTGGTACACATCCCCTCCTTATTTTCATTATAAGGATCAAAACATGATTTCAAAACAAAAATATGGGGATTTTAGTGCTCTCCATCTATGCTACATGGCAAAATACAGCCCCCTCCCCTTGTTGAAATCTTTTTCTCATTTACCACTTGTATGGGAAGGCAGATGGGCACTTGAAAAGAATAATCCCTCTCCTAATGAACAGGCTTGGGAGAAGGAGATGATGAAAGAAATTAAAAAAAAAAAAAAGTCAGAAAGGTATTGGGTAGATGTTAAGCCAAGAAAACCAGGTGGATGGTCTCTGCAATAAGAATTAAAAATTAGAAAACCTCTAATAGAAGGTTCAGACATGGGTAGAATCAAAGAAGAAGCAGAGATACCTATAGAGCCTTGAAAGTCTTTCATCCCTAAAAACTGGAATAGAGCAGAAGGTGTTCTCCATCCACCAGGAAGGAAGAGGTTTGGGAGACCTGAAAAAGCCTTTGAATTCATAGCTCGTGTTGCTGGGAGGTAGCAGAGCCGGCCCTCGTATTACAGAAAGGCTTTTGATGCCTCTCTCTCTTTCTCTCTCTCTCTCATTGCTGTTCAGCACCAGCTCAGACCCAAACTGCTGTTACTAGGTAACCACTGCATGGGTCTGAGTTCACCAGAAGAGCTTTTTTCTTTTTACTGAAAGCAATCTGACCACAGTCAGAGGCAACGAGAAAATTTTGAAAACTACCAAGTAGCAAAATACCTCAAGTAAAGAGTATAATCAACAACAGTAACTGGTTCCAAAATGAGGGTCCCATATTTTAGGAGATGATTTAAACCCAGAAAACAAGCAAAAGCCTGGGTATCCGCAACTTCAAAATAAATGGGATTTGTTACTTAGTAACTGAAGAGTATCGACAAAATGCGACCTAAGGTAACATGAATACAGAAATATAAAAATATGTTTTTAAAAACACGATGCTTTTAGAAAAGAAACGCTCCACAGGAGATGGAAGAGGGAGCCAAGTACAATGAGAAAACCTAAAGAGACAAAGAAAAAGTTGGAAAAAAAATGACACTGAAGGAATTATTCACTGAATTATAATTCAATGAATTGCTTATTCACAAAGCAATTCCTTCAATCCACAAAACTGTGCATCTATTTTCTTAGAAGGTTGGAGTTCTTTTACTGAGTGCCTGCAGTGTGCACGTTATCCTTTTCTGGTTGTGAATGACAGGCTGTGTGCTTCTGTCTAGAGCAACAAGGATTAGTTTCAGAGGTTCTGTGAAGAATAAGGTGAGGGTCAGAAGGGGTGATGGGCAAAGTGCCTTCTTCTTAATTTTCTGGAGCCCTACAAATGGGTTTTCTTAACAGACTTTCTAAAAAAGTGCAGACCGTTTTCTTAAAATCCGAGAGATTAGATACACCCCCTCATTCATGTAAACACACACACACAGAGCAAGAAACATTTCTGAGCTCATCATGAAAGTTCAAGTTTGAGCCAAGCCATCCCTGCCCTGCCCTCTCCACCAAGGACAACGCCTCCTGGCCAGGCATTCTGCCTCCCCTACCCTTCTCCACCCTCCTCCGCCTCTGCCCTGCACCCCAGGTACTGTGTCAGTGTCAACAATGACAAGATATGACATACAACAGCCTGCTTACTCCTGCTTACCCTCAATAACAAGATACACAGTCAGTACATAACAAATATCCTGTGGATGACTCATTTCTATCATCTATGTTTATAACAGAAATGTTAAGAACCTAACCGAACTTCTACAAAGCATCCAATAAGAAATAAAAAGTGATGTTGTTGAAGATAAGAAGATATTCTGAAATGGCCCAAAATGTAAACATTTATGTGCATTTATTTTGATGACCAGTATCATCATCTTACCTTTTCCCCTTTCTCACCAGCTATGCCGGTGATGCCTCTCAAACCTTGCGCTCCCTTGAAAAGTAAACAAAAAGAGAAGTAAATTCTTTGAGCTGAAGCACATATGCTTTGATTTCATCACAAAAACTGATCCAGAAGAAGGATGCTATCATAGCCAAAGGTAACAATGAGAAGAGAGACATGCTTTCCTAATTTAGAAGAAAAATCCAAAAGGAATTCTGCAGATGGTAAACCTCTTTTTAAAAAATTCTGGAGACTTATACAAATCTGGAATTGGAATAATGACTGAACACAAAAAGAAAATACCATTAGCATAAAAGAATTATGATAAAGTATTTGACTTTTAACTCACACACAGAATTCACTGCCACCTTTGCCTTCTCTTTGTTCGTAGCTTGGTTGCATGTCACAGGGTAGTGATTTTAAACCTTGGAGTAACTTTTCCCCACCAATGTATGCCATCCAAGGCAATTAGGCTCCCAAGGTAGCCCAGGAAAGCTTCTTCCTTTAGATATAGCTGGGGTCTCCATCAACCACTTGCCATCACTCTTTGCTACACTGTTTCTACAATAAAAGATACTCTGAATTTCTGTTTGAGGCAGTAGGAACCCATCTTATCCCTTCTCCCGCACAGCAGTGGGTAATCCTCAAACTGAGGATGCAGGGTGTTATTTCTAGAATCTGCTTCAATCCTGAATGTTACCATTCTAGACTTCTGGCCCCACAGCTGCAGGGATCCAGAAACAGATGCTGTAGACATGCTGCCTGGGGAACAACAGGGGCAGTCACACCATCGGAAAAGCGGGCTGGCCACTTTCAGACAACTTGCTAACTGTCCACACTGGCTTAGGAAAAACGGGCTCTAGGCCAGTCATTTCCCTGTGTTCTCATGGGCCCTACACCAGCTCTGTTTTACATCCTGGTCAGTCCCAGTCTAGTTTTTGTAGAGCAGTTAGGAATGGCCTGAAATATACATTTAAGATGATCCAGATCAGGACACAAAATGAGATGTGGCCAAATCAGATTAAAGAGGCTCCCTTACTGACTGTGGCCTACTTACTGACTCTGAACATAAATCAAAAAGGATTCCAGAAATGTTTGGGTCAATAGCAGAAACATGGGAATGACTTGTATTATCTCTCAAGGAGAGCTTTTGCACAAATATTCCAAAAAGCATACTTTTTACAAATTTGTGTGTTCCTTGACAGATGTTGTTTTTTATATAAAAAGTGAAAAAACTGTGAATTTTACAGAAATATTTTTGCGTGTCCTCTCCCAAACTGCAGAAGCAATGATATCCTCCAGTGACCACTGGGATCATGCAGCATAAGACTGAAAAATACTTAACCGGAGGTCCTTGAGCTCCAACTTCTCCCAGTCCACCCTGGTCCCCTTCTTCACCCTGAAAAACAACACAGAGTAGGGCATCAAATGCTATTCCAGGAATTGACCTGAAGTGGGCTCAGTCTAACTCTGCACCCCCTGAATTAGTCTATTACACTTTCTTAAATTATTTTATAAGGTAATCCATATTAATCAAAGACTATTCAGAAAATACAAACAAGTATAGCAATAAAGTCACCCCAATCCCACTTTTCAACTATAAACACCAGTAACATTTTAGATGCTATCCTTTCCAAAATTTTTCTAAAGAGGGGGAGAGGAGGAGAGGGAGGGAGGAAGAGACAGACACAGAGATACAGAGGAAGGGTGTGTATGCATTCAGGTACTGTGTGTGTGTGTGTGTGTGTGTGTGTGCACGTGCGTTGTGGGTGTATTATTAGGGAAGTGTGACCACACTACACAAACTTTTCCATAAACTATATTTCTATTATGATTTTCATTTTAATTTTTTTATTACAGTTTTCATACCATGCACAATTTTTTAATTTATTTAAATCAGTCTTTTCTTACATGACTTCGACCTTTGGTGTCACCCTTAGAAAAGCCTTATCTGCCTCCCAAAAATAAATAAATATTCATCTATATATATTTTCTTCTAGTAATTTTATATATATCATTTAATTTCTTATGTAGAAATCTTCCATTATCAGTAATTTATTTTTATGTAAACATAAAGTAGAAATCTCTTTTTTCCTTCTTGTTGTTGTTATTCAGTGTGTCTAACTCTTTGTGACTCCATGGACTGTAGCATGCCAAGCTTCCCTGTCCCTCACTGCCTCCCGGAGTTTGCTCAAGTTCATGTCCTTTGAATCAGTGATGTCATCCAAACATCTCATCCTCGGTGGCCCTCTTCTCCTTTTGCCTTCAATCTTTCCCAGCATGTCTTTTTTTTTAATAATAAATTTATCAGTTTATTAATTATCCATTTTTTTTTAGATTTTTAAACATTTTTAACTGGAGGACAATTGCTTTGCAATATTGTGTTAGTTTCTGCCATATATCAACATGACTCAGCCATAAGTATACATATGTCCCCTCCCTCTTTTTTTTAATATAAATTTATTTATTTTAATTGGAGGCTAATTACTTTACAGAACACGAGCGTCAGTCTTTTCTAATGAGTCGGCTCTTCGCATCAGGTAGCCACAGTGTTGGAGCTTCAGCTTCAGCATCAGTCCTTCCAATTCAGGGTTGATTTGGATGAATTGGTTTGATGTCCTCACTGTCCAAGAGACTCTCAAGAGTCTTTTCCAGCATCACAGCATGAAAGCATCAGTTATTTGGCGCCCAGTCTTCTTTATGGTCCAACACTCACATCCATACATGACTACTGAAAAGACCATAACTTTCACTAGATGGACCTTTGTTGGCAAAATGATGACTTTGTTTTTTAATACACTGTCTAGGTTTGTCATAGCTTTCCTTCCAAGAAGCAAGCATCTTCTATTTTCAGGGCTGCAGTTACCATCTGCAGTGATTTTAGAGCCCAAGAAGAAAAAATCTGTCATTGCTTCCCCTTTTTCCCCTTCTACTTTCCTTCTTACTGGCACTCTATTCAATATCATTTACTGAATAATAAATTCTCCCCACATAGCTTGGAAAATTCATCTTTAACATATATTAAATTGATAAATATACTTTTTTGTGGACTTCCTATTAAGCTCTACTGGTTTACTATATGATGTTGTCAATACCACAACATTTTAATTATTGAGATTCTATAACATATTTTAATCTTTGGTTGGGAGAATTTATTTACTTTTTTAATTTAAATTTATTTTATTTTAATTGGAGGCTAACTACTTTACAATATTGTATTGGTTTTGCCATACATCAACATGAATCTGCCATGGATATCTGTACACATATTCCCCATCCTGAACCCCTCTCCCACCTCCCTCCCCGTACCATTTACTCTTATTTTTCATTTACAGTTACTCTTATTTTTCAGGTTTTCCTAAATGTATATACCCTTAGTCATGAACTTTAGAATTGCTGGGCGGCTCTTCACCAAAAAAGGCTGCTTGCTTTGTATTAGAACTTCATTAAATTAATAGATTATATAGAGAAACAATCTTTACAATACTGAATCTTTCCATTGTGGAACTCAGTATATCTTCTGATTTGGTCAAAATGTTTCCTTTTTCTTTCCATCACTAAAGTTTTGTTCTTTTCTCCAAATTGAATACTTAAGTGTGTTCTAAGGTATTTTGACTATCTGGTGGCTACTACCGATGGACTCTTCTTTCATCATGTTTTCTAACTATTCCTTTGACTTTTTATATCAGTTCTATGATCTCTGATACATGTGTTTTTACTTTATTTATTTATTTGGCTGTACCAGGTTTTAGCTGCAGCATGTGAGATCTAGCTCTTTGACGAGGGATCAAACTCAGGCTCCCTGAATTGCACTGGGCCCTGGGACTGGACCACCAGGGAAGTCCCTCTGATATATTTTTAAATGTTAGGATATTCTAAACAGAAATCCAAGTACTACTATTTCTTACAGAAAGATTACTTTATGGACTCTGAGAAAGTCATTTTCTCTTTGACTAGGATTTTGCTTTTTATAATAGATATACTACCCTACATTTCCTATGATAATAAATAACTTAAATTGTGAAGTTAGTTATTAGAAAAATATCTTAATTTTTAATGTATGTACATAATAGTAGATTAAAAATCCAATTCTATTGTTTATTACATGCTTCAATTCATTCATTTTCTTGTTCCACAGGCTGCAACTTTGTATTTGGAGTTTTTTTTCCCACACATACACAAAGAAATACCAAAAAAAATTAGTAGCAGTATTAATATAGAACATCTGGCCACTCAACGCAAAGAACTAGGCTATACCTAAATGATTTACACTTGATTTCTGAATAAACTCTAAGAGTCTTTTATAGTGGATTTTTGTTAGTTCATGGAGTGGATAATCAAAACATGTATAATTAAATACTACTTGTATTTCCCCACCTAAGTATAAAAACAACATTGGTTATAATTTTTCATTAGCAGAGCTTGGGGTATTTTCCCATTGATTCTTGTTAAAATTTAGAGTAACATAGTTGATTTAAATATTTTACCAACAGGTGAATAGCACACAGTAACTAATCAATAAACATAAAGCTAAATGACAGATTTAGGAATAGCAATTTATTATCATTTTACTGAAAGTTTTTTTGATGGTTCATTCTTAGATTCATAAGCAATTTTTTAAAATATTCATTAACTAATTTGTGGAGTAAATTCAATGCAGAATTGTGAATCTGAAAGCAAACTTCAAGACCCTAGTCTTAATTCTTCATCATTCTGCTTTCAGTTCACAACTAAATGCATCCATTAGCCCTTTCAGGTTTCATTTTTTAAGGAGTTATATTATCTTCATAGATGAATTTTCAAAGACATCCACTGAAAGTTTAAGTGACATATGCATGCAAAATAAAGGAACAGTCAACAATTTTAATTATGAAAAGTTTTCTCATGAAAATTTTGGCCAGTTGCCTAACACATCAAGAATTTTGCAGGTTCCCTACTTAAGAAGTCCAGATAACTAGCTTGCACAAGTCTCAAAAATACTAGTTTCACAGGTGAGTAGAGAGACCTCTGATTGACTATTTCATTCCCAAACCCCATGGGATGGGGGAGTGGAAGTTTCCCAAAGAGAAGGGGTCACCAAAAAAAGAGGAAAAGATACAGGGCATCAAAACAGCAGAAGTCCACTAAATCTGCTTTACTATACATACTACCTCGAGGTGTCTTTCAGTGTGGTTTAATATTGGGTTTCTGTGGTTAGATGATATTCTATTATATGGATATGTCATACTTAAATTAGCCACATGAGACATATTTATTCATTTCTGTGCCCTTAACACTTAGAATAAACCCTGGCACATAACAGGGATTAATACATATTTGTTGATTTTTTTGTTACAAATTTAAAAATTCAATGGAGGAACAGGCACACAGAAAAACATCCAAAGTACTTGATGTTTTTATAATCTTCTCCAATTTGTCATCAAGAATCCACCTGTTATATGCCAGATGAATAAAATGGCTCAATTATTCAGAGCCTAAGTAATAAAAAACTTTTAAAATCTAAGTTCACACTGTAATAAGATACAGGAAATTGGTTTATTTATCTTCATTATCTGAGATTGTTCAATAGTTTTTCCTAAGAAATTCAAGAATATTAGTGTCTGAAGATATTAATAAATTTCTTCTCAAGCTCTTAACCTCAAAAGACAGACTTCTGCCACCCTATAAAGGTGT
The DNA here is from genome assembly GCA_006410635.1 of Cephalophus harveyi. Lineage (NCBI taxonomy): Eukaryota > Metazoa > Chordata > Mammalia > Artiodactyla > Bovidae > Cephalophus > Cephalophus harveyi. Next base: position 249,204 of record SJYT01032943.1, read on the forward strand.
AAATGGACATATTCAACAAAGTCTAGATGACCCACATTAATAAGAACAGTTTGACTTTGTAAAAATATGGAATTTACAGGGACAAATATTCTACCATATAAGAAGTCAAATTCTTAATTACTCTAAGGCGATTTCACCCTGGTGAAAGAAAAAAGACAAACGGGTCACCTTACTTTAAATTTCAGCCTTGCAGGACACACTAGCTCCACTATAAGTTGTGCTGTGGATTCCAAGTTTCTACCCTAAAAACAATATAAGTGCTATTGCTAACTTCCAGATGACTCAAAGCCTAAGTTATACTGAAATGAAGTCAGAAACAAACAAAAATTATTTCAGAACTTGAGAAGCTATAAGCCAATTATCAACTTCCCTATCTGCTTGTCTCAGCAACACTTGTCATAAAATTTTACACTTGTCATAAAATTTTGTCTAGTGGAGTGGAACAACCAGCTTGAATAACATTTGACTATCAAAAGCCTCAAGGAAAAGAGCTGAGTGTTATTCATTAGAAAAGGAAAGCAAGGGGTAGCAACACAGGAAGGAATGGAAGTGCGTGGTGTTTCTTTGTTCTTTTTTTGTAACTGAATGACCTTAGGATATGACGCTTAGTCAGAATATTGGTGCATCTACTGAGAACTTGTCAATCATCACTAGGAAAGGAAGGGGCAAAACTCATGCTTTATTATTCTTTATAAGCCCTTACAATGAAAGTCATTACAACCTCTTAATCACAACATACCCACTAAATATTCCTTGTCCTTACCTTGTGACCTTGTCTTCCAGGTTCACCAATCTCTCCTTTAGCTCCTTTATGACCCTAACAAATGCAAAAATACATGAGTAAAGAAATAAATAAATGTGTTGACACAGAAAGTGGTCAGATGGCTCATAAAGTGACCTTGCTCCCCTAAATGTAAGTCAATGTGCTGCTAAAAGGTTATGTCACAAAGAAATGACAGCCTTAGAAGAATTTTAAAACACCATGTGTACTACACAACTGTATATAATAGGTATCAGTTTCAGTTAGCAAACTCTCTCCTGGAATAGCAAAATTCTCCATTACCTAGGTCAGTAACTAGATAATGACATTGCCCGCGGGTGTCTAGATCCCTTCTTCCCCAACTTCCTCTCACAGCTGGGTCTCCTCCAACACCAGTAACTCATTCTCCAGAGGTGGACCGCTGACCCATTGGACCAGCTGCCCCCTGCTCTCCGGAGCCTCCTCTGAAAACCCTCTTCCTCCTCTGCACCCATCGCCTTACTCGAGGCAGAAGAAGGGCTTCCCCAGATGTACAACTTTCTGCCCCTTCTTGTGCAGTTTAAGTACAAATTCAGTTCAGTTCAGTCGCTCAGTCATGTCCGACTCTTTGTGGCCCCATGGACTGCAGCACACCAGGCCTCCCTGTCCATCACCAACACCTAGAGCTTACTCAAACAAGGGGAGCCTGGTGGGCTACCATCTACGGGGTCGCACAGAGTCGGACACGACTGAAGCGACTTAGCAGCAGCTGCAGCAGCTTTCTTTATGGTCCAACTCTCACATTCATACATGACTGCTGGAAAAACCATAGTCTTGACTAGACGGACCTTTGTTGGCAAAGTAATGTCTCTTCCTTTTAAGTGCAAATAGACAGCTATAAACAGCAGTCAGCAAAGTCTGTAGAGCACAAGAAGAAACTCCCATCTTTCGTTGTCAGGACACCTGTCCTAACACTATGGATCAGTAACATGAAATAAATGTGAAATAAACATTCCAAACATTGTCTCTCAGAGTTTTGCCCTAAAAACCTTTCTTGTTCCAAGGTTCAAGTTTCCACGAAAAATAAGACACCCAACCAGGCTCCTGTCTTCTGCCTTGTGGGCGCACACCCAAGCTAACCTCAGAGAAAACTGCAATGGGAAACCCAGTGCCTCGGAGTCTTTTGGATCTTGGCACAACTCCCCTGATCCAGAATTTTTAAAAATCATTTCAGATTCATAGACTAGAGAGAGAAAGCTGATTAACCCCAGCATTTGGTATTTATTTCTTTATTCCAATGGGCAATTTTGAAGCAATTATGATGGCAGAGTGAGAGAAAAACACATTTGGAAAGTGTCTCTTTTTTTCTCTATTTTGAACAGTTTTTCCAATTTCTTTTTGACTGAAACAATGTGAAATACATTATATGTACGGTTCCTGGCCCCCGTCTCTCATTATTGGAGTAAACTTCTGAACCTTCACCCGGTGTTCTAGAGTTTCTCAATCCAGTGCGTTTCATTGATATCTCTTCCCTGAGAAACAGAAGCACTGAATAGCCAAGTATCTGTGTCTTGTTAGGAATAGCTGTCAGCGTATCAGCGGGAACTTCCAGGACTGAAAAAGGACCACAGACAAAGCCACCGAATAAGCGACAGACTTGCCTAACCCATCAGAGTCGGGTCTGTGCATGAGCAAGGCCAATGCTTCAAGGAAAGCCTCTGTTTTTCGTATGGATCATACTCTTGAAGATAGAATACAGCACGGACATTATTGTCTTACCCTCATGCCTGGCAGGCCTGGGTATCCCGAACGACCCGGTGGGCAGGAATTGGGACACTGCCAGAGAAACACAAAGAGAGTAACCGAGAGCCTCTGCTTCGTGATAAAATGATACATCTTTTAGGGTTTCCAGCTGCAGAACCCCAATGGAAGTCTATTCATTAAATAACTCTGGCTACACTTTCCTTTTTTATTTACTTGCAAACTCAGAAACATTCCTAGCTTACAGAAACATACAGAGAACATAACAAACCCTTTCCCCACGTATCCACCATCCAGATTTAATGAATACTACTATTTTGCCATATTATTTCAGATTCAATTTGTTCAAGAAATAAAACATTTGCAGACCAACCTCTCCCCCTCCAATCCAACAGCTCTGTCCTAAAGGTCACATCCCCCTCTCCCCCCCCCCACCCCTGTCTCTTATACACATCTCTCCCAAACTGCAGAAGCAATGATATCCTCCAGTGACCACTGGGATCATGCAGCATAAGACTGAAAAATACTTAACCGGAGGTCCTTGAGCTCCAACTTCTCCCAGTCCACCCTGGTCCCCTTCTTCACCCTGAAAAACAACACAGAGTAGGGCATCAAATGCTATTCCAGGAATTGACCTGAAGTGGGCTCAGTCTAACTCTGCACCCCCTGAATTAGTCTATTACACTTTCTTAAATTATTTTATAAGGTAATCCATATTAATCAAAGACTATTCAGAAAATACAAACAAGTATAGCAATAAAGTCACCCCAATCCCACTTTTCAACTATAAACACCAGTAACATTTTAGATGCTATCCTTTCCAAAATTTTTCTAAAGAGGGGGAGAGGAGGAGAGGGAGGGAGGAAGAGACAGACACAGAGATACAGAGGAAGGGTGTGTATGCATTCAGGTACTGTGTGTGTGTGTGTGTGTGTGTGACAGCCCCCTCTCCCCACCCCCACCCCCCGGCAACAAGTGGACCAAAACTGCATTTAGTGCAGTTTTCCTACACTGTTTGTATATCAGTCTATAAGTAAAACAAATACTCAGAGAGTATTATTGGACTTAGATCTTCTAAAATTGGAGTGCTCTGGTGAAAAGCAGGTCTCCTCCATAGAGTAAAAAAGACTATGGAAAAAGAAAGATAATTCTATAATGAAAAAGTTAGTGTGAGTATGTATAAGTGACCAGTCCATCAGTCCAACAAATTGCTCTGCCATCTGAGTAAAAAAAAAAATGAAAACACAATGTATTCTATCAAGATCATCTTAAAGAGAATTCCTCTTCTAAAGAGAATTCTTGGTCTTTGACTTAATACTGTATTTTATTCAAAGGAAAATGTCTTACCAATGGATCTCCATCATGAAAGCCAATTGTTCCCTAAAGTAAAGAAAATGTTAAAGTTAAGAATATAGTGAAATATTTAATTCATCCTACTAATAATAAAATGCTTACTGGACAAATACAGTAAATGTATTTTTTCAATAAGCTATAAGGAACAAATTGCCTAAGATATGCTAATATTCTAGACACGTCACTCATGGGTCTATTCTGTTTGGAGAAATCTAAATTTTAGTACATTATTTCCTTCACATGATTGGAGAGAAGTAAAATGACAGGATAGAAAATATTCTGAATCATAAGTTAAAAGTATGGATTATCTCCCAATTAACCTCATTTTTTAAATTGCTCATTGTGTAAATCCTTCATAAAAACTAGCTCATTTGAAAGTGTTCCTTTTATATGTCCAAGTTTTGAGCATTTGAGAAGTCAAAAGCCTCAAAGCACTTCATATATAATGCGTAAACCATTCCCTTGAAAATCACCTTTCAAATTATTGTGATTTCTCAACTATACTGGCCTTAAAATACCAAAAACTTGGTCTTTTCACTCTGAATGAGTGAAAATATCACAGCCATTTTGAAATTTTAGGACGATGATTTAATTTAAAAGTCATTTCATTTTTGATTCTTAGGGTTCTATAATCCCAACTTTCAGACCCAGAGAAATTCAAACTGCAAATAACTTACACTGGGTCCCGGAGGGCCAGGGGGTCCCGGTGGTCCTCTTTTCCCAGGGTCGCCCTAAGTTATTTGAAAATTGTGACACAGCGGTTATACACACGTCAAAACACAGTGCACAAAACAGGTGAGGTATGAGAAACTGACATTCCTACAAACCCTGCAGAACTCAGCCTGCATAGACCTGCCACCAAAATCAATGGGTGACCCACAATCCAATTAGTTCCACAAAGCTAGAAGAATAAAGGAGTTCCAGCCTCATCAAAGTAAGAGAAGGTGAGGGAGGCTTGGGGAAAAGAGCCAGTTCTTCTCTATACACTGATCAATTTACTCTGGAAACACTATGCATTTTTCTAGTTGATTTTCAGGGGAACCAGAATAGTCACTGCTGCCAGCGCCGCCCAGCTAAGGGCAGCTCACGCCTGCCTGACACTGTAAACAGGAAGGCAACCTCTGCAGGCCAGTCAGCCCTGGACTCTTCACTCGGAAGCTGTCCCTCAGTCTATCACCGCATGCACTTGCAAATGCCACAGAAGAGCAAAGATGGCTAAATAAGCCATTCACATGAAAGTGGATTCCAGTTAGACTTAATCACCAGTGCTTCCTCCCTGCACACTTTTCCTTCTAATATTCTATCATAAACCAAAAGCATCTTACAATCCACTTTATAATCATTTTATGTGCATTCTTGCATTCACTAAATAAATTTGTCAAACAGTAGCACCTACAGAGAAGCTAGATAGGTATATATATGTGGCTCCCCCTTTCAATGGATTTACTATTATCGATTCTTCAGATAACATCACTACTTCAAGTTTTTGGAATATGTATTGAATATTAACATCAATTTCTCCCATGCAGTTCAGCTCTCTATTGACTAAAGTTCTGTTGGTTCAATTACGATTTTATGATGCTAACATAAAGGCGCGTGGGAATAATTTTAGACTATTCACTCATTTCATACAGAGAAACTCATACAAATGACACTAGATCCCAATCCCAGCTGAGTCTGTAAAATGAAGGCGATACTTCTTGGCTTAATCACTAATTCTAGAAGTTGGGAAGAAAAAGTTCAGCTGAGAACTTTGGGGGAAAAAATTAAAATCTCTCTACAAAAATGAGATAGCATTATTACCCTGGTTCTCAACAGCATTATAAACTGGAATTAAACTTATCTGCCATGTCTTGGATTTGCAGGGGGAAACACACATAGGGCAGCCACCCCCAGTAACATCTATTAAGTCAGCAAACATCTATCAACATGCTGTGTTTGTGTGTCTGGTACTCACAATCGGTCCAACACGGCCAAGCTCTCCAGGGAGTCCTGCTCCCCCAGGAGGACCCTGAAATCAACAAATTAGAGGGACATGGTGATTTTTGACATTTTCACAATTTATGACAAGTGATATCAAATACGATAAACAACTGACTCAGAATGATGTATCTGTGCTAGCTTTGGCTTCCAATGAGACAACTCATCTGACTGAAGAGTAATTACTTAAAATGGAAATTTCTTAAATTAACAGAAATTTCTTAAATTAATAAAATATTTTTAGTAGAATAGGGGTGTTGTCATAGTAGCCACCTAAGATCCCTAAGGGAGGACACTGTCAACACCACTGATAGAGTGCTGACTGGAGACTAAGGTTGGGATCTGAGAAACAGGCCATTTTTATAAACTACGCAAAACAAACCAAGAGACGACACTTACAGGAGGTCCAGGAATACCACGGCCCTAAAAGGTTAAAATAAAAGTTGTTATGATACAGGACCCATACTTCATGTAAATACAATAGTTACAGAAGTAAATACAGAAGTTACTTCTGTAAATACAGAACTCAGTTCAAAAATAAACTACAAAGTCTATCACTAAATAAACGTAAGATGCTCATTGAAAGAGAAAGGACTCGGTAAAGAAAACAAACTCAGTTACACTTCTAAATGAAGAAGCTTGCTTCAGCTCCTCAAATGTTCTTTTGATGTCTAAGCTAGCTGGTAGTATTTTTTTCAAACTTTTTTTTTTTTTAAAGAAAAGCAAAGTAAAGAAAACCCACTCCAGTATTCTTGCCTGAAGAATCCCATGGACAGAGGAGCCTAGCAGACTATAATAGTCCATAGCATCTCACAGAGTCAGACATGACTGAAGTGACTTAGCACAGCAAGTAAAGAGGTCATCCATGCTTGCTGTCAGGAGACTTTACCATTCCTCACAGAGGCACATCACAACTGGACTTTTTCACATTCTTTCCCACTACAGTTTATTACAAAATAGTGAACATGTGCTATACCGTAGGTCCTTGTTTATCTATTTTATATGCGGTAGTTTCTATTTGTTAATCTCAAATTCCTAATTTATCCCTCCCTTCCTTTCCTCTTTTGTAACCACAAGCTTGTTTTCTATGCCTGTGAGTCTATTTCTGTTTTGTAAAGAAGTTCACTTGCAGCATATTTTAGCTTCCACATATAAATGATATCATTGTCGTGTTTTATAACAAACCAACATTAAAAGTAAGACAATATTGCTTTAAAATTTGTAATATGATATTTGGAAATTGCCCAAACATTTAGCACAGAGAGGAAGGGGAGAACCAAAGTGTTTAGGAACACACCCCTTGACAGGTAAGGCTATTTGGCGTCCAGACACCAAATCCAGTAGAAATGGAAAACAAAACGGTGTCACTCCTGAAATGACCTCCAGTGGGATCCTCATTTATGCTGAATTTTATTTTAAAACCAGTCATTCTGTCTCCCACTCCCTTACATTTACCATCTCTTGAGCAACATCAAACTGCATGTAACCAGGGATTGAAACCATGCCTTATGCAGCCTCCAAGCCTCAATTCCAAGCACAGGGCCTAGCACACAACGAGCTCTAACTCTGCGCTGGTTGAATTTAATACAACTGAGCACCGCTGCCTTCAGGGCGCAGTCTCCCAGCCTTGGGCCACCACGTCACTCTCTCTCCTCTGTGCGCTTGAATCCCTCATATGCACAGCGGTCTCTGACACTGTATTCCTGACAGCTTGTACTTCCAGACTTCGTATTTTCTAGATAGAAATATCTAAGATAGACTTAGATATCTTCTAAAATATCCATCCATATATGAAGCATCCAGGGGAATCACATCCTCTGATAATGATGCTATTATTTCTAATTATTTAGGCAGCCACAACAAGGATGAATTTCACATGAGTAATATGTTTCCATGGTAAGTGTGGAGTTTTCAAGGCATTCTTTGAAAAATTACTTCTATTTGAACATTATAATATGTGGATCAATATGGGAAATAGATGTTATGCTTGAAGATACCAAAGTAATCAAAAAGTTATTTCATTATCAAGAGACCTAGAGATTTGATGAATTTTTTAAAAGGCATCTCTATAAGATGTTGAACTCTGAGTTAAAAATGTGGGAGGAAAGCCAGCAACCTATTCACCTCTGAAAATAGGCTTATAATGGAAAAGATGAAATATGGCAAAGGAAACAGTGCAAATAGAAAACAAAGAGGAAAAACACAGATTAATAGCAAGAACAAAAAAGGAATGAAGAACAAATAGAAAAAAAAATAGCAGCCTGAGAATCCAGTTCTCCTCTGGCTAGAAATAACACAAGTCTGGTGGATTGTGCATCGTGGAAAAAAACTCACCAAGGAAGCAAGTGGGTGATAACATGGCTGGTATTTCATTAGACATAAAACCAGTTGACAAGAAAGTGGTGTGATGCCAAGGTCTAAACACCGAATACTTAGATTTGTTGCTATTACACAAGAAACAGTTTGCATCAATGGGAACAAAGTGAAAAGTGAAGTCGCTCAGTTGTGTCTGACTCTTTGCGACCCCATGGACACCAGGCTCCTCGGTCCATGGGATTTTCTAGGCAAGAGTACTGGAGTGGGTTGCCTTTTCCTTCTCCAGGGAACTTCGTGACCCAGGGATTGAACCCACGTCTCCTGCATTGTAGACAGACGCTTTATCGTCTGAGCCACCGGGGAAGGTCAGTGGGAACAAAGAGGGGTTATTTCCATTGATAAATGCCACCTGCAAACAGATGTATGTATTTTACACCATACATTCAAATTGCTCTGAAATTTTCTATTCATAGTCAGAATGCTTATCATAGCAGATAAGCCATAATCTCTTTCTGATGTATATTTATGTAGAAAACTAAATTGAAAAAATTCACAATGGCAGAATTTTACCTAAAGACAGACTATAAATCACTTCACATTTACTTACTGGAAATCCACGAGGTCCTGGCACACCAGGTTCTCCCTAAAAATAAAAATAGCTCCATTGTACTTAGCTTTTTTAGCATGAGTAAATAAGTATGCAAACTGCATAAATATTAAAATCATTGAAACACTCCATCTTAGTGTTTGAATGCAATTTAGTTCAACTGTTATAAAACATGATTTTGGTTGAACAAGTGTATTTCAGCCACTTCACAACTAATCTGTTAATTGATTTGGAAACACTACAATGAAATTATGCTTCAGCATTTAATTGATACCAGCAGTTAATACCAGGTGGCTAACTTACTTTTTGTCCTCTCGGTCCAACAGAGCCGGGGGATCCATCAGGACCTGTTAATCCCTAACAAAGCAAGATGATATTAGAACTAATACAACATCCTTAGGCAAGCCACTAAGTGGATAATTCCATTTTATTTATTAATTACATGCAGGATAGTTTACCTATGTATGGTGCAAGTCTTTATAAAGAAAAACCTTCCTATATTCCTACTAAAAGGTAATGTTTGATATGACATCTGACTGTTATAGTTACTTTCTGTTAATAAATTGTAACCTGTTCATAACTTCCCACTAAATGCACTGTTTATCACAGGATTCAATAATTTAGTATTTTTGTCTCTGCTTTGAAAAAATGGGAAGTAATAATTACAATGTTCTAATAGGTAAGTCTAATGGGACAACTCCAATACTTTGGCCACCCAATGCAAAGATGCAAAGAGCTGACTGATTTGAAAAGACCCTGGTGCTGGGAAAGATTGAAGGCAGGAGGAGAAGGGGACGACAGAGGATGAGATGGTTGGATGGCATCACCAACAAAATGGACACGAGTATGAGTAAACTCCGGGAGTTGGTGATGGACAGGGAAGCCTGACGTGCTGCAGTCCATGGGGTTGCAAAGAGTCGGACATGACTGAGCGACTGAACTGAATTGAACTGAATAGGACAACAGGACTTGGCTGTGCCACTTAGCCATGTTATGTATCTCTTGATTTCATTTATAAAGCAAAATGTTTTATATATGTATGCCTCTGTAGCTCTCAAATAACATCTTGAGAGTTAAAATGTTCCTTCAATAGTGATTAAAATTAATCAATCTCATTGTCGCCTTTTAGCCACCTAAAGCCCCTCAGTTACCTCCTAGCAATGACAACTGCTTATGGAAAACATTAACTTTTAAAGTTGAATCATTTGAGAGCATGTTTCTAGGTTATCTCCTTTAGTGAAATAGCTATAATTAAATATACATTTTCATGTGTGCCACTCAGTATGTAGACTCTAAGTCCATTACTGTAAAACACATTTATAACATCACATGTAATGCTAAAGGAGTTATTCAAGCATCACTTCCAACCATTGTTGCTTTCCCCACCAGTACTTATTTTATCATCATCCTAATATAAAATAGATATCAAACCATGAAATACTACATGTACATCTGAATTTCCACATTGGATGAAGACATATTTTTATCTTTTTAGTTTTTCATTTACTTTAGATGCTGTCATTTATAATACAGTATTGAAATTATACCCTACAAAATACAATTATATTACCTATATATGTAGATATATACCTGTCTCTTATACACATCTGGGTCCCGGTGGTCCTCTTTTCCCAGGGTCGCCCTAAGTTATTTGAAAATTGTGACACAGCGGTTATACACACGTCAAAACACAGTGCACAAAACAGGTGAGGTATGAGAAACTGACATTCCTACAAACCCTGCAGAACTCAGCCTGCATAGACCTGCCACCAAAATCAATGGGTGACCCACAATCCAATTAGTTCCACAAAGCTAGAAGAATAAAGGAGTTCCAGCCTCATCAAAGTAAGAGAAGGTGAGGGAGGCTTGGGGAAAAGAGCCAGTTCTTCTCTATACACTGATCAATTTACTCTGGAAACACTATGCATTTTTCTAGTTGATTTTCAGGGGAACCAGAATAGTCACTGCTGCCAGCGCCGCCCAGCTAAGGGCAGCTCACGCCTGCCTGACACTGTAAACAGGAAGGCAACCTCTGCAGGCCAGTCAGCCCTGGACTCTTCACTCGGAAGCTGTCCCTCAGTCTATCACCGCATGCACTTGCAAATGCCACAGAAGAGCAAAGATGGCTAAATAAGCCATTCACATGAAAGTGGATTCCAGTTAGACTTAATCACCAGTGCTTCCTCCCTGCACACTTTTCCTTCTAATATTCTATCATAAACCAAAAGCATCTTACAATCCACTTTATAATCATTTTATGTGCATTCTTGCATTCACTAAATAAATTTGTCAAACAGTAGCACCTACAGAGAAGCTAGATAGGTATATATATGTGGCTCCCCCTTTCAATGGATTTACTATTATCGATTCTTCAGATAACATCACTACTTCAAGTTTTTGGAATATGTATTGAATATTAACATCAATTTCTCCCATGCAGTTCAGCTCTCTATTGACTAAAGTTCTGTTGGTTCAATTACGATTTTATGATGCTAACATAAAGGCGCGTGGGAATAATTTTAGACTATTCACTCATTTCATACAGAGAAACTCATACAAATGACACTAGATCCCAATCCCAGCTGAGTCTGTAAAATGAAGGCGATACTTCTTGGCTTAATCACTAATTCTAGAAGTTGGGAAGAAAAAGTTCAGCTGAGAACTTTGGGGGAAAAAATTAAAATCTCTCTACAAAAATGAGATAGCATTATTACCCTGGTTCTCAACAGCATTATAAACTGGAATTAAACTTATCTGCCATGTCTTGGATTTGCAGGGGGAAACACACATAGGGCAGCCACCCCCAGTAACATCTATTAAGTCAGCAAACATCTATCAACATGCTGTGTTTGTGTGTCTGGTACTCACAATCGGTCCAACACGGCCAAGCTCTCCAGGGAGTCCTGCTCCCCCAGGAGGACCCTGAAATCAACAAATTAGAGGGACATGGTGATTTTTGACATTTTCACAATTTATGACAAGTGATATCAAATACGATAAACAACTGACTCAGAATGATGTATCTGTGCTAGCTTTGGCTTCCAATGAGACAACTCATCTGACTGAAGAGTAATTACTTAAAATGGAAATTTCTTAAATTACTTCTTGTCTCAACTGTCTTCCGTAAGACATGGTAAACCACATCTAATCACGAGGAGGCTGTGAGTTAATGAAAATGTATTCTGGCGGCCGATCTAGTGAACTCTGTTGTGACACAGCCATGCATTAAAGCATAGGCTCTGTGAGGACAGGACTCCGTGTCCTTTACAATCTGAGCACACTGCCCGAGCATCTAACACACGCAGCACAGAAGATTACAGAAGGCTACTGAACAGAAGATTTGGGTTAGCCTACTGGGTGGAGGGATTTCACACCTGTTGCTCCACATCATCTTTATTTTTAGTTCAAATGCCAGCTCTGCCACTTAGTATTAGGCCATTGTGGGCAAGTTACTCAACTGCATACAGCCTCAGTTTCCTAATCTGTAAAACAGGTATAATGTTAATATCTACCTCACATGACAACTTTGAAGATTCACTGGGATATTGTACACAGAGTGTTTACAACAGTGCCTGGAATAGCAGATGCTAAGTAAATGTTAGCTTTTCTTATTATTATCATTATTATGTAGTCAGATTATCCTAGAAGCTAATGAAGTAACATTTCCTGCTCTCTGGGAGCTTAAAATCTCATTCAGAAGAGATTCTGAAAAAAAAAAAAACAAGCAAAAAATCTGGGTGTTAACCACAGGCACTGTGCTTCACAGCCCCCTCACATTTCTCTAATGCCTAACTATTTCCCCTTACAGTGCCTTTCAGAATAATTTCTTTATTACTCATTATCCTAATCATATAACATCACAGATAATAGTTGTATACATTCAGAGAATGTTCTAATCTCTCTCCTATAAAACATAGCATAACTTAACTATAATTCATGTACTTAATTCTAATTCCTCTTTTCTGTATCTTAGATGCTATAAGAATGAAAAAAAAAATACTCTTTTAGAGCTCTTAGAGCTCACTAAGCATGCCATAGCATAAGTGCCTGCAAGAGTATAAGTTATTAATGATAACAGCACAGTTGTCCTTTGAGTACAGAGCTTGCAACCAAGCTTGGATTTCTTTAATGTTATGTGTCTATAAGGGAAAAGAATCAACTTAAATTAAAGAAAAGAAGAGTTTTATATATATGTATATAAGTCTCTCACAACTTCCATTTACAAACATATGCATAAAAATCCAATTTGCAATCATTATTATCTGTCAAAGAAATGACAGAGGAATATATTGCCAGTGGCAGAAAGAATTGCTTTCATATGAATGTTTATGAAGATAAGGTTCTATATGGGATAGAATTAAAGCCCACTGTATTCTGAAATTTCCCACTGCTGCTTGGCAAAGCAAGCAGCCCTCACTATTAATTTCCTTCCAGCATTCCACCACTCAGTTCAGGAGACCCAAGCCATAATCCTACAAGACTAGCTGCCATGACTCATTTACCTTTTCTGTCAAAAATCCACTTAATTCAGGATAATAACCTTTAAGCCATATTCTTTTCAGATTCTTCCGAACAAACCATCTGATTGACCATTTGTTAACATTACCAAAAAATGCAGCATGTTTGTGACTGCACTTTAAAAAAAGTTCTACACAAATGCAAATCAATATAGTTAATTTTTTGCTTAGTTCTAAGAAATGTCTAGAATACTGGCACATGCATGAACTTCTTACTCTTTTCTCTCTTTCCTTTCTCTTTTTCTTTTTCTGTTGCTTTTCTCTATCATCCCAGAAAATTGATTCAATGCCCTCGTCAGTTTCTCCCTGAGGATCTTACAGAGTCAAAGTTCTATGATGTAAGAAGCCTTACTATTTTATACCTTTTAACTTTGGAAATCTTATTTGGAAATGGAAATCTATGCTATGATACTGCAGTTATAGACAAAAAAAAAAGTACTTGCAATTATTAGTTATATTGTACTTCTAAAGATTTTGAAGAATTTTCTTTTTTATACTATTTCTGTTTAAGTGTGGAAATTACTTCATAAAGTAAAACCAGGCATTGTCTTTATGATTTTATGGTACTAGAGGAAGAAGAATTTGTTGAGCCTGCTACAAAAGCACCTTGAAACCCAGACACAGACAAGTCTAGTCCTTTGTCTGAAATTATGCAACTCAGTTGTAAGACAAGACTTCAGGTCATTCATTTATGTTTCAACCATGACAAAAATTAATAATAATAATAATATAGTCATTTAATCATCCATTTTCTTTTCACATAAAACAAGGTCCAAGGTTGAAAGGAATGCAGAAATAAATCTAACCTACTGGTTTATTTACATTCATCAGAACTTATTTGGATGCAACAGTTCCAAGTAATCCATTGTGTTTCAAAGAGATGTTTGATAGCAAACAAGTTATATAATTTCTGTTCATATTATACAAATATTAGGCTGATATTCAGTTTGCGTTGTCCAAATGTTAGTCCCTAGTGACCTCATGCACTGCCTCTTTGCCTACGTAGGAAGTTCAAACTAGGGTCTTTTAAGTATAAAACAAAGTCAGTCTCCTAAAGCAATGAATTATTGTTGCTGTTGCTGTTTAGTCCCTAGCATAGACAAATATCCCCATTATACTAATCTTGGCAAAGAAAGCACATCTTAATAACCACTAACATCTAGCTATTTTTGTTTTTCTCAGAATGAAGACTCTGTCTTAAATTCTAGCCAAAAGTTCTCAGAATCTATAATCATAGGTTTTCAAGGGCTTTGATTTAGAAAAGTCTCTAGTTTGGGGAAATCATATAAGTTGGTAACTTGAAGGATAACTTGAGGAANAGCTATTTTTGTTTTTCTCAGAATGAAGACTCTGTCTTAAATTCTAGCCAAAAGTTCTCAGAATCTATAATCATAGGTTTTCAAGGGCTTTGATTTAGAAAAGTCTCTAGTTTGGGGAAATCATATAAGTTGGTAACTTGAAGGATAACTTGAGGAACCCAGCACTGTCTGTTTTCTGAGAGCAGAGGTCCAGATATCACTTTACTTTATCCCAGCCGGAAAGTCAAGGAGTGGCCCTCAGTAAACTCTCAACAGTCCAATGTAGGGAAAGAGGAGATGAGAGCCCTGAAGTCCTTTTCTCTGAAGAAATGTTGACTAGTGTCGGGTTCACCACACAGCTCAGCATCTGAGCTTGCCTCCCATGGGGGGAGGCAGGTGTGTGACTGGGTATGTTGGGGAGAGGCTGCTGGTTCCCAGGCTTCAAGCAACCCTAGTCAGCTTGTTTCTGTCAGTGACTGCGAACCAAGGAAACACCGGAGGAAAGACAGAGAGCTAGGTTTGTTTTTTTGTTCGTTTGTTTTATTTACATTCTAGAAACCATCAAATCCGAGTCTTCTGAGCTGGATTTCTCTAGATTTTTTTTTTTTTTAATTTTAATTGGCGGCTAATTACAATACTGTAGCGTTTTTGCCATCCAGTGACATGAATCAGCCTTGGGTGCACATGTGGTGTAGGACCAGCCCAGCCCCACACTCCCTCCCGGGCAGGCTCTCCGACAGTCTGTCTTTCTCTGGTCTCCTCCTTGGGGTTTAGGGGAACTCTGTCCCTCCCCTGCCTGCAGGCCCTTTCCCTAAACTCACTTAGGGGGTGCCAGGGGAAGGACAAGAGCGAAGCCCCAACAGCCCCCAATGGGGTGAGTGGTGAGCGGCCGCTGATAGGCAGAAACGGGTATCCACCACTACTCCCAGAGCAGAGAGGAGGACAGGCCAGTACCGCGCTCCTCAGGGCCCCTCCACGCTCCGCAGACCCGCGTGCAGAAACCTCGTCTCAGCGCCGAGCCCGCGGGCACCGCCAGATCAGAGTCAGTCTCGCCTTAGCTTGGACCACAACCGCCTGCACGCTGCACTCTTCTCTCTCACACACACACGGACCCGCGCGCGTGCACACACACACACACTGGGCCTGGCTTCACGCCCCCAGCACCCACTACTCACGTCGGCACCCGGTGTGCCAGGCTTGCCTGGAGCTCCTGGTTTCCCCGGCTCTCCAGGGGGACCCTGGGCAGGGAGGGGGCGAGGAGGCAGGAGAAAAGGAAGAGAAAATGGGGCAAAGTTGAGCCTCATCAGATGCTGTGTGGTCTGCAGACCACATTGGAAGGAAGGAAGTGGAGAGCCAAGGCACTGATGTACTTACCGGGGGGCCCGGGGGACCCTTTGGACCACGATCACCCTGAAAGGCAGGAGGGAAAGCAGGGCAGTGGGTGAGTGGAGGGTGCTGGGGCCCCTCCAGGACAGGGACAGGACACATGGTGCGGGGCTGTGATCAACTGCCCGGGCCATGGAACGCAGGACCGCCTCCCTCCGCAGTCCCCAGGCTGTCTGGGCCCCACTCCCAGCCCTCACCCATGTCCCATCCCACTTCTGGGTAGAGGACTACGGGCTCTCTCGAAAAACCCACCCGGGCCGCTGAGAGAGGGGCAGGGGCTGGAAGTGGACACTTACGTCGATGCCGTCGATGCCCGGGACTCCAGGGGGACCTGGCGGCCCCGGAGGACCCTGCTGACCTGGGGGGCCCCTCTGACAAAAGAGCACACGCGGGTTAGGGGAGCACGGGGAGCAAGGACAAGAAGGTGGGCCCGAGCCCGCAGCCTCCCCGCAAAGACAGTGCCGGTGGAGGCCGGGTTCAAGCCCAGCGTAACACGCGGAGACCAGACTTCCAAGGAAACGCGGTTGCTTCCGTCCTCGAGGTTTTGAACGAGGCTGACAGTGAGGTGAGAGCAGAATCTGGGCCCCCAGAGTGGGGTCCTCCCGTCGACGGAGCTTTCAACCCAACGGGGCTTGTGGGGAAGAGGGGGCCTCTTACTCATGGGGTTGGATCATGAAGATGGTGGTCACTGAATTCCTGAATTTAATCAGGAAATGCAGGTCAGCCTTTTGGATAAAGTGTGGCAAAGCTCAGAACCGAGGCGCGCCACACCAGATCAACTCCAGGATGGCTTTGTAGATCTGTCTACGTTCAGAAGAAAACTGGGGGCCCTCTTAGGGAGAGAGAGACAGGCGAGGCCGAGAAACTCAGCGAGGGCCCCGCCTCTCTTCAGATTCCCTTCTTGAAGGAGGTCTGTGCACCTCGCTTCAGAAAGACGCCAAATTTCAGGCCGACCCCCGAGCGTGACCCCTTTTATCGGTTGCAAATAGCTCCGCTTTGATGGCGCAAGACGGAAGGCTGGCCTCTGAAAGTTTGGACGCGTTTTAGGAAATGTGGGAATTTTAGGTTTTTTCTCTTCTGAATTGGAAAAAAAAAAAAAAAGGCTTCTTTCATCAAGGAAACCTTGGTTTTTCTAAACTCCCGGTGACCAGACAGGTTACAATAGGGTCTTTGTAAGTGAAACCTCAAACGGCGCCGCCCCCCACCCCGCCCGCCTCTGCCCGGTGCGGCCGAAATTCCGAGGTGAGCCCGGGCCGCCGAGTCCACGCAGGCGGGATGCTGGGTTGCCTGGGATCGCGCCTCCCCCGGGCCGGGCCGCCCAGGACCAGGGGCGGGGAGGGGACGGAGTGGGGTGGGAAGCACGGCTGAAAATTAAAGCCCAGGCCTCCAGCCTCCTCGGGCCTCCGTGGCCCGAGCCTGCAGTGTGGGGCCCGGTCGGTGAGAGGGCGCCCGTTCTCGGACCCTCGGGGTGTCCCCTCGGGCCCCCGCCTCCCACCTTGCTCGCTGCAGGTGCGTGGCCCGAGGATGCACGGAGCTGCGCGGCCCGCGGGAAGCTCCGCATCTCCGCGCACTTCCCCAGACGACTGCACCCCCGCCTCGCCCTGAGCGCACTTGGAACTCGCCAGCGCTTCTCGCCCCCGGCTTACCTGGTCGATGGTCTGGAGGAAAGAAGAGAAGAGGGGGGAGACAGTGAGAAGGCGCCCCCCTAAACCCGCGCACAACTTACTTGAGCCGCGCACAAGCAGAGCCCCGACAGCAGCAGTCGTAGCCCGAGGGCCCTGCGGCCCGACGCCGCCCAGGCCATGCCCTCCGCGCGCAGTGGCGCTTGTCCCCGCCAAGAGCGCCCCCGGGAGCCGGGGATGCGAGGGGGCGCCGGCCCAGGAGGCGTGAGTTCCTCCTGTTTATGAACGGCCCCCGAGAGGGTCCCGGGGATTGGAGGAGAGCTGGCGGGCCAGAGGACGGATAGAATGACAACAGTCCCCCTTAACCCTTTCCCCGCCTCCGCCCCACCCGCCCCTGGGGACCTCTCGCGGTCCCCAGAGTTTTCTCAGGTGGCCTGTGTGCCACCGAGGGCTTGAGTAGTGACCGGCATTTTCCTGGAGAGAGGCTGGGGGGTGAGAGGTCCGGGGACTGGGGAGGGTCATAAGCCACCCAAGCTGGATCCATACCCCTTCCGCCGCCCCCCTCCCCAGCGCAAGTGGTTTCTACCCGCCAAACTGTGGGTGGGACCCGCGCTTCTTCAATATCTGGCCTGTGCAGCAAAAGCCTGGACTCTTTTTTCGACAAACAGTGAGGACGGGGAGAGTTTGCGGCGGTGTAGAGAGGTAAGCTGGCTGCAAGTGGCCTTTGCAGGTAGTCTAGGGGCTCACCGTGATCCTGGCTGGCAGCTCATGGCAAGTTTCTCTCCGGGGTCGCAGGGGGTCACAATGGATCAGCATCCATTGAAGTTCAAACTGGAGAAAGACAGCAGCCAGTCAGTTAGGTCTCTTTGGAGAACAAAAGTGGGTCATTTAAAAGGGAGATGCGATGGTAAATGTGGTCCAACTGTTGAGTCAGGTCATCAATTCATCTCAGCGGACTAGGACTCTTGTTCCTTGAATACAGTTCTTCCAGGAGGAATGGGCTGGAAATCCTTCCCACATTTCTCCTATCATTGGATGTAAATGACTTAGCTCTGCATTGCTCCAGCAGAGCCCTAGGCAGGAAACCCACTAGAGATATTTACTTTCTATTTCTGTTCCCACACAGCCTTCAAGAGGTAGATTCTATTAAAATGAGTCTCAGAGAGAAGAGGTAACTCTTGTAGGCACAAGCCAATAAATGTCAGAGTCTGGATGGGAACCGAGGCCTACTGAACTTCACAGAGGACATATTCAATAAGATTTCACTCAGGAAAAGATTAGAAACAGACAGCAAAGAGGTGGCACCAGGAATGAAATAGAAAAAGGGAAATTGGTCCTTGGGAGAATATACATGATAGATATTGGCCATGGGGTGTCTCTGCCTAAAATGCAAATAAGATCTAGAAGTGGAAGGAATTAGAGAAATCTAAGACTCAGAGAAAAAAAAAAAAAAAGAACAAGAAAATAAAAAATACTTGAACTTTGCATAATACTAACATTTTCATTTGTTGAAGAGAGATACAATTCCTAGACAACTAAAAGTCAGGTGTGTCCTGACAGCTTCTTACATTTTAGCAGGTGCTAAGGGAGAGAGAAAAGTAGGACAGGAAAGAAATAGAAAAAAGGAAGAATGGCCAGGTCTGAATCTGAAAGCCTCAAGCGAGAAGGTATAAAAAAAAAAAAAAATTGGTGTCCCCAAGGGAAGCCTGCCACTAGGTACTACTCTGGCCCCTCCTCATTGAGGAAGTTCCTCACCAGGCATTTCCAATCAAATCTGTATTTCCTGATGAGCTGATTCTCCTGGCATTATGCAGATGTCTAAGTAAGTGACCAGGTCCCAAAGCTAAACATAATACATCTAAATGTAAAGTAATATAAGGTTAAGTGACCTCTTTTCTCTCATTCAGTAGTGATTTGCCCTCCATCCCTCTTGCCAAAAGGACTCAATATACTGGATCTAGAATTGTTAGATGCATTTTCCCACTGTTACAAAAGCTTCCAGAGTTGAGGTTACTAGATGAAAGATCAAGTTTGAAAAGAATGAAAGATGAACTCCTTCCCTTCTACCCACAGAGGAATGGAAAGTTAAACAAAAGGAGGCTTTTCATTTTATAAAGGGGTGAAAATAAGACATGAAGCTTTGGTGTTCCCACACTGATGCCCCTTCTCACATGATTCGAATTGCCCTGGAGTTCTCCTCTTCCTGTTTTTCTTGTTTCCCTCAACCCTACCATGCCTTTTCTCCAGAAAAGGTGGACAACTAGGAAAATGAATTAATTGGGATGAAAAGAAAGCTAAATCAAGACATATTTTGAGATGGAAAGGTATCTACAAATTGTATGAAAATGATGACAGATCAGCATACACAGTTGTGTATTCTTGATGTGAATTATTTTTCAATAGCATATTGACATCCTACAAAGGAACTGCTTTCCAAACCACACAGTATCTTGCAGCTAAGGAAATCACTTTAATCAAACACTTTCTTTTTAATCAGAATAGTCTTGTTTGCTTGGGAGGGATTTTATTTTGGTTCTGTTCTAAACTGCAGTGGAAGTTTTAAAAGGAAGATAAAAGAAGGAATGGACCAGCCTTTCCCTTAATGATTGCTAAACACGAGGCACCACCTCCAACAGCTCTTGGAGGACAGTCATATATGGGTAAAGGGGTTCAGAGAGGTTAAATCATTTGCCACAGGTCACATAGCTAGTAAATGTCAGAACTGGAATTCCAAATGTGCCTGACTTGAAAATAAGGTCAGCCTCCTGGGAGAATACAGCCTATCTCTAGAGTGAAGTATGATTTTTCAAGCAGGTAACCCTAGCACTTGGTGATTGAACATTTGCATTAAAGATGAATAGAAAAGACAGATCTAGAAATAAAAACTACATAAATTTGTTTCCAACATGTACTAGAAAACTTCAGAACTAGACTAAGAAATTTCCGTAAGACAAAAAAAAAAAAATCCCTATTTGCATGCTTCTTATAGAAATATATCCGGAAACAAAATTTCTGCTGTTGCTCCTCAAATTAGCAGCTGCTTCTATATGCAGTTACATATTCATATGTATTACAAAATATCACATATAGGAAACATGAATTTTCTTTCTTAATGACCAGATAAGTATTTTACCAAAATAAGAAAAGGTGTCTCCCCATCCCTAACTCTCAAAATAGAAGAGACCACTCATACAATGTTATTCACTAAGTCCTTCAGAAATTGATACCAAACTGGCATTCATTGTATGCATGTGATATTTTGATTCTCAAAAATAATTCATACCTTAAACAGCTTGAGAAAGTTTAATTATATGACTAACCAGGAAACCTATATCCTTTGTATAGATAGTTCATTTAAGTTACTTATTGCAAATGCAAAATAATTCATTAAGCTATTTGCTCAGAAATGTAGTCCTCTCTGGATAAATGGGTACACCTGTGTAAGTATGCCCGGGGCAGTTGTGATGCAGGATAAAAGGGAATGAAATGGAATTCATCTGTGAATACAGGTGGGTTGTGACAGAGTGCCACCCAGGTCAGAGGTTTCTGAACACATCTCTGCTTCCACATAACCACCACCTACGCACTATACAATAACTGTTTGGGGGCATCCAATATTAATTCCAATTTCCATGTTAATTATTTTGAAGGCAGTTGGCAGAGTTTCCTGGTAAAAGTCACTTTCGTTATACATCTAAAATGTTGATTTCCACACATCTCATTTTCAAACCTGCAATCATTCTTCTCTTTGAATACCCATGGACGAAATATGTGTGACAAATATTTTAATTTAGTCCCAGTAGAAGCCAAGCACTAAGGAAATATTCTAGAGAAACCACAGATATTTTCCTTTCCACAATGGAACTGCAGTATATGGCAGTTGAGAAAAAATTCTAGAAGAGAAAAGTAAAATGCTTTTTTATTTTAATTTAATTTTATTTTATTTTAATGTTATTTTATTTTATTTTAATCTGTTAAGCAGAACATAAAGTGCCCTAGGCCAACCTATCTTTCTCAACATAAAATACTTCTGCATTGTTTCAATAAAAACAGTTGTGTTGGCGTAAGCTACCTTACATCTGCCCAAATTCATCATTACCCACTTCTTTTCCATAAAAGGTATAATTCAATCCCCTAAGCTAGAATAGGGTCCAGAGGACAACACATTAAAACATGGAATTTTGGCCCCAACTCTTAACTATTATTAGGGCTAGAGATTTTTACTTATTTTGCTAGGCTATCAATAAATACTAATAAAGTCTTAAGCCTTTCATAAAAATTAAACAAAAACTAATAGCAGACAACTATCTTTTCCTCCTGAAAGAGAATTCCAATGACAAACTATAGGACTTAGCTCAATATTAAAGAGAACGGAACAAGGCTTAATTTTTTTTGCAAACTGAATTATTGAATTTTATACACAGTGCCTAAAAACTAGCTCTTCAAAGATAAATTCTTAAACATGAGATATATTTCATTAACATTTTTGTCTAGACAGTACAAAAAAGGTTTAGAAAAATTACTTGAATTCACAGATTTCATGCTTCTTTTTAGTTTATGAAGAAATGTTGGTTTCTACCATCATAAGGGAACTCCTCTAGGTGAAGCTTCGTGGCAACTGAGCAGGAGGCTCTGAGTTGCCACGAAATCGAAAATCCCCCTAAGTCTATGTAGGCTAGGCCATGCAGTTCCAGACATAGTGCTGGAATGTGGTTAAATATATTTTACATTTGCTCATTTTTAACTCAACATATCTTCATATAACACATTCATGTGCTTCACATTCTTCACTATGGAAGACACAAAAACTTTTAGTCTGTAGGACACTAACTAAGCTGAAAAAACGCTTTGACAATAAATACAATGGTAGTAGAGATGAGAAAGATATGCTTCTGGCTAAAGCCATCAACAAGGGGGGGGTCATTATAATCGGAATACTTGAGTAGGGACCTAAAGGGCATGTAAGGTTTTCCTAAGCAGAGATCAGGAAGGTGAAGGAGGTGACAATAATTAGGCACAAGGAAAGTTATGCAGAGAGAAGGGACAGACTTGCTGTAGCAAAGAATTTTCCCTCTTGAATTCTAAGGAAAATAATTTGAGCATTATTGAGTAGATAATTAGGGGATTGTCACCAAAGTTTTTTGCTATAGGAATGAGATGAGAGAAGGTGGCCTTAATTTAGAAGGGCATTTGAGGGAGATGATGTGGTAATAAATGCTGGTCGTTTGACCCCTAAGGCGGCTACCGTAGCGGAGTAACAGGAAGAGTTGCACTCTGAGTTCTGGTGAGGTGTCCTGCGTATCCTCCTCTTGTGCCACATGCCCCTTCAGCTACCATCTTGTTTCCTTCTCCCTTCATACAGAGCTCGAGAGAGTGGTCTGTGTTCACTGCTTCCAATTCCTCTCCCTTCCATTCTCTCTTTAACCCTTTCTGACTGGGCTTTCACTCTCAATACTCCAGTGGATCTTTTCTCAAGATCAGCTCCATTGGTTTCTAAATCCAGTGGTTAACTCTAAGTCCTCATCTTATTTGTCCCATCTACAGCATTTGAGTGAGTTGACCTTTCCATTCTCCCTGGAATACTATTTTCCACCAACTTTCCAAGTACCACAATATCCTGGCTCTCCCCTCCACCGTGGGTTGCTCATATTGGTCTCCTTGACAGAATCATCCTCACCTCAGTAAATTCTAAATGTTGGTTGTTTGGGACCTCAACTTTAGAGTCTCTCTATTACACTCAACTGGAGAAAGCAATGGCACCCCACTCTAGTACTTTTGCCTGGAAAATCCATCGACAGAGGAGCCTGGTAGACTGCAGTCCATTGGGGTCTCTAAGAGTCGGGGACAACTGAACAACTTACCTTTCCCTTTTCACTTTCATGCATTGGAGAAGGAAATGGCAACCCACTCCAGTGTTCTTGCCTGGAGAATCCCCGGGATGGGGGAGCCTGGTGGGCTGCCATCTATGGGGTCGCACAGAGTTGGACACGACTGAAGTGACTTAGCAGCAGCAGCAGCATTACACTCAACTCTCATTTGGTCCATGGCTTTAAGTACGTATATACTTACAGCCCCCAGAGTTCTATTCCCAGCTGGACCTATCTCTTGAACTCCAGAACATATCTAACTACCTACTCAGCATCTTCACTAAGGTATCAATCTCCTTATCAAACTTAGATATTCCAAATCAACACCTGATATTCTCACTGACACCTGCTCTTCCCCCACGGTTTTTTATGTCTCAATAAATGGAGAGTCTATGCTTCCAATTACACAAAAAATATTGGAATCGTGCATGATTCTTTCTCTCTTACACATAAAATTTCATTTGCTTTACTCCAAAAATATTATATCAGGATCTGATCATTTTGCAACGCCTCCATCACTACAGGCTTGTTCTAACCCCAGACCATCCCTGCCAGAACTATTGTAGTCTCTTAACAGCTCCTCTTAATAAACAAAATTGACAAATCTCTAACCAGGCTCACAAAGAAAAGAGAGAAGACATAATTAAACAAAAAAGAAATGAAAAAGGAGACATAACAACCAATAACACAGAAATTCTAAAAGTTGTAAGAGTATTCTATGAACAGTTATTATCAATAAATTGAACCTAGAAGAAATGGACAAGTTCTAAAAACATAAAGCCTGACAAGACCAGGTCAAGAAGAAACAGATCATTTGAACAGATCTATCACTAGAAGTGAAATAGACTCTATAATAATAAAATGCTCCAAACAAACAAAAATCCAAGACCAGATGGCTTCACTGGGGAACTCTACCAAACATACAAAGAAGAACTTATACCTTCTCAAACTGTTCCAAGAAATTGAAGAGGAGAGAACACTTCCAAATTCATTCTATGAGGCCACCATCACCCTGATACAAAATCAGACAAAAATGCTACCAAAAAAGGAAATTACAGGCCATTTTTTGATGAATATATATACAAAAACAAAATATTTTGTTTTCCTCAACAAAATATTAAAAAATCAAGTCCAACAATACATAAAAAGAATCATACACCATGATCAAGTTGGATTCATTCTAGGGTCACAAGGATGGGTCAACATATACAAATCAATCAATGCAATGCACTACATTAACAAAACAAAGGATAAAAATAACACAATCATCTCAATAGAAGCAGAAAAAGCATTTGACAAAATTAAGCATCCATTCATGAAAAAAATGTGTTTTAATTTGGTACAGAGGGAACATATCTCAACATAATAAAGGCCATTTATGACAAGCTCACAGACAACACAATACTCAAAAGCTAAAAGTTGAAAGCCTTCCTACTGAATTCAGGAGCAAGTCAAGGATGACCACTCTCATGACTTCTATTCAACACATTACTGGAAGCCCTAGCCACAGCAATCAGCCTAGAAAAAGAAATAAAAGGTGTCTGAATAGGAAAGGAAGAAGTAAAACTGTCACTAGTTGCAGAGGACATGATACTCTGTATAGAGAACCCTAAAGTCTCTACAGAAAATCTATTAGAGTTAAGAAATGAATTCAGCACGATAACAGGATATAAGATTAATATACAGAAATCTTTTGTTTTTTACATTAACAATAAAATCTCTGAAAGAGGAAGTAAGAAATCCTGTTTAAATTGCATCAAAAGAAAAAATACCTACGAATAAACTTAAACCAAGAAGGTGAAAGAGCTATACTCTTAAAATTATAAAACACTGATAAGGAAATTGAAGGTGATACAAAGAAATGGAAAGATATCCCAAGCTCTTGGACTGGAAGAATTAATATTGTTAAAATAGCCATACTACCCAAAGCAATCCACAGGTTTAATGCAATCCCTATCAAAATACCCATGACATTGTTCGTGGAACTAAAACAAATAATCCTAAAATTTATACGGAACCATAAAAGACACAGAATTGCTAAGTCAATCTTGAGAAAATAGAACGAAGTTGGAAATATAACCCATCCAGACTTCAGACTATATTGCAAAGCTACAGTAATAAAAACAGTGTTATACTGGCACAAAAGCAAACACATAGCTCAGTGTAACAGAATAGTGAGCCTAGAAATAAACCAGTCAATAAGCAATTAATCCACAACAAAGAATGTAAGAATGCGGTGGAGAAAGCACAGTATTTTCAACAAGCAGTGCTGGGAAAGTTGGACAGCCACATGAGCATCAGTGAAATTAGAATATTCCCTCATACCATATACAAAAATCTTAAGATAGTTTAAAGACCTAAATATAATACCTGAAACCATAACACCTCTAGAAGAGAAAATAAGTAAAATATTCTTTGACAAAAATCATAACAAATATTTTCTTAGATCAGTCTCCCAAGACAAAAGAAAACAAATGGGACCTAATCAAACTTATAAGCTTTTGCACAGAAAGTAAACCACCAACATAAAATGAAAAGACAAACTAGAAATTGGGAAAGAACATTGGCAAAGTCTGCAACTTACAAGAGATTAATATCCGAAATATACAAACAGTTCATGTAGCTCAGTATGGAAAAAACAAGCAATCCAATCAAAAAATGAGTTGGTCTACTTAGGTCTTCTGACATTTTTCCAAAGAAAGCACACAGATGGACAACAGGCACAGGGAAAGATACTCAATGCCACTAATTATTAGGGAAATGCAAATGAAAACTGCAATTAGATATCACTTCACACTGATCAGAATAACCATCACCAACCAAAAAGCCTACAAGTAATAGATGCTGGAGAGGGTGTGCAGAAAAGAGAATTCTCCTACATTGTTGGTAGGAATATAAAGTGGCTCAATCACTAAGGAAAACTGTATGGAGTTTCCTTTGAAAAAGCAAAAATAGACCTACCATATGATCCAGCAATCCCACTCCAGGGTATATACCCAGAAAAAATGTAAAGCCAATGTTCCTAGCAGCACTATTTACAATAGCCAAGATGTTGAAACAATTCAAGTGCCCATCAACAGACAATTGGCTTAAGAAGATGTGGTACACACACACACACACAAAATAGAATATTAGCCATAAAAAAGAATGAAATCTTGCATTTGCATCAGTGTGGATGGGCCTACAGAATGTTATGGTTTTAAAAGTAAGTCAGACAGAGAAAGACAAATATAACTTTTATGTGGAATCTAAAAAATAATACAAGTGAAAGTGAAAGTTGCTCAGTTGTGTCCAGCTCTTTGCAACTCCATGGACTATACAGTCCATGGAATTCTCCAGGCCAGAATACTGGAGCGGGTAGCCTGTCCCTTCTCCAGCGAATCTCCCCAACCCAGGAATCAAACCAGAGTCTCTTGCATTGTGGGTGGATTCTTTACCAACTGAGCTATCAGGGAAGCCCACAAACTGCTATACATAAAGTAGATAAGCAACAAGGATTTACTGTACAGCACAGGGAATTACATCCAACATCTCATAATAACCTATAGAGGAAAAAAGACTGTCTCAAAAAAGACCGACTCATTATACTGCACCCTTGAAACTAATGCAATATTACAAATCAACTATACTTCAAAAAAAGGGTCTCCTCCTAAGAAGCCCCTAAATGCCCTGTCCTTTTCTCCCCCTACAATACATTGTCAAAATTCAGCCAAAGAGATGCTTTAAAAAGAAGAAAACAGGTTTCTTATCTATTCAAAATCATCTGCCAGCTCTCCACCTCACACACAGCCTAAAAGCCGGCGTGTTTAACTGCTCGCCCTCTCATGTCTGGTCCCTCTCCAGCCTCAGGGCCGGCTTCTCTCTATCTCATCCCAGACATGCTGGTATCCAGGCTTGCTTCAGACACAGTGGACAACACCAACACCAGGTTTTTAACTCATTCCCTCTTCTTGAAATCCTCCTCCCTTAGACCACATATATATGCTCACTCCCGCAACTCCTTCAGGTTTCTACTAAATAGTTTTTTTTTTTTCCTTCAAGGAGGTCCTCTCTCCAAGCAGTTCAATTTTCTTCTTTTTTCTCCATAGCATTTATGACCACCTGGTAATAATATAAATTTACTCATTTACTCACCTCTCTCTGTCTCCTCTCCCTAGGATGAGTACAAGCACCACTCTAGCTTCAATTTCTGTCTATAACTTAGCAGATGTTTAATTAGTTGTTGAATATTAAATGTACATATAGATATTGATAAAAAAATGAAGAAAGAATTGATAGTATTTGCCTTCTGGTTTGATTACAGCTTGGGGAAAGCCCCTTCCCCTGTCTGGGTTTCAAGTCCTTCATGTATAAACTGAGAGGTTTGAACTGCATAGACTTAGTCACAGACTTAGTTTTGTACATCTCTGAAAGATCAGGATTCTATGGAAACCATGTTGTAACCTAAGAAACTAACCACACAGAGATTGACATGAAGGGAAGTAAAAATGTCATTGAATTAATCTCTTGCCTTCTAGCCACCCAGAAGACACAACAAAGATTTCTGTATGTTCTTAGGCTGTATACATTTTAAGAAAAATAGAAATACTAATAACACTGATTATTTTCAGTTGCAACAGTCTGGGCATAGCTGAGACCATATGAAAATATGAAATTTTCATATTTTCAATTTTCCATTGAAAGCAAGTTTGGCCATCATTTAGGTTTTCCTCTAGTTATCCTTAGCACATTCACCCATCATGGCTTCTTCTCTGTAAGCAGCTCTTTTTTCTGTGTGTTCCTCTTGTTTCATTGCCACCTAGTGGAAAATCTAGCTGATGTTGTTAATGTGGTCTGTAGTGTAGCAGGCTTTATCTCAAAAAACTTGACAGTATTCAAAAATATTCTCATCAAATCACAACACCAAAGTGTTATAAAAAGTATTTTGATGTTGAAGCTGAAACTCCAATACTTTGGCCACCTGATGCGAAGAGCTGACTCATTTGAAAAGACCCTGATGTTTGAAAAGATTGAAGGTGGGAGGAGAAGGGGACAGCAGAGAATGAGATGGTTGGATGGCATCACCGACTCAATGGACATGGGTTTGGGTGGACTCCGGGAGTTGGTGATGGACAGGGAGGCCTGGCGTGCTGCGGTCCATGGGGTCGCAAAGAGTCAGACACAACTGAGCGACTCGACTGAACTGAACTGAACTGATGGACATGTACAAGTAACACTATCATTTCTCTTGTATTTAATACTTCCAATTGAAAGAGGATTTTTTTAAAGTACTTGTGAAAAACAACATAATAAGCAAACTTAATAGCTTAGATATTTTGTACAGTAGATATCATGCATTTCTTAAATCGCTAAAAACATAACTTTCCTATAATATTTTCAAACACCAGAAATGATATTAATCACAACCTCATAGTTTATTTTTCCCTTGTTATCATTCAAGTTCTGTTTGTTTTTACAGTTGGGAAGTTAGTATGATTTAATTCTGTGGGGTAGAGAGAGGGTGTGGCTTCTGCATCACGAGTTTTGCTAATCATATTTTCTCTGAATTTAACAAAAGTAACGTAGTGTGACCCATTTGAAATATACTTTTAAAAGCATTGTATCTGTCTGATTAACCATGTTTTCTGCATTGGTTTATTCAAAACATGCATAAGATTAAGGATTTGAATCATGTATTTATAAAGCCATATATACTTTCATCATTTGGGCTTTCAAATAAGCCCAAACCCCTAGTATACATCCTGAAAAGGTAGAAAGGCTAACTTTGTTTTCTAATAGAGCTGTGCCAAATAACTCTCCTGGGCAATTTTGCTGACAACAAACAATAAAGAACCTGCCATAAAATCACATGTTTTTATGGTATGATGCCAGGAAGCTGAGCTTTGCAGTGAAATAAATGGCACCAACCTAAAATATGGGCACAAAGACAAATAGAAAATATGGAATTTATTGCTATGAAATCAAACTAACCATGTATTATAGCAGTACATTGGGAAAAATATAAACGCTTTGAGCCCACTAAATAACCATGAATGATGTGAAGGCGTTTGAGTTGTAGTGCATGTGAGCAGCTGTCTTGAAACCTCCTGAAATTGGTTCCCTTTTCCAATTTAGAAAAGAGAAAGAGATAAAAGTTGGGCTAGATTGGGAGAAATGACAAACAAGAGCAATATAAATGAGTCTCTTAGCATCAGCGCTCCATCAAATGTCATTTTCCACTGCATTTTTATTATGCATTTCCGACAGCTCCCTTTTGACATCAATTAATACCTTTAGAAGGAATGTTTGCTTTTCTAAAGAAAAGCAAGTGCTGGTCCTGAAAAAAGTATTCAATTCATGGAGAGTGTCAAAGATTAGAAGGAATCCAATTTCATGAAGAAAAATGGAAAAATACTCTGCAACTTGTCACTTTAATGCTATTGGCACATTTCATTTTAATTTAAAATTTCTCACAAGTAATACTGAATATTTGCTGTCTCCAATCAAGAGGGAAGTGCCCCAGCAGTACATGTCTCCTACCCCACAGAATACTCAGATAGCACCATTCTTCCAAGGGACCAGTAATTGCCAGCAACTTTTGATTACAGGCAAAGGGAGAAGATCACAGACCACAAACTAAAATAAAAACAAGAATATAGGGACAACTCATGGGCATTTGGGTTCGTCTGGAGACTCGCATGAGTATTTGACTATTCTTAGTCTAGAAGAGTGAGGAGGAGTGCAGGGAAATTAATGAAGCTAGAAAAGAGGAGAGTTCATAAATACAGGAATTCCCATGTGAGAGTCCCTTTCCCTAGAACACTGGATTTATCTCATCCTGGATAAGTCTGTTCACCTCCAAATTCCTCTCACAGGCCCCTCCCCTAGGAAACAGCCCTGGACTTCACTCCTATGCCTGCCCACCCTGACGTGAGTGAGGAGACTGTCTCTTCGTCCACTTTCTTGGTCCTAGTAAGGTTCCATTATCATTGCTCACCCATCTCAGCCACTCACCCGCCAGGAACCGGGAGAAGGAGACCTGTGGCTTGCACGCCATGCGCCCAGTATAGAGGCACACGGTGAGAGTTCACTAAATGAGCACGAGTGTGACCAATGTCTGAGGATATGTTTTCCACTGTGTAAACTTCCTTCTTTTAGAAAAGAATCTTATCTGTCCTGCCAAGTAGATTCTAAAAAACTTATGCAAATCACGAATACCTTCCAAAATGAAAATGATGATATCGTTTACAAAGAACGGTATGTGGTTACACATATTTCTATTTTTCTCAAAGGAAAGTTAGTTGGCACAGAGAAAATAGGGAAGATGAGAAATTTTATGCCCAACACTGTTTCTCACAAGCCAAGAGATCTATGTGAGATTGTGTCTTCAACTAAAAAAATGGAGCTAATCCTATCTGTGCTTGTTATCTTATGAAATTGTTCAAAGGATAAAGTAAGTTAATGAGAGAAAAAAAAGCACTTTTAAAACTTTAAATTGGTGTATTAGAGGTACTGAGATGCTAAAAACACATAAACAGGATTTGCTTATGTAGAATTTTCTACTTCTTTGTCTTATACAGGGTAAAAATTGAGGAATACATTTTGGTGACAACTTTGGGCTTCCCAGATGGCTCAGATAGTAAACTGTCTGCCTGCAACGCAGGAGACCCAGGTTCGATCCCTGGGTTGGGAAGATCCCCTGGAGCAGGAAATGGCAACCCACTCCGGTAGTCTTGCCTGGAAAATTCCATGGATGGAGGAGCTGGTAGGCTACAGTCCATGGGGTCGCAAAGAGTCAGACACGACTGAGTGACTTCACCTTCACTTTTGAAGTTGACATTGTCGCTGCCTATCCTTGGGTGTAAGTAGGGTTTGGAGGGCCTATAACCTTGATCTATTTTAGTCACCACACCACATCATCAAATACAGAACTTTAATGAGACTTTATGCTCAAGTCTCTTTTGTGTTTCCTTGTGATGGAGTCAGAATTCAGTATGAAAGGAAAAAATTGCTCATGCCTGTTGCAAATACTTTTAACATGGACAGTGTACTGATTCTGAAAAGCTCCGTGGTGGACCAAAAGCAAAAGTAAATCCAACTGCCAGATATTTTGTTGCATTCCTGCACATGGCAGGATAAAATCAAAGATAACTGGTCCTAACTGTTCTCCACCATGATGTGAGACTATACTTGGCAGATAACCCACAGTTAGCTGTGACTGGCTAGACTATAACATAATTAATAATACTACAACTTTACTGCTGTGGCCATTAGACAGCTTAATAGCATCCTAGCATGTAGATTTCAGAATTATAATGATGACATATTTTTCAAAAACAGTAAATTAAATCAATTATACAAGTGTTTGATTGATATTCATCACAGTGAGGATGTACTCTACAGTCTCCTTCCCCTCGCCTATGGTCCAGAAGTGACAAAAACATGGCAGAGGCTGTGTTGTCTGAAGGCCACCCCAGTGCAAAGATCTTGCTGCACAAAATTTCAAGATGGTGCACCAGTGGTCCCATTGGCTTTCTAACCCAGCCACTTGAGGTGTGATAAATCATTAGCTGGAGAAATACTTGCTCAAATGTCTACAAGCCAGAGCAGTAATGTGGCAGTTACAAATTGCTTCCTGTCCATCACAGAATATAGAAATTTCACACTACCCTTCACACTAATCACAATTCTTCCCTTGAAAATAGGTTATTTGAACAATTCTATTACTGAGATGCCCGCTAACCTTTCTTTCTTTGGAGAAGCGTGCAGGAACCATTCAAAATCATTGTGTCACCCCTGCTACACTCCATGATATGAGTTCTGTGACTAGAATTTAACAACTCTGTACCAGAGAGAGAGAGCAGAGAGTATAGAGGATTAACCATTTATTTATTGAGCTCTGAATTCTTTAGTTTTTTCCAAGAGATCACTTGCCCTGTAAGATTTAGTTTTTAATTTTCTGTAATATTATATAATATCCTTTTAAAGGATAACTCAGTGCAAGTTTAACAATTCAAAATGATAGAACTATATGGTACTAGTTGGCACAAGTTTATGTGTCCTTATGTAATTCCTTATCCTTATGTCCATATGTCTCTACGGCAAAATCACAAACAGAGCTCTAAAATCCTTTACTTTCATAATACGTCAAGCAAGACTTGACCGCTTCTAAATAAAGAAATATTGTGCCATCTATATCATTTATACATCTTCTGGGTCAGATACCATATGACTTCCTAACCTCACCTCTCACATGCTGCAATTACTACCTCTGACCCCTCTCTACGCCCCCTCACACACATACTCACATTTTTACATGTACATTTCTTCCAAACCATCCAGGTTCCCAATCTTTGAACATGGTTTATTTCCTCTCTATCTCTTTTTTCTTTCATTCTTTTGCTCTCAGCTAGAATGCACTTTCTCCTCTTTTTTTTTTACCAATTCAAATCCTTCCATGTCAAGCTTCATTGCTTCTGAGAAGAATGGGAATCTTGATTAACTAAATCTACCATTCATCTTAACCTTACTTTGAATATGGCCATTGGTTATTTATACATAATATGTATGACACCAGTGTGGGTTTTTGCAGGTTGCCTCAAAGGATTCTAGGTGCTCCAGGTGGTCATGTAGCATCTTCCAAGTAGACTTTCAGCTACTCGAGACCAGGAGCTGTCTACTCAAATGGCTCTGCTTCCGCCATTCTATACTACACTCAAAAGAGGCATTAAAGACATTTTGAAAAACTGATTGAAACCCCTTTTTAAAAATGAATAACTGCCCATTGTTTAAGATATTCAGGTGATTTTTAAAGATGCTAAGGTCTTAATTTTCACCATTCTGGATTCGTTTTAATCTCCCTTACTGTGTGGCTGTATACTTACCGGAACAGAAACTTGAGGATTATCCACAAGTTTTCCCAGCACAGCAAAGCCATCGACATCGATTTGACCTCTTGGCTTTATAGGTAAGGACTCAATCCTGTTGCAGTCAACGAAAAGAGTCGCACTCCTCCTTTCCACACCAATCATGATCTTATGCCACTGGGAATCGAACAAGGAGGGCAAATTCGAAAAGGCTGCAGTTTGGAGACTTCCATCCAGCCCCTTGTATGAAAATGAAACAGATTTTGTTTGGCCATTAATCTTCACGCCAACTTGCTCCTTCCCTGAGGAATCCTGAATCTGCCAAATGCTCCAGTGCTTTTCAAGTGTGCTTCCAGTCATCCGAAAAGTGGTTAGAAAGGAGTATTCTTCAGGCAGCCCACTGGGATATAAATGCCTGAGTAAAATTTTAAGACAGTAAATAAAACTCTTGTTTTTTGTACTCAGGTGTATTACCATATTTCCTAGTTATGCTATTTTAGATTCTAGACCTATGGAAACACCACAGTGTGAAACCCATGTGCTAGTTGTTCTTTCATGACTGTTCATAAAGACCTTTACTGAAGTCCCTTCATGTGCATTAAAGTTCCATCTTAAAATACACATTAAATACAAAACTCCCTCATAGCTTAGTAAGCTCCCCAGATGCCACATAATTTCAACAGTGTTACTATTTATGCTACCTAAAGAGCTACTGTTCAGCAATCCCACCTCAAAAACACATTCTGCCAAAAAACACATTCTTGCAAAGTTCTTGGCAACATTCTTCCACAAATGACAGAAGAGAACATTTGAAATCCAAATCAGCTCTACCAATTTACATGTTTAATTAAAGCAGGTTCTTAAACTTTTATTTTGATGCAACATGTTAAGATTAATTGTTATTTTCATAATTGTTTGGATCTTTTCCTCCCCAAATATAACCTAGACTCACATAAGCATTTTGCGGACCGGTCACTTGCAGACCGGTGAGATCAGTCCCTTCACACTGAGCATGTTTGTCTTTTCCAGGAACTTCAAAGTATGAAGTTAAAGTGACAGCTGGTTGTTTGTCAGTGGACGTGCTACAGGGGAAAGATGACCAGTTCTTACTTCTCTATTGCAACCCAGTTGTTCCCCAATCTGCCAGTTAAAATGGTGGCCCCTTCCTAATTTACTGCTTTAAGTGGCAGCAATAAGATGTCAGTGTCCCTCCTGCTTCCTCCTCATCTTTGGAGGCAGCCGTCTGGAGCACCATCAGCTACTTGGGTGATCTTCTCTTGAACCAAGCGGCTCAAGGCTGAAGACCACACTTTTAAAAATCAGGACCTAGTAAATGTAAATATCACCTTCACATCTCTATCTTCAAGGTTCTATCATTCTACTTTGCTCCTCATAAGCATAGAAAGATTATTAAGTGAAGGATAAATCTTAGGAAAAGTGAACTCGCTCAGTTGTGTCTGATTCTTTGCAACCCCATGGACTTTAGCCTACCATGCTCCTCCTTCCATGGGATTTTCCAGGCAAGAGTACTGGAGTGGGTTGTCATTTCCTTCTCCAGAGGATCTTCCTACCCAGGGACTAAACCCGGATCTCCTGCATTGTAGGCAGATGCCTTATCATCTGAGCCACCAGGGAAGTTTAGGAAAACTAGATGCCAATTAATTTTGTTTGACATTGCTTAAAACAGTTATGGACCAGGACCCAAAGCCTCAGATAACCTTCCTTCAGATCATACTCCAGTTTATAGCCCTCTTTTGTGTAAAGAAGAAAAGATAAGAAGAAATATCTAAGTGGATAGTGATTTATTTATTACAAACTAATATGGTGGTGGTCATTTAGTCGCTAAATCACGTCTGACCCTTGCGACCCCATGGACGGTAGCCTGCCAGGCTCTTTTGTCCATGGGATTTTCCAGGCAAGAATACTGGAGTGGGTTGCCAGTTCCATCTCTGGCGGAATCCTTCCAACCCAGGGATCGAACTCAGGTCTCCTGCATGTCAGACAGATTGTTTTCCGATTGAGCCACCTGGAAAGCCCCAACACATATAAATGTATTGTGTTGCCATATGTGCAATGCCAGTTACATTAAGATATATTGTTGGGGTCAGAAATTCCTAAACCAAAAAATACCTCAGTTCCAAGAATGTTTAGCTATAAGTGAAAATATTCAACTTGCTATGATTTTCTGTCTTTAGCTATAAAATGTTATCATCTTTATTATAGCATAAGCAAACATATAACTTTTTTCACTTCAAATATTTTTGCAAATCTTCAATAAAATGGGTCAACTAGGTCAACAAATGTCATTGTTTTGTTAGTTTTACAAAACTAACAAAAATTGGAAACTTTTCTTTTGAGTACTCTTATAGGCTGCAGTCCATGGGGTCACTAAGAGTCAACACGACTGAGCAACTTCACTTTCACTTTTCACTTTCATGCATGGGAGAAGGAAATGGCAACCCACTCCAGTGTTCTTGCCTGGAGAATCCCAAGGCCGGCAGAGCCTGGTGGGCTGCCATCTATGGGTTCGCACAGAGTCGGACACGACTGAAGCAACTTAGCAGCAGCAGCAGCAGCATCCAAGTACTTCTTTTAGCCATTGTTTTCTAACATGACTGGCTTTTATTCATAAGACTGGGTGGATTTCCTTTGCAGCTTTTATTTTTAACTAGTTACTGGTGATGCTTATTATTCTCTTTGAAAGGCTTTCAATTCTCTACATATATTTTATATCTGTCATGTGCATGGGAGGTTTAAACATGTACATTTAAAAAGATTCACTTTGGAGCTAAAGAAGAAAAAACATATACAGCAACTATTTACTATCCTATTTTCCCCAAATGGGAAATGCCTAAATACATATTTCAATATATTTTAGATGTGTATAAGAGACAGTGCTACAGGGGAAAGATGACCAGTTCTTACTTCTCTATTGCAACCCAGTTGTTCCCCAATCTGCCAGTTAAAATGGTGGCCCCTTCCTAATTTACTGCTTTAAGTGGCAGCAATAAGATGTCAGTGTCCCTCCTGCTTCCTCCTCATCTTTGGAGGCAGCCGTCTGGAGCACCATCAGCTACTTGGGTGAATCCTTTGACTTAAGATTTTTCAGACTATACCTATTCCAGAGAGTCCTCTAAAATAAGAGGTTCACTAATGACAGTTTAAGATACTGCCTACTGCATAATTATAAAATCTTACAGAACATTATACATCTCATTTAACCAACTAAGTTAATTTAGAACTAGGAGATACATTTTAAAAGTTTTATTCAATAGTGAAATTTGGCAATTTTGCAATTTAAATTACAGGTATAGTCTTTTGAGTATTCTTTTCAATAATTGATGTGAATTTAACTGGATACTTAAAAAATTGGGGCAGGTAGTTAAAAATAGTTGTTGTTGAAGTGTGAGGTTTTCCAAGAAAAAGGATAAACCCTCATGCTTTGTCTCTTCTTACTTAAACCATTAACTTCCTAGGCTTTTAAAAAGCTATGTTACCTATTATTTGTTTAAAGATGAACTGGGGAAGGCTATAGAATTTCATCAAAGAAAACAACTCTATTTGTTTTGATTCTAGAAGTCACAGTAACTTCTTCACATGACTCGTTCACAAAGACATTAGGAGGTTAACTGAGGGATCTCTCCCAATTTGTGCTTCATCAGATTTTTCCTGCTAAATAAGCAAAGAGGTTATGTTGAAGGTAGGGTATGATAAAATGTCTTCATTTACTTCTGATTTGGTCATGTAATGATGCTTTTTTTTTTTTTAATTGGAGATGGTTGGGGTCACTAGAAAACAATTCATTTATGGACATATTAAGTCAAGTGTATCCAACTCTCTCTCTCTCTTGATATATATATGAAAATAATATGTGTGTATACAAATATAATCAAGATTGTCATGTTATTAATCTTTCAGACTAAGTTAATGCATTAAAAGGTAAGAGGAGAAACATATAAGAAGAGAAAATTCCTTTTAGTGTTCAAATTGGTTATATATGTACATGTACTTATATATACCTAAGACCATTTAAAAGTCCTCACAAGTCTAATTCATAGAACAGTTAGTCCCATTGTCTTTTTCTGATACCTAAGATTCTGTTCTTGAAACTATGCTATGCACATCGATAAGTAAACTTGACAGCATACATAATTTAAAAGAGGCTGAATCTATAAATGATTAATTTCATTATGTTACAATCTGCACAGAATATCTTAAAAGGAGAATCATACAGTTTGAATAAAAGATAAGAAGTCCTTGGACCATGGAACATTTGTTTATGACCTCAACCCATGAAAAGCTAAAAATTGTATTTGTTGCTGCAAACAAACACAACATGTCTGAAGCATGAGATGAGAATGTAAAACTCTTATGCCTAAAATAAAGAATTAAAAGCATCAAAATTATGTGGTTATGAATATTTTTAAAAAATTGAAAAGATAACCACAAATTATGATTCTATCATGTTAGCTCCATGTGCTATAGTCTTCCTCCCATGAAAATCAGCCTATATTCTCCAGCACAGAAATCCAAGTCAAGATGGTCTACTGCATGCATGATTTGAGAACAATTTCAGTTTCTGCCTTTTTAAAGCAGGACTGCTTGGACTTCCCTGGTGGCTCAGATGGTAAAGCATCTGCCTACAATTCGGGAGACCTGGGTTTGATCCCTGGGTTGGGAAGATCCCCTGGAGAATGAAATGGCAACCCACTCCAGTACTATTGCCTGGAAAATCCCATGGACAGAGGACCCTGGTAGGCTACGGTCCATGGGGTCGCAGAGTCGCACACGACTGAGCGACTTCAGCTGGTTGATGCAGGGCAACTCAAAAAGAAAGAGTCCACTAAGGTGAAAAGGCCCCATCAGCACCGCTGCCCTCTAGTGCTCTCCACTATTACAGTAAACACTTCACCAATTCCCCTGTGCACCAGGCTCTCCTGGAGCCCTCTCAGTTTAGCAACATTTACTCTTCATGGCAACCAGTGGCATTGTTATTATTATTCCTAATTCTAACCTGAGGGAACTGGGTCAAAGACAGTTTAAGCAACTTGCCCAAGGGGCTCCATCCATCTCAACCCTAGTTCTCCTCCTTCCCTTTCATTTTCTTTCTCCTACTCTCTCTTCTACTTCGTTCCTCCTTCTTCCTTCATATCTTAATAAGTAAAACAAGAGCCTTTAGTCTTTGTGGGGACAGGGAGTCAGAAAGATAGAGAATATGGCACATTAGTTGTAGCCTATGAAAAATATTTCTTGACCACCTTAGGTGCTTAAAGAAAAACAAGAAAGACAAGCAGAAGGAAGGAAAGCTGCATGGCCTTTACTTCTGAACTTAGACTTAATGACAGTCCAGACAATACATTAAAATTAGAGAAGAAAGGTCAGCATTAGGATCTGGTGTCATGTTCAATTATTTTATTAAAGAAATAAAAATCAGAGTATTCTAAAGCTTATTTAAGAATAGTGGTTAAAGGAACAGCCCCTGAATCAATTCTGCCTGGATTTCAATCCTCTCAGCACCTCCTCACCCTGTCTCGTTATGCAAGCAACTTAAACTTTCTGGCCTCAGTTTGCTCCTCCATGAAATATGGATAAAAATGTCCCCACCACAAAACTGTAATAAGGATGCAATTTGATGTTGATTAGTAAATCTAGAAAAAGAGCTTGTACAGTGTACTAGTATTGTTTTATAAAATATAATATGTATATGTATTATAATATAATTTCTATATGCAATCTGGAACTATATCAGAATACTCTAATTTTACCAAAATTTTCATTATTATAAACACTTAGCATTTCTATTATATTCTTTTGCTGTTCTAATTAGTCATTATTTACTTTTACATCTTAATTTCTATCAGTCTTAATTTTCTTGTTCATATACTAAAGAAATCTTAACCATATTTTTTACCTAAAATATTCCATCAGCATCAACATCACATTTAAGGTATTTAGGTGATATAAAGCTGAAAACCCTGAAGCTCATTCATAACAATGTCATGACTCAATACTTACACATGCATTAAAACATCTCAGTTATAAATTATTTAAAGAATTAAAAGCTTAGATCCAGAGAAGGAGATACAGGATTTTTTAAAGTATTATCGCTGCCATTGTTTCTCTTATCATTATTCTAGTTTTAGTTTTGTCTGGGTCCTGCTAGGAGCCAAGCGTTGGATGTGTGGATCTATTTCAGCACCGGGATACTTGAACAGCGCCATTGTGAGCCTTCTAACCACTGGGTGGTTTCTAGTTAAATTTATGCTTAACCCCTGGCACTTTTCACAGAGGGTCCTTTCAGGCAAAATCCAGACAAATTATAGAAAAACAGAGAGCAAAGTAATAAGAACATGTCCTGAATCAATGTATAATAGTCTCAGTGATTTTTTTTTCCTGGAATGGAAAGTAAATTACACACTGAAAACATGAAAAGCATTCACATATTTGGGCACTAAAGATAGGTAGGTAAATAAATTCCTTCATCTTTAAATAAAATCATGATCCAAGAATTATTGAGCTGGGAAAGACTCTCTAACATTGGATAGATTTTCATTTTTTAAACTGTGTTTGAAGCAAATAACTAAATCAAGTATTTTTTTATATTACCTGG
This sequence comes from Cephalophus harveyi, assembly GCA_006410635.1. Lineage (NCBI taxonomy): Eukaryota > Metazoa > Chordata > Mammalia > Artiodactyla > Bovidae > Cephalophus > Cephalophus harveyi. The sequence goes on from SJYT01032943.1 coordinate 289,105, forward strand.
TTGGAATCCTGAAGTCTACATTATTTCCCAACTTGTAAGCCACCTGTAAGGCAGTTGATCCAACTACCCTCTGGATAGCTCTTCTGGATGCTGCTTTATCTATCTGGAACTGAGAAATCAAGTCAAATCCTACAGAAAGGGAACACAAGATAAAAGTAAAATGAGACTGGTTTCATTCCTCTCCAGAGCCTTTCCAAATAAAAGAAGTATCAGGTAGATTTATAAAAAGCATACATTGTCAATATGATACACTGCTACTCACCTGGTAAATCATCTTGTCCAATCCTGACCTTTGGACAGAGTTCATTTTCACCATTGGAATTTGAATTAACAGGGAACCCTGCAAAAGAGATAGCATGTCATCTTACCTCAGCCCCTACAGAGATCATAGGAATATACAAATAATAATAAGAGCTGAGCAACTATTTAAAGTGCAATATTATACTAAGCAGCTTCACTACTAGTAGTATATTTGGCTTTAACTCTACAACTCCATGATTATAATTTATTCATATTCAACCCATCCTGGGTTGAAGACACAAAGTTGCTTTAATAACATGTGTTGGGAAAGTGTTCCCTTTGGGGGAGTTTGGAATTTGTTCTTTTTGGAACCACATCTTCATGATGTTCTGAATGGCACAGTGTCAGAGCCTATTTGGTTTGGGCTTGAATATATTGCTTTAAGCACCACAAATTTTAGAAATCCTGAGAGAATCCAGAGCCAATTCAATGGTACTTCTGAAGAGTGCAATTCTTAAGAATCTTTGTCAAGTAAAGGAAGGAGCTGAGGATTTCTTAGGATTCCCTAAGCCTAGATAAATAGAGAGAATGCACTTGATTTCATAAATTTCCTTTAAGAGATCAAATAACTGTTCCAACTAGAATATTACCAGCATCTTAGAATGGGGAAGAGTAGTGAGGAGAAGAAAAGAAATCATGTGAATTAAACCCTCAATCACAAGGAGGATGAAAAATCCTAGAATGAAATTTGGTGCTTCTTAGCAAGTAAAAGATTGTAGGGAGGGCCACTTTTTTCAACAACACAGAAGGCTTCTTGTAACTGTCCAAACCCAGTGCCCATCTGAGACTCACCTGGTGACAGACACTTCCTAGATTTCAGAAAAAGCATTTTCCAGTTACATATCTTTGGTCTGCAGTTTCACTACATCAAACATGCTCTTTGTACCTCATCTGACTTCAGACTATTGGCTTCTATCTATTCACCCATTCATCCATCTAACATTACCAATCACCATCTGAACCAGGTAGGTGCTGGACTAGACACAGGTTAGGTTTCCTGCCCAACTGTGGTCACAGCCAGGACTTCTCCATAGGCAGCACTGAACACGGCCATAAAATACACCCACAGTCAAAGCAGGATGGAATCAGGGTGTGGAGGACCCCGGCTGCCTCACTCAGCCACAGGCCTGCCTAGTCCTTTCAGGAAACAAGTAGTATTTTGAAATTGAGAAACTGGGACCTCTTACTTGGGCGACGCTTGACAGTCACTGATGCCCAGGTCCCCAGGAAACTGCATACAAAGAAGAGAACTGGAATTTTCCTAAAGAGGAGAGAAGAAAAATGTCTCAAACAGGAGTCCTTCCAGGTGGGGACTAAGGCACTATTTTAAAAGTGGCACACCTGATGAATGCAGGTGACTGGTCCTCAGTCTAGTTTATTTTTTTCCATTTTCTTTATTAAATTCAATTGAGAGAGTTAATGAATTCTCAATTCCCCAACTCCTATTCTAAAATGATCACGAGACGACTGGTTTTCCCTGTCTCACTTTCTCCATACCTACCTGTCTTGCTGTTTCTACACCTCTATCTCTGTCTCTGCTTTCTTTCATCTTCTTTTTCTGCCTCTCCACTGTGGTGGCTGTCTCGCTTCTCTCTCTCATTTTCACTCTTTTCTTGCTCTCTCTCGTCTATCTCTCCATCTCCCTCCTCTCCCCTCTCCCCCTTCTCTCCTCCCCTCCTACCTCTACTGTAAAAACACAGACCCCTGGCTCTGAGCACCCCCAGTCCAGTCTCCCTACCACTGCTTTCCATCTCAAAGTCTTACCATAAGCTCTTCATTTTCCCAACTGGCTTTCCTTCGTTGCCAACAGTCCCAGTGAAGACGGGACTATAGGGGAGTCGATACTCCCCCAAAACCCCTTCAGTGCCACCCCCGGGGTGAGTTCTGGGCCAGCTTTGGTCCCTCCTGCCCTTGTGAGGGCTAAAAGCAAAGGGAGTGGACCAGAGGCATCCAGTGCTACTTTAAGGCAAAGCAGAGGGAAGGGGTGGGGAGATACCGCCCAGTAAGGCCAGGCCTAGTCAGGGGTGTGCCCCCAAAGCTAATGAGGTTATACTGAAGGAGGGACTAGCAAGGGAACATTTGCTGAAAAGAAAAAAAAATCAGGATGTGGAGAAGTTCACAGGCAAGCTGCTATAAGGACACAGTGGAAACTTTGAGAATTGCTATAGGAATACAGTGGAAGCTTTTAGAGGAAAGTAGGGATGTGGGGGTTCACGGGGGCCCCAGTGACCAGTCAACCTTGTTCTGAATCTCCGTTTGTTCTGACACTTTTCAGTTGTATGTCCTCCAGCAAATTAGTTAATACGTCTGAAGCTCTGTTGCCTTAACTGCAAAACAAGTTGAAAATAGTTACCCCCAAACAGTTGTTTAGAGAATTAAACTGGATAGCAAGCAGAGTCTTGCACCTGATTCAGGAGAACCTTCATTATTCCCATCATCATTGTCATTGTAGTTAATATTTCACCATGTGTTCCCCTCTACTGAAAGTACTTGAAGCCTGATATGTTAGTTTTTGTGACATTATAAGGTAAGACTAAAATTATTCCCACTTTAGAGGTGAGACAACTGAGGCACAGAAAATGAAGTAACTTGTAACTTCAAAGTTGCATGGCTAATTTACTCAACACTTGAAATGCAGTACTTGGATGCAATCTCAAAAATGACAGAATGATCTCTGTTCGTCTCCAAGGCAAACCATTCAATGTAACAGTTATCCAAGTCTATGCCCCAACCAGTAATGCTGAAGAAGCTGAGGTTGAATGGTTCTATGAAAACCTACAAGACCTTTTAGAACTAACACCCAAAAAAGATGTCCTTTTCATTATAGGGGACTGGAATGCTAAAGTAGGAAGTCAAGAAACACCTGGAGTAACAGGCAAATTTGGCCTTGGAATGCAGAATGAAGCAGGGCAAAGACTAATAGAGTTTTGCCAAGAAAATGCACTGGTCATAGCAAACACCCTCTTCCAACAACACAAGAGAAGACTCTACACATGGACATCACCAGATGGTCAACACCGAAATCAGATTGATTATATTCTGTGCAGCCAAAGATGGAGAAGCTCTATACAGTCAACAAAAACAAGACCAGGAGCTGACTGTGGCTCAGATCATGAACTCCTTATTGCCAAATTCAGACTCAAATTGAAGAAAGTAGGGAAAACCGCTAGACCATTCAGGTATGACCTAAATCAAATCCCTTATGATTATACAGTTGAAGTCAGAAATAGATTTAAGGGCCTAGATCTGATAGATAGAGTGCCTGATGAACTATGGAATGAGGTTCGTGACATTGTACGGGAGACAGGGATCAAGACCATCCCCATGGAAAAGAAATGCAAAAAAGCAAAATGGCTGTCTGGGGAGGCCTTACAAATAGCTGTGAAAAGAAGAGAGGCAAGAAATAGATTTAAGGGCCTAGATCTGATAGATAGAGTGCCTGATGAACTATGGATGGAGGTTCGTGACATTGTACGGGAGACAGGGATCAAGACCATCCCCAAGGAAAAGAAATGCAAAAAAGCAAAATGGCTGTCTGGGGAGGCCTTACAAATAGCTGTGAAAAGAAGAGAGGTGAAAAGCAAAGGAGAAAAGGAAAGATATAAGCACCTGAATGCAGAGTTCCAAAGAATAGCAAGAAGAGATAAGAAAGCCTTCTTCAGCGATCAATGCAAAGAATAGAGGAAAAGAACAGAATGGGAAAGACTAGAGATCTCTTCAAGCAAAATGGATGGGTTAATGCATCATAATGAGATGGGCATCACCAACTATTTGGCTTCTGAATCTTACTAATATTAATCATATATTCTGTTCTAATGGCAAATGCCCCAAGAAGATTAGGATATAATAAAAAATTGATTACTAGCAAAAGTTACAGGGCTTCCCTGGTGGCTCAGAGGTAAAAAAAAATCCACCTGCCAATGCAGGAGACATGGGTCTGGTCTCTGATCCACGAAGATCCCATATGCTGTGGAGCAACTAAGACCATGTGCCACAACTACTGAGCCTGTGCTCTAGAGCCTGGGAGCCACAATGACTGAGGCTGAGCTCCCTGGAGCCTGTGCTTTAAAACAAGAGAAACTACTGCAAGGAGAAGCCCACGTACTGTAACTAGAGAGTGAGCCCCTGCTCTTCACATCTGGAGAAAAGCCCACACAGCAAAGACCCAACACAGCCAAAATAAATAAATAAAATTTAAAAATATATATTTTAAAAGCTACATATTTATTACCTTTATTCTTCTTTCTTTCTTTTCTTTTTTAATGGTGTAGAATATGTATTTCCAGTAGGGGTTGGTATCACCTCTGTGGTAACCTGAATAAAGGCCTCCAAAAATATCTAGGTCCTAATTCCTAGAGTCTGTGGATGTGGTAGCTTATGTGGTAACAGAGACATTGCAGATGTGATTAAGTTAAGATTTTTGAGTCAGAGAGATTATCCTGGCTCCTGGGTAGATCAGTGTGGTTCAGACGGTAAAGAATTTGCCTGCAGTGCAGGAGGCCTCAGTTTGATCCCAGCATCGGGAAGGTATCAGGAGAAGGGAATGGAAATCCACTCCAGTGTTCTTGCCTGGAGAATTCCATGGACAGAGGAGCCTGGTGGGCTATAGTCCATGGAGTCACAAAGAGTTGGACACAACTGAGGGAGTTAACACTTATACTTATCAGAGGGAAGCAGAGGAAGGTTTGACACAAAAGAGGAAGGTGATATGACACTGAAATAAGATGCTATAATGCTGGCTTTGAAACATGGAGAAAGGGCCATGAGTCAATAAATGCAAGGGGTGCAGCCCTAGAAGCTGGAAGAGGAGAAGGACATTCTTTTAGCACCTCCAGAGGAAGTAGAGCCCTGCCAACAACTTAGCCCAGTGAACTGCAGACTTCTGTCCTGCAGAAGTGTAACACAGTAAGTCTATTTTCATTAAGACACCAAATATTAAGTATTTTGTTACAGTATCTCTCAAGAATTAATACAGCCCCCAAAGGGGTAAAAATTAATTCTTGGGGAAGTAAAAAAAGTCATATATTACAACAGCTTGTGATCCTCTCAAGCTCAACACTACCCTACAAAATCTTATTCCTCAGTATTTTGTTTTGTGGCAATTAGGGGAAAAAATATCTGAACTGCTCTTTTTTTTTTTCTTGTGCTGGTCTTCTTTGCTGCACACAGGCTTTCTCTAGTTACACAGAGTGGGGGCTACTCCCTAGTTTCAATTTGCAGGCTTCTTAATCTTGTGGCTTCTCTTGTTGTGGGTCGAGGACTCTAAAGCTCAGGCTCAATAGTTGTGGAACTTGGTCTTGCCCCATGACATGTGGGATCTTCCCAGATAAGGGATTGAACAGGTATTCTCTGCACTGTAAGGTAGACTGTTAACCAAGGAAGAGTCTATAGCCAAGGAAGCCCCCAAACTGCTCTATAAGGAGTTGAGAATGAAAAATATGTTGTGAAATAATAGTTCATTGGCAAGCACTGTCAATGACAGTTTGATTCAAGTACTGATGCAACACTTTTATTACTCTCAAGGCCCATTTCATCACCATTAGCAGTTAGATAATGCTATTAGACAAAAAAAGCATTGCTACCTTGACACCATTAGACAAAATAGATATTACTATCTTGACAGGTTCTTCTACACTTTCATTCTAACAACAGAATTTACCAATCCAGAAAAGGCTTGCTGACCACTTCTTTGTGCAAGTAGCCAAATCTCTGCTTCATTTTTGGACAGGCATTCTCTCCTATACTCCACAAGAAGACACAGGAAAAATTTGGCTCATAAATAGTGTCAATCTATTAATGTGTATGTTTGAAATTGTGTGCCAAAGCCCATTAAAAAGTAAATTTTAATATTCCAGATTTTAAAAATGTAACACAGGAAGGTTTATGACTATTGTGACAGCCTCGGAAGAGATTGTTTAATCGTAATTCTACCTTTGGCATAATTGTTTTAGTGAAACCAACTCTATCAGAAACCTATTTCTAATGTACTTTTAGCATTACTGAACAAATGATGATGAAAAAGCTATATAAGTAGTTAACCAGTGGATAGCCTTTCTTATGGGACACATTCAGCTTTCACACAAATTGAAAGTTAAAAATCTGGGTATATTAATGTATCTAGTATGATTCAGTCTATAGTATTTTTAAAAACATCTTTATTGATTAAGCATTAAAAAATATAAGTCAAGATACATATCAACATTCATTATATAACTAAGCTCCCTCATTAATTTGCTCTTTCTGCCTTGCTCAAATAAGTTTCCTGTAACCTTCAAGAAATTAAGTTCTGAGTAGATTCAGGTATTGTTGACTGTTAGATTAAGCTATAAATTCCCTTAGGAGCATTTAATGCCTGAATAGAATCTTAATCAGGCTAGATCTGCCAACCAGGGTCTTCTTTGGAAAGAGGTCAAGATGTAAAAAAAAGATTAAAATTGCCCACTAAGCATTCTAGCAGACATGCTGATTGTGCATTACTATGCCTTCTACCCAGTCCACACAGGAAGCAAAATCTGAGCCTGGGGTGGGAGAAAAATTCTGAAACAGAATCAAGCTATTTATAGTCCAAGAAACAGTGTGTACAAAATGGATTGTGCACTGATCTTTATTCCTGTGTTCCCAGAGGTAGAAGTCTGGTGTTTGACCATAATTCACAAGACAGGAAAGAGAAGGGAGAGACGGTAGGTAGGAGGAGGAAAGAAGGAAGGAAAGGTAAGATAGCTATCTATATATTATATATAAAATTCATATATATAACACACATATATATATATGATATATACATCAAGTATATACCATACCAGTTCTACATTTTAAAAAAGTAGATTGGCTTTTGCTGCTTATTTTTTTAAAATGCTGAATGATAACTGATAAAACCCGATTACCTTAGAAACTGTAAAGAAACTACACATGAATATTAAAAAAAAAAAAAAAGATTTTATTTTTTAACCTATGCCAGCTCCAGAGTTGCCATTTCTGCATCCTGCCCCAAGGGCATCCCAGGTGGCTCAGTGGTAAAGAAACCACATGCCAAGCAGGAGATGTGGGTTTGATCCCTGAGTTGGGAAGATCCCCTCGGGAAGGAAATGGCAATGCACACCACTATTCTCGCCTGAAAATCCCATGGACAGGGGAGCCTGGTGGGCTACTGTCCATGGGGTCGCAAAGAGTTGGAAATGACTTGGCGACTAAACAACAACATCTTACCCCAAGCAAAGCTCCTTAGCCATTTCCAACATTAGCTTGACCAAGGTGGTTTCCCATTTAATTCTATATTTGGCACTAGTTTAATGACTGGCTGTTACACAGGAAGTTGATCCAATTGTCGTTATCAGGCCAGAAGTTTATGCCTCTTCTTATTGTCTAATGCAGAAAGAAATGATTCACAAATGAAGATGGTAGTATTTTGAACCTGTGTCCTAATGCTGTCCAACATCTGGATGCTGGATGCAACATTTACACATGCCTTCAATTTTGAAGTTTTCCCTAGAATGTTTGGGATTATGGAGATGCTGGTCCTTATTACCTCCCCAAAATAACGACAAAAAAAAGACTAAAATTATTTTTGACTAAAGATCAACTGATGTTGTTTTGAGAGCTATTTAAAAGTTGTTCTGTTATTTCTTATTGACAAATACAACCACTCAACTTTCCAAATCATAGGAAAAAAGTATTTTCAACTCTTAAAAAGAGAAATTATCTGCAGATGACCAGAATCTACTTGCTGGCTACAAGGACAACCCGGTAGGAATGTGGCAAGTGACCATTAGCACCTGCTAGAAACAAACATGGCAGAGCTTTCAAAATTAAAACAAACAAACCACAACAACAAAAACTGGTTTTCTGACTTTAAAAACAAAGAGAAATCAAGGCATGCATTTTAATCAGTATTCACTGACTCCATGAGCATATGGGATTACAGCAGGCATGATGATTTTACTGATGTGAATAATGCACTCCTCAATTAATGAAAACCTGATTCTCCCTTGGGGACATTGTTTCCCCTGCAACTCTCACGAGCATGGACCTGGAGGTGAGATGGGTGCTCCTCTTGCCTCTCATGGCTGTTTCATTCGTCCTCCTTCTCCTTCAGCCCTGAAACTACCTGCTTTAAATCTCATGTCATCATGAGATTTTTTAAGTTAGCAAATGTATATTTTTAAAAAGCAAATTAACACTAACTTCCTCAAGGGACAGGGTAACAGCAGTAGGAGAGGCTCAGACACTGCATACGATCCACTGCTCAGCATTCTTCTTGTCCCTTATCAAGCACCAGCTCATTCCCCCTCATTTTTCTAAGACTTTAGCTCCTGGTTCGCTGCCATTGTTTCCTGAACTTCTGGTCTTAATTCCTAGTATTCTCAATATGCATAAAGATGATCTCAATTCCTGGAATTCCTCCTCTTAGGGGATCCTCTCCTGTCAACCACTCATTTCCAAGATCATACCTTAGTGACTCACGCTTTTCTAAGTAATTATGTCACCACTTCTCTATCCTCAAATACCCCACACCCCATCTTCCCTCTCAGCTGCTGACCTTGCTTCCTTCAGTGAAAAAATTGAAGCAACCTGAAAAGAACCTGCAAAGACTCTCTTCATTCCAACCTGCGAGGGTACCAGCGATGCATCCACAAACTCCTCTTTTCCCGGCTATCTACCATAGAAAAATGAATACTTATGTTCACATTAAAATATAAATGTACATGAATGTATATAGCAGCTTTATTTGTAATTGCCAAAATCTGAAAATAACCCAAATGTTCTTCAATAAGTGAACTAATTAAAAAGTGGTATATGCATATGTAGTATTTGACAATAAAAAGGAAGGAACACAACTGACAACAACTAGATGAATCTCAGAGGCATTATGCTGCGGGAAAGAACCCATTCTCAAAGGTTACGTACCATCAGGTTCCATTTACATGATATGTCTGAAAAGACACAACTACAGTGATAGGAACTAGATGACTATCAGAGATTGAAGAGGGGACGGTATGGCTGCAAAGGAGTAGAAGAGGAGATGGGAGATTTTGGGGGTGAGAAAACTCTGCATCTTAAGTGTGGTTACAAAAATCTGTATTTGTTAAAATTCACAGAACTACCCACAGATATATTTTAAAAATTCTGTGACCCTGCAATTTTAAATTAATCCTATAAACAAACTCATTAATGTAAATTATTATTCCCAAAGGCACAATGAAATCACAATAATTCAAAAGTGAATTGTTTCAATATTGTTGAACTTTGCTTTCAAATCTTTAAAAAAAATTTTTTAATATAAATTTAAATTGGAGGTTAATTACTTTACAATATTGTATCGGTTTTGCCATACATCAACATGAATCCGCCATGATGGTAATATGATGGTAATAGGGATTTTCTGTTTACTGCAGCTCAGCAAGTGTGGGAGAGAAGCAAGGACTCTTAACCATGCCTGGTTTAGGACAGCAGTCTGACTGCTTGGTGGACAAGTTGTTAGCCTCTCTGTCTCACCCGACGAGGGGGGACAGAAACAGCACATGCCTCATAAGTTTAAGAGAATTAGGTGAGATAATTGAAGGAATGTAAAATTCTGAGTATCGTGCTTGGTACATGATAAGCTCTCATAAATGTTAGGTATCATATTATTTAAACCAATTAAAAAGAGCGAGCATTCTTTTTAAATTAAATTTAAAAAATCACTTTTTGACACTTTGCAACATTCCAGGGAGGTGTGAGGTCCATTCCTAGCAAGTACAAAGAGCAGGACAGAAACTGGAATATTTCAGGGAAATAACTTTTCAGCTAGGGTCAAGCCATGCCTTTACAGAATGGAAAATCATCATTCATTGGACGTGTCGATCTTATTCAGCTGTGTGTAAATCCAGCTCTCACTGACCAATCATTTAATCAGATCTCAGAGACTATAAAAAAAGCTTTGTTATTATTGAAGACCTTATTTTAAATAGTTCAACTTCTCCCCACCAGTAAGCACATTCAATGTTGTACTGAGAAATAATGCAGTGACCCTTTTGAGAACCAGCCAGGTACAACAGGCTATTTACACTGATAGTATTTAAAAACACCTAGAAGACTCTCCTCTTGCAACCTATGGGCTTTTAAACATGTGATGTTTCTTATTTTGGTATCAGGATGTCAGCCATTACTTCTTGCTGTCAAAAGGTGCTGGGGCCTTCTGACAGTAGACCCCAATACATCTTTCTACATTTATTGTTTCTGTTTTGCTGTGTGTAAATAAGTCTGGTTACCAAACTTTGAAACAATAAATAACACTAACATAGTCCTCTACTTCTTGTGAAGTACTTTCATAAAAAATATAAATATCATGAGAAGTAGGAGAGATGTTATTATAATGTTTATGCAGAGAAGGCAATGGCACCCCACTCCAGTACGCCTGCCTGGAAAATCCCATGGACGGAGGAGCCTGGTAGGCTGCAGTCTATGGGTCGCTAAGAGTTGGACACGACTGAGCGACTTCACTTTCACTTTTCACTTTCATGCATTGGAGAAGGAAATGGCAACCCACTCCAATGTTCTTGCCTGGAGAATCCCAGGGACGGGGGAGGCTGGTGGGCTGCCGTCTCTGGGGTCGCACAGAGTCAGACACGATTGAAGTGACTTAGCAGCATGTGGAAAAATGAGAAGTTTAATCCCACATCTGAATGATTGTTTAGATGTTTCTTGCTTAGTCACAGCAGGTACCATCTATCTGTGGTTTTAATGAGACTAAAGTTATGACCAACCTAAATAGTATATTCAAAAGCAGAGACATTATTTTGCCGACTAAGGTCGGTCTAGTCAAGGCTATGGTTTTTCCTGTGGTCATGTATGGATGTGAGAGTTGGACTGTGAAGAAGGCTGAGCGCCGAAGAATTGATGCTTTTGAACTGTGGTGTTGGAGAAGACTCTTGAGAGTCCCTTGGACTGCAAGGAGATCCAATCAGTCCATGCTAAAGGAGACCAGCCCTGGGATTTCTTTGGAAGGAATGATGCTAAAGCTGAAACTCCAGTACTTTGGCCACCTCATGAGAAGAGGTGACTCATTGGAAAAGACTCTGATGCTGGGAGGGATTGGGCGCAGGAGGAGAAGGGGATGACAGAGGATGAGATGGCTGGATGGCATCACGGACTCGATGGACGTGAGTCTGAGTGAACTCCGGGAGATGGTGATGGACAGGGAGGCCTGGTGTGCTGCGATTCATGGGGTCGCAAAGGGTCGGACACAAGTGAGCGACTGAACTGAACTGAATGAGACTAAGATGAGGGTAATTTACTGTACAAAAGGTTACATGTTTTTAGTCCATGTGAGCTGCTCTAACAATAACCCAATAGGCTAGGTGACTTAAACAGACATTTATTTCTCGTAGCTCTGGAGACTAGGATGTCTAAAATTGAGGCACCAGCAGATTCAGTGTCAGGTGAAGGCCCACTTCCTGGTTCAGAGATAGCCATCTTGTTGCTGCATCCTCACATAGTAGAAGGGGTAAGGGAGCTTCTCTGCAGTATTTATAGAGTCTCATTCACGAGGGCTCCACTTTCATGACCTAATCATCCCCAAAGGCCCTACCTCCAAACACCATCACATCAGGGATTAGGTTTCAACATATTAATGCTGGGGGGACACAAACATTGAAGTTGCTCAGTCGTGTCCGACTCTTTGCGACCCCATGGACTGTAGCCTACCAGGCTCCTCTGTCCATGGGATTTTCCAGGCAATAGTTCTGGAGTGGATTGCCATTTCCTTCTCCAGTGGATATTCTCGACCCAGGGACGGAACCCAGGTCTCCCGCATTGTAGACAGACGCTTTACCGTCTGAGCCACCAGGGAAGTCATCTATAGTACATGTTGTCTAAAACACAGCTCACTATCTCTGGAGATACTAAGGTATAGAAGAAGGAGTTTCTGAACACACTGAGTTACCTTAGCATTGAAAACAACCACTCATTGTTGAATTTCTGTTCACTGATGCTTTCAGGTAGCCAAGCATCTGACTCATAGCAAACACTGAAGAGACCTCTGTTGAATAAATTAATGTATGATTTCAAAGTAGAAAATCTAAGAAGATGAAAACTCTAATATAAGAAACTCAAACCCTACATCCAGCAGTTCACATTTTCAAAAATTTCCAGTGGGGTAAAGATAGTCAATACTATGTGGTTAAAGAGCAGACATTTTTAAGAGACACTGGATGTCAGTCTAAGAAGATAATAACCAGGATGCTCAGACATCCTGAAACCATGTCACATGAGGAAGTGCTAGTGGATCTAGATATGTTTAGTTTGAAAAAGAGAAAATAAGATTGCTCTTTCCAAATATTTTAAGTTGTTGGACATGGGCTAAAATTGTCAAGTGGAATAGAAAACTTAAAAAAAAAAAAAATGTATTCTCTGTAGATCCAGTGGCTAGAAATATGACCAGTTAGTGAAAATTACAGAGAATCAATTTTTCACTGAACAAAACAGGGCAGTTTAACAATTGGAGCTGCCAAGCACCAGGATGGGCAGTCTTGGGAGGGAGCTGGAAGACAGGAGTGAACAGTAATTTAACATCTCCTATGTGCATGGCGTTGGACATAGGACCTGTATAATGTACAGGACTTTACATTAGTATTACCATCTCCAGGTCAGAAGTGAGGAAAGTGATGCTTACAGAACAAAAGTAACTTGTCCAATATCACACAGTTGCTAAGGCACATCTGGAATTCAAACCAGAGGTAGCTAACTCCTAACATAAGTTATTTCTGTTCAGTTCAACTCAACAAACATTCTTTTTTTAATGTCTGCTTTTGACCAGGAACTATACTGAGTCCTGGGAAATAACAAGATAAATGACAGACAGAAGACAGTCCCTTCCTTGGAAAGATTCTGAGTTTACCATCTCCACAGTGCTAGAAGTATCTGAATAAAGGCTACATGACCATTAGCCTTTAATGGAGACTGGAGAAAGAATTACTGATTTGGGAGTAGTCTTTATCAAATAATCACTTAAGGTGCCTACATGCCCAAATTCATAGATGTGGCTATAATAGATTTCTGGAAATTGAGCTGGTATATTATAAAATCTGGTTATTCTACTGAGAGGAAAATGGAGCTTCAGATGTGATAAAAATCATATGAATCAAGCAACTTTTGAAATATAAAATGACTGTATCCTAATGCTACCAATAGCTAACATTTTATTACTGGACTTGAAGGATTAACACTTAATTTGATTAACTCCCATTTGGTCCTTTGATTGGGTGACATTTTTCCTTTATACTCCCTGTCTTTAAAAATCTTATTTACTTCCCTGGTGGCTCAGATGGTAAAGCCTCTGTCTACAATTCAGGAGACCTGGGTTCGATCCCTGGGTCGGGAAAATTCCCTGGAGAAGGAAATGGCAACCCACCCCAGTACTCTTGCCTAGAAAATCCCATGGACAGAGGAGCCTGGTGTCCATGGGTCACAAAGAGTCGGACACGACTGAGCGACTTCACACTTTCACTTTCACTCTTTAAAAACACATACAATAATGCTGTTTAAAATGTCTAAAAATGAGAATTACATGAAAAATCTAAGTTAGGTTTTACAGTCACACATAGTGCTGGAGCTTTTCAACAACTAAAGCAATAATAAAAACATATTGTAATTCCTACCATCTGATTCATATCTCAACAGAAAGAATTTTCAAGGCAATAAATTCAGAGAGGTATTTACCTAATGTTTCTTTAACCTAAGAATATGGACCTACATAATAAATGATATCTTCAATGATATTTTTATGGAAGATTCAGAAAGTTATTAATGATAGCAGTTTATTATATATTCACTATACAACAAAATAATCTTTAACAAATACCACAAGTATAATTCTAAAACTTTTAGCAGAGCTGAGACTAGAATATTGATTTTCTGACACCTAATTCAGAAATGCTCCAATTTTTTTCGCTATACTATCCTATACATGGGCTTCCCTGGTGGCTCAGAGGGTAAAGCATCACATATAGAAAATAATTTGGCCATGGAATTACAGATACATACACACACACATGTGCATGCACACATGCATGCAAATGTGAGTGTAAAATGTCCATAACACACACAGCACACATACAAACACAGGTACCTTTACCAGCATTGATGATTCTATTGAAATTAGAGATTAGTCCTTTTAGTAAATAAAAATAATTCCATTAATTAACTTATCAAATTCACACAGCATCTGTCAAGCTGATGATTTACTATGTTTTACATCGGTTATCTCTGTCTACTTCTCATGGTCCTGTCACGTCTCTCTTTCAGTCACTATGCACCCATCCATACCCAGAATACAAAAAGACAAATAAAACTGAGCCTACAATAAAAACAAATCCAGGATTTCAATTTAACACAAGTCATCAAAAGTCTATATCAACATACCAAGAAATAGAATTTATTCATTTTCTCCTTTTTCAAATGTACTCAACCCTGCATGCTAATAATAATTTTATTAGTGACATTAAAACCTAAGGTCTGCATGAAAAACAGCAGGGCTCCAGGGTGTAGTAATACCACTCACTAGCTTTCAGCCCATCAGAAAGAACATTAACAGATACACTGTTGGCACACTTAGAAAACCAGGAAACTGACCATCTGCTTTTTTCTTTTAGTTACCGACAAACCCAAATGGCTACAGTGCCTTGAGCTGTTTTAGATTGACAAAATACATAAATTCAGATGTAATAAGATATTCTCTTACTGCAAATGAACTATCGAAAATGCATAGAAATCAAAGGATTATAACCAAGTAATCATTCAGCAATTCCCCAAATTGTGAGCCTTATGATACTCCAATACCCAGCCAAAAAAAAAGTCTAATTAATGTTTCTTAAAGTGTGGTCTCTTTGTGCTGTGAATTTGTTAGAAATGCAAATTCTTGAATCCCAACTAGACTTTGAATCAGAATTTTAGGGGGCGGAGCACAAGACTAGGCTTTGATGAGTTGTCTAGATTACTCTGGTGCTCACTAAAATTTGAGAAATGATCTGAATGAAGGGGTTCTCAGCATTTTGTTTCCTTTATGGCCTCAGTTCCTTTCTACCTTGCATGCTCATTCATAACCAACTCCTGTTGCTTATCATAAGCCTACTCCTTGGAAACTGCAATCAAGCACGGTGTAAGTGAGGATGCTCTGTCAATCCCCATAGTCTTGCATCAACAGAAAAACATCTATGGATACCCTTTCCTCAACCTTTGCTATTTTTTCCTCAGCTGCAACTGCCATGCACAAGATGGGGTGTGCAGCTTTCAGAAGATCCATCCAATTGGCAACCAAAACTTTCCGACTCACTGGTTTCAGTCCTTCTATACAAACCACCTGCACATGGGTCCCCAAGGCACAGGTTGTCCATGTCACAGCCCCCCTGCCAACCTGCTATGTGAGCCTGCTGTCCTGACTGTGGATGTTTTGGATTTTGCTTAATCCAGGAAGGTAGCCTATGGCACCTTGAGTCCGCTTGGAGGAGGAGGTCTGGTACTCCAAAGGATAAGCAAGTGATGATGAAAACCCAGCACATACAGATGCGACAAATGAAGAACTGGAGATGGGCTTTGCTTTTTAACAATCATTTAGGAAAGTGAGGCAGAGTGTCCTGAAAACTCTCATGTTCTTCTCGGTACCCAACACTAAATTCCCCTTGGTTGGCTCCTTTCTTTGTCTCCAGAGTCATACTGCTATATTTGGGGCATGCCCAAAGGCAACAAACTAGGTAAAGCAGATACTTTACTGTCAATATTCACTGACTTCATTATAATATAGATGCAGGCTAATATAAATTATTGATTAAACTTAAGTAAATTTTGGGCAACTTGTATCTCATAATAATGAAATTTTACTTGTAATACTCTACTAATTTCAAGAGAAGGGTATCAGTGGGTTGCTTTGGATGCATTTCACAGTATCAAACAATTTTTTCATCCAATCTTTTTCTATTATTATGCTCAGTTAATGAGCCTACTTGGTAGTGTAACCAGCATTTGTCATTAACCTCCACTGCACTGGTGTAGGAATTAGAGGATGCCTGCACCTCTTCTACAGCTTTCTTAATCAAAAAATGGAGTGAACAATTTAATATGAAGTTTTCAAAACTCCTCCTAAAAGGGTAGTGGATGAAGCTGCTTTTGGCTATTTCCGTCCCCAGGATCACCTCCTCCGCGCAGGGCAGAATGACTCTGCCACTCTGAAACCATCTGGCATGAGACGCTGCTAAGTACAAAGCTGAAGGGAAAGAGTGAGTTCAGGGGAGGCCCTGGGAATGAAGAAGGCTCCTAATCTGATTCATACCAGCTATAATTTGCTGCTTGCCTACAACCAGCAAAACAGTTTATGGTTCTCTAACGCCAGACTCTCAGACTCCCTCAAAACACTCCTCCGCCAGTCTCTCTCCCTGTGAGGAGAGTCCTGTGCTAACACCACTGTCATTTTGAATTAGTGCTGACACTGAGCATAGGAGCCAACCATTCCTCTCCACATTGTATTGAAACAGGTAAAGGGAAGGAAGTGTTAAGGTCGCAGTATTTTTTTAAACACCTCTGCAGAAATAGCAAGACCAGGTCCCAAGTACTCAAGAAATAAAGGCTTTAATTCTCAACGAATGATAAGAGAGAGAAAAGCTCACCTCAGAACAAGCTTTCATTTCACTAAAAAAGCAGAAAAAATTGCTAGCATTGACATTATGTGCTTCTTGTTTAATATAGCTCCTCTGATTAGTGACAAAGTTTTACTCCTCTTCCCTAGCAAGAATTTTATCTTCTTTCTCCCACAGCTCTCTCACAGGGAATATGTTTGCTATTTGTTTACCTCCTTCAGATCCTGCACGACGGCTGTGAGCCTCTCATTTTCTGCCTGGACATTAGTGACCACAGCCCGGCTCTGTTTCAGTTCGTTCTGCATATCCAAGATCTTCCCCAGATAGTAAGCTTCCTTGGATGCTGACTCCTGCAGAAGCGTTTCCTCCCGAGTCTCTCCATCCTCAGCAACCTTCCGGTGGATGGAGAAGGACTGCCCAAACGCCTGCAGAGGATTTGGAAAGAGAAGGAACACAAAATGAAACGCACCGCTGCACTGCTCAACTGAATTGGGAACATGATTCATTTTGCTTTGTGTACAAGAAAAGCTATTCAGCAAGACTTTCAGAAGCAAAAACTACATGGTTCACGTAACAGGTTAGCAGCTCTCACTGACACTTCAAATAATTCAATTTAATAAGGAAAAAAGAGAAATTTTAAATATTTTGCTAAAATATAAATATAATGTGTTAAAACTTGAAAAACATTACGCTTGTTTTATGTTACCATTTTTTAGACAAATCCTATCAAGGAAGAGACAGCTAAGCACTAATGAGACCATAAAAATTCATATTCTAATTTTCAGTCTAGAAAAAAAAATTCCTAAAATAATTTTCGAGAAAGAAAATGATAGTTTCATTAGCTTTCTAATACATTAGTGGTAAGAATATATCAATTACAAACAATACCTCTAAGAGAGAAAACTACCAAACAGCATTCAAACTTCTGGTACCACAAAAAGACATTAAAATGTGATCAATATATAAGAAAACATATCTATGTACAAAGAAATAAAAAAACAGAAATTAATGAAATTAATAAGCTACAGTTGGGGTTGGGAACGGGGTAGAAAGAATGAGGGAATGAAATGCTATACAACAGATCACATTTCATAGGAGTGACACTTTTTGAGATTGTCTTATATCATTCTGACTCTTAGCACTACAGTATATAGTTTCACATTTTGTTGTTCAGTCCCTAAGTTGTGTCGACTCTTTATGACCCATGGACTGTAGCACGTCAGGCTTCCCTGTCCTTCACTATCTCCCAGAGTTTGCTAAAACTCATGTCCATTGAGTCGATGATGCCATCCAACCATCTTGTCCTGTCATCCCCTTCTCATCCTATCTTCTTTCCCAGCATCAGGGTCTTTTCCTGTGAGTCAACTCTTTGCATCAGGTGGCCAAAATATTGGAGCTTCAGCTTCAGTATCAGTCCTTCCAATGAATACTCAAGATTGATTTCCTTTAGGATTGACTGGTTGGATCTCCTTGCAGTCCAAGGGACTCCCAAGAGTCTTCTCTAAACCACAGTTCAAAAGCATTAATTCTTTGGTGCTCAGCTTTCTTTTATGGTGCAACTCTCACATCCATACATGACTACTGGAAAAATGATAGCTTTAACTATATGGACCTTTGTTAGCAAAGTAATGCCTCTACTCTTTATAATGTTTCATGTACCTCCCAAATAAATAATAATTAGGATCAGCCTCTATGTGTCCAGGGACCCAGTGGAACACAAATAGTAACAAATGGACCCCGCTGTACTACAAATGAACAACATGACTACATTGAAAGGAGCTGAGAAAAAAGATCTAACCTGAGTAATTTTGGAAATTGGTATTTTTGCTATACATTGTAAAGCTAAAGACAAAACGAATTGTACCCAAACACTATAGTCTAGTTAGTAAATTTGTTTCTCACGGGGATTATAGAGGCACAATTCTAAAACTTCTTTACATGTATACTAGGTTTGAGGAAATAAGTAAACATGTTATGGATAATGAAAGCCAAATTTCTCCCTGCTGGAGAAAGGCATTACAAATAAAGAAAGGCAGAAGGAAACTAGTGGTATTAAGTTGTAATTAGAAGTATCAGGATAGTCTTTAATAGGGAAGCAGTTCAATAGATGGAGAGACAAAGGTGCTTATGTGTGGTTGTGTACACAGATTTTCTAGCTCTGCCAGCAAACCTTGCAGCCAAATTTTGTTTCTAAATATCAATCCTCAATTAAAAGAACTAGGGCTCTTTGAAGAAATGACTGAGTCCCTGGCTGGAGCAAAAAGAACTTGGTGCAAGCTGTGGTGCCAAAGAGTAACAAAATGCTTTTAAAAAAGGATGTGGATATGTCAAAGGACACAAGAGTCTAACTAAAGAGGCTCCCAAATGGCCAAATCTGGGATAATTGGGGGGAATAAAATAGTTACAGTAGTGAATTATAATCCATAGAACAAAATCAATATTCGTGAGTCTACACTGATGTAATAACTGAATAAATAAGGGAAGAAGGAACAGCTTTTCTTCACAGTAGAATTCTAATAATTTAATTCTAACAGAAATAAAATATATCAGCATTATTTGGCATATGCCAAGTAATAATTATTGCAGGTAAATATTATCAATGAAATATATGGAATATAAAATAATAGGCAAAAAATATGATGAGAAACAGGATATTTGCATAGTCTTAAAGCATTTTCTCCCAAGATATTTATTAATTCCAATGGGAAAAACAATAACTTTGCAATGGAGTAACCCAGTAGATCTTAACTAAGTGACCAAAACTTAGTTCAGCAGCAACAAGACATCCTGACATTGTGTGCCCTCTGCTCGACACATGAGGCGGGCACGGGGTCATTTCTGTGATATTCTTGCCAAAAATGCATAAGCCAGCTTTTACCACAAGAAAGCATGAAGCAAATCAAAATGGAAACATTCTACAAAATAATTGGCCAGGACCCTTCAAAAGTATTAAGGTTAGGAAAAAGAGAGAAAGACTTCTCCAGACAAAATGAGACTAAGGAAACATAACAATTAAATGCAGTAGAGGAATCTGGATTGGAGCCTGCCCTGAAAAAAAGATATTAGTAGGACATTTGGCAAAATCAGAATACACTCTTAATATTGGCTAATAATATTGTAGCAATGTCAATTTCTGGTCTCCATAGTTGTACTCTGGTTATGTTAGGGTAGCTCAGACGGTAAAATATCTGCCTGCAGGTTCAGTCCCTGGGTTGGGAAGATCCCCTAGAGAAGGGAATGGCTACCCACTGCAGTATTATTGCCTGGAGAATTCCATGGACAGAGAAGCCTGGCGAGTTACAGTCCGAGGAGTTGCAAAGAGCCACGCATGACTGAAGCGACTCAGCACACACACACACACACACACACACACATTTTAAAATTTCAAATGTTATTAAATGATGCTTCTGGACTGTGTACAGATCATGAAGAAATAAGGCTGGAATTAACAGAGAAGGATACTCTTGGTGTTTAGCTTCTTCAGTCTCAGGACAGAAAGACATACTTTAATGGAGTAGCCAAGATTCTACATGTGATACTAAGCATATAGACTCATGAAGAGATGAAAAATTAACTTTGCAGGTGCCATTGACCTTGCTTTTCCATTGGTAATGATTTGATTCTGTGAAAGCAATTCTGAATTCATTACTCATTAAAAAGCCTTTGGAAAGATGTCTGGCAGCACATCTCTCCATAGTGACCTGGTGACATCTTCAGTAGACCCTCACCCTGGCAAAGGAACCTTAACTATATCTTCTTCTTAGTTTAGCCACTAAGTCATGCCCAACTCTTTTGCTACCCCCATGGACTACACCCCACCAGGCTCTTCTGTCCATGGGATTTTCCAGGCAAGAATACTGGAGTGGATTGCCATTTTCTTTTCCAGTAGATCTTCCCGACTGAGGGATCAAACCTGGGTCTTCTGCATTGTCAGGTGGATTCTTTTATCACTGAGCCACCAGTGAAGCCTGACTATATACTTAGTTACCAGTAAAATTTAAAATTAGCGTGAACTCTGTGTCGAGCACCTCAGCCTGCCTTTTTTTCACAACTACTTCCTCACTTCTATGTAACAGAAAACTTCCACAGGCCATTTTCTTAACTCTGCTTGAGTAAAATCAATAGACTAAGGCAACCTATGGTTCACACATTATTCTCAGCAAACAGGCAATGCTCTTTTGGTGGCTAAATTGACCCCTAAGGTCTTAATAGCAAGTGTACTCTGGATCCAGCACCAAAGGAAATAAAACATTTCAGTCATATACACAAAACAGATCTTCAAAATACAGTCAAGAATTGAAACTGAAAATACAAATTGATGAATTCATTTTTGACAAATTCATCTTTGATGAATCCTTAACTCATATTTATTACAGCTCAGAAACTTTAACTGAGCACAGAGGTATCCAAAAGTTAGTTATTATTTTTATGAGGAATGTGCACTTTCACTAGGCCTGATTTAAAACCAGTGTAAGTATGGCAGGTTATCCAAGAACATTTATTATGGTGTAATTTTTTTTTTACTTGAAATATAAAAATAACACCAATCCAGCACAGGCTACAGATGTTCCATGATCTACACCTGCAAATTCTTTGAGAACTAATATGACTCAGAAAAATCTGCATTAAGGGAGAGTGAAGGAGAAAACACTCCTATTTTACCCAATTCCTAACTGGTAACTGGAACTGGCCATGACAGCCAGCTGACAACTATCATGCGGCTAATTGTTGAAGCTGACTTACCAGGCCTCTGGTGCTCGGCCAGGTACCTCCCTCCTCCACCACCATTCCAAGTAACTCCTGACAAAGTTGGACCCAAGAGAACAGAAGTAATCTCTTATAAGACTACTGAGGCTGCATGCTTGGCAGAAATCACAAAACGAGCTTTGCTATTTATAGGCAATCCTAGGGCAGTCATGCTTCCAGTTATATTTTGTTCAGATAGCAAATTCTTTTTAGGCACTGCAGTCATTTCATGGATGATCTTTATCTGAAATTAATTTGAGATAAACTGACCTTTCTATACAATTTTAGAATGTACTAGGATTTCTCATCATATGTGTAGCTACAATTCCACAATTATCACCTTTAATATAGTGCACTGCAGTTTATCAGTTGATTTCAACTGTAGGGCAGTTTAAATCCATTTAACTATATAATAAGTATACCTTGCTTTCTTATTCTACTCACATGACCTCTTAATCCAAAGAAAGGCATTTTTTTACCTTCATATTCAAGACAATATGTTAACCATAAAGCGGAATTTTCATGCTTCTTGTCTTTCACAATATGAAAGACAAAGTTCAGCTAGTATATTTAATAATATCATATTATCTCTCAAATATGATCCTTGTTTACAGGATTTTCATTCTTTCATCTTAAAAATTGTGACAAAATGGTATACTAGTGAGCGGGTAACCGGCAGGAAGGCCAGGGGTCTCCAAACGAGGAAATAGCTTCCAAGTGTCAGACATTTTTCTCTCTTAAGCGGCAGGAGGAAACAAACTAGCGATATTTTTTCCTTCTCTATACAAATTTAAAAGGAGGTTTCTATTAAATTCTGTGTTGCCATGACACCTGGTTTCACCTGAAGTTAACTATTCTCAAACCTAGAGATCAGTTCTGGAGAAGGCAATGGCACCCCACTCCAGCACTCTTGCCTGGAAAATCCCATGGACGGAGGAGCCTGGTAGGCTACAGTCCATGGGGTCGCTGAGGGTAGGACACGACTGAGCGACTTCACTTTCACTTTTCACTTTCTTGCACTGGAGAAGGAAATGGCAACCCACTCCAGTGTTCTTGCCAGGAGAATCCCAGGGACGGGGGAGCCTGGTGGGCTGCTGCCTGTGGGATCGCACAGAGCTGGACACGACTGAAGTGACTTGGCAGCTTGGCAGAGATCAGTTCAGTTCAGTTCAGTTGCTCAGTCGTGTCTGCCTCTTTGTGACCCCATGAATCGCAGCATGCCAGGCCTCTCTGTCATCACCAACTCCCAGAGTTCATCCAGCCATCTCATCCTCTGTCCTTCCCTTCTTCTCCTAACCCCCAATCCCTCCCAGCATCAGAGTCTTTTCCAATGAGTCAACTCTTTGCATGACCTAATGATAACCAATGCCTTTTTCTTATGGAAATGTTTATCTTAAACTATGCTAATATACTATGCATTTACCCCAAACTCTGCCTTCAAGTTGGTTCCACCTTTTGGCTCAGAACCTACTTGACAAACCAGTATGCTATACTCAGATATTGTTCCTCTAATCTATGTAAATGAAACAATTTGTATGGTAATCTGCCCTTCTTCAAGATTCAAGTTAATCATTTTATGGCCCAAGATGAACCATTTGGTGCCAAGATTATCCCAAAATGCATCTTATGGGTGAGGGGCCTGGTGCCATAATGAGTTTTAAGACATTCCTTTCTTTCATTAACAGACTGCTGCGCAAGCAGCCGCGACGGCTGGCGCACTCAGCGCAAGCAGCCGAGAGGAGCTACCCCACGTCAGAGGTCAGGGGCAGAGGCCGAAAATGCCAGGCTGTGATGGTGCAGGAACGGTGAAGAGGAGCCACCCACGTCCAAGTTCAGGGGCGGCAGCCAGGAGGAGCCACCCTGCATCCGAGGCCAGGGGTGGCGGTCAGGAAGAGCAACCCACCTCCAAGGAGGGGTGGCTGCGCTGGCGCTGGAGGGCCTAGAGGAGCTATCCCACGTTGAAGGTCAGGAATGGCGGTGGTGAGGAGATACCCTTCGTCCAAAGTAAGGAGGAGGGGCTGCACTTTGCTGGAGCAGCCGTGAAGAGATACCCCATGCCCAAGGTAAGAGAAACCCAAGTAAGATGGTAGGTGTTGCAAGAGGGTATCAGAGGGCAGACACACTGAAACCATACTCACAGAAAACTAGACAATCTAATCACACTAGGACCACAGCCTTGTCTAACTCAATGAAACTAAGCCATGCCCGCGGGGCCACCCAGGACGGGTGGGTCATGGTGGAGAGGTCTGACAGAATGTGGTCCACTGGAGAAGGGAATGGCAAACCACTTCAGTATTCTTGCCTTGAGAACCCCATGAACAGTATGAAAAGGCAAAATGATCTGATACTGAAAGAGGAACTCCCAAGGTCAGTAGGTGCCCAATATGCTACTGGAGATCAGTGGAGGAATAACTCCAGAAAGAATGAAGGGATGGAGTCAAAGCAAAAACAATACCCAGCTGTGGATGTGACTGGTGATAGAAGCAAGGTCCAATGCTGTAAAGAGCAATATTGCATAGGAACCTGGAATGTCAGGTCCGTGAATCAAGGCAAATTGGAAGTAGTCAAACAAGAGATGGAAAGAGTGAACATCAACATTCTAGGAATCAGCGAACTAAAATGGACTGGAATAGGTGAATTTAACTCAGATGACCATTATGTCTACTACCGTGGGCAGGAATCCCTCAGAAGAAATGGAGTAGCCATCATGGTCAACAAGAGTCCAAAATGCAGTACTTGGATGCAGTCTCAAAAATGACAGAATGATCTCTGTTTGTTTCCAAGGCAAACCATTCAATATCACGGTAATCCAAATCTATGCCCCAACCAGTAACGCTGAAGAAGCTGAAGTTGAACAGTTTTATGAAGACCTATAAGACCTTGTAGAATTAACACCTAAAAAAGATGTCCTTTTCATTATAGGGGACTGGAATGCAAAAGTAGGAAGTTAAGAAACACCTGGAGAAACAGGTAAATTTGGCCTTGGAATGCAGAATGAAGCAGGGCAAAGACTAATAGAGTTTTGCCAAGAAAATGCACTGGTCATAGCAAACACCCTCTTCCAACAACACAAGAGAAGACTCTACACATGGACATCACCAGATGGTCAACACCGAAATCAGATTGATAATATTCTATGCAGCCAAAGATGGAGAAGCTCTATACAGTCAACAAAAACAAGACCAGGAGCTGACTGTGGCTCAGATCATGAACTCCTTATTGCCAAATTCAGACTCAAATTGAAGAAAGTAGGGAAA